>CM017195.1:14787498-15204998 GCA_004837865.1 Musa balbisiana | reverse complement strand
AGGACTTGTGACTTAAGTCGGGATTTATTTGTGTTACGAGGCATTTCTCGAGTTCTTGGTACTTCATCAATTATTTGTAAAAGTAATATGAGACATTACATGTGAAACTAAATATAGTCAAACACGACTTCCTTCCAAATGTTAAAATGATTAGTATTCTCTCTCTCTCTCTCTCTCTCTCTCTCTCTCTCTCTCTCTCCATCTCAGGTTAAGGTATTGTTGTATAAGAACCATATCAAAACTAACTACCAATCATCTGCAATGTACATCTGCCTTTGATGAAGTGGAACTTTTCCTTCACATCTCAAGTACACAATGTTAAGCTCCAAGAACGTAGCTTGGAAGTTATTTTTGCCCGACTCCTAAAGTGTTTGATCTCAGAAGCGTAACAACAACACTGTTATTCTTCAGTCACCTGTCCTATTGTTGTGGTACATAACTTTTAGAGAAAACTGCGTCTTTCGTTAAGGTTGATGAGATGCTATGATTGCCGCGTCTCACCTTCCTAGTCCCAATAGAACATAGTAGAGGATTGTTAGGGGAACAGATATGAAAATTCCCACAATGACCCTGCATGTATTTAAGAATACAATGAGCACAATTGAAGATGAGAGATAATAATTATTAGAGCTAATGGTTATTTAGAGCTCAAACCCTGTACTCATGATATCTGGATGCACATTGTATTCCTCCGCGTAAACAAATGAAAGTACAGCAAGAGGAAGAGCGGCCTGTAACCAGAGAACACACACACACACACACACAAAATAATCATTTCTAGATAACCTATTTAGTCTAATAATTTGGCAACAATATATCGTTAAAGAGAACGATATTTTATATTATTACATTTTGAAAATCATGAAAAAGCATTGAATAATAAACTCAATTTAATATTATTAACTCTTGTATTGAAAAGAGATATAATGAATTATTGTATGAAAGAAAAAGGTCATAGTTCAACATCTATCATGACAATAAATCGCATTCCATCAAAGGAGAAAACAAAACACTATTTTCAGCTACAACTTTGTTTGCCAAAAGCCCCCTTTAAATCCTATGTTTCTGCAAAATAATGGCACACCATCCCTTATCGATAAATTTAATGATACATCTTATGTTTCTATATACTTTAAATATAAGGTTATATCTTATTATCTTATATTTTGGCATCTAAAAGCCACTAATTTGTGAAAAAAAATTTAAAGAAAATACAATGCTATCAAAATGATTAAAACGAAACTTACTAACCTGGACAACGCCTACGTTTAGGAACACACCGTGAAGACCAACCGCAAAGGATGATACAAGCATAACAATGGGGCCTATAAGGAACCTCATAACCATAGCCAAGACGGCAAGATAATATCCGCATGTAATAAATTTCTTCCGTTGAGCCATGAAGGCACCTGCACCCACAAAAACCATCTTATTTTAATCTTTCCATTGTGGAGAGATTTTTTTTTTGGGGGGTGGGGTGCAAATGTTGGATATTATTTATAGTGAGAGATAATTCTTCTGAAAAGTTGTACATATTTCTCCTCTATTATATTATTTATAGTGAGAGATAATTCTTCTGAAAAGTTGTACATATTTCTCCTCTATTACAGTGTCAGAATCTGCTTATTATATATAGTGAGAGAAGACTTAAGGATTTGCATTCCATTGTCTCCTCTACAAAATTCTCATCTTCGTGGGGTCGTAGGTGACGAGGTTAGCGTCTGGTCTCTCTGAGAGCTCAAAATCTTTTAGATATTTTATTAATGTGCATTTGAAACTTTCATCTCCCACCATCCTTTCCACCTCATTGACATCATGCTATATATTAAACTAGCTTTGTTTGATGTCCATATTCTATTCTTTGAACACTGCCCCTAAGTCTAACCTTCACTATGATTCTAGCTCACTTTATTCATTTAGTGATGTAATGATATAATCTTTAAATATACAAACATAAAGACAATATTCGTTTCGACCTCTCCACACATGTTTTTTAGCTTTAAGTATTAGTTTGTCATTTGATGAATAATACAGTACAAGAATACTTACCAACGCTGAACATGCCCAAGCCAATAGCTGATACTGAAATAATTGACAATGAGTTGTCTATGATCGCTGGCATTTTGATACCAAATCTGCAAAACGAAATACATACTCATTGGTAGCATATGGACTGAATATATATATATATATATATATATATATATATATATATATATATATATATATATGAACTCACAAATTATAGATCAGAACCTGAAAGCGATCAATGACCAAAACAAGCCAAGCAAACTGGCGTATGTGCTTGGGATCTTGAGAATCTTCTTGACTGCCATAATCAGAATGAGCATCGCTGATGGTCGTGTCGTCTCTTCTTGTGCAATCGAAACATCGGGGTCACTGCCATCCGCATTAACAGCCGGTATGTCCACCGAGTGAGAACCATTGGCTTGTGGTGGCGGCATTTGCTGCGGCTCCATGAAGGCATTCTGGGCGGCCATGAACTCGAACAAGAACACAACCAGCACGTACCACACAACGAACTGGAGGACGACGATCTGGACCATTAGGTTCTCGGACATTGGCCCGTACATGCCGCGGAGGACCGGCACTCCCATAAGCACCGTGTTGGGCAACGTCGCCAGGGAGAAGAGGGTGATGACCCATGCGATCGAGCAGTTCTTACTGAAGCGTGCCCATGCAGCGAGGGCAGCGAGGATGATCACCTTCTGCAGCGTGTCCGCGGCGAGGAACCGGATGTTCATCGTGTAAGGATTGTTGGAGGAGATCATGCGGAAGATGAGCAAGGGGACGGCCAACAGTGCGACGAAGTGGTTGATCCCCGCACATTGTTCCGGGGTAAATGCCTTCTTCCGGACGGACGCGTAGCCGAGAGCCATGGCCGCGTAGAGCGGCATCATCGCTTCCACCACATGATAGAGGTTCGACCAAGAAATCATCTTCTATTCCAGGTATCTCGATCGATGGATCGATGCCTCTCCCTCCTCGTTTGTTGCCTTTGTGGCATATGCATGACTATATATAGTGAGCACTTGCGAAATGGAGTCCAGCCAGGACGAGCTCTACAGGACGTTGTGGTGCATGCACTCATGAGCAAGGTGATTGGAGCTCGTTATTTCAAGGTAGAAGACACCATCGACTTCGAGGAGAAATCCAGCGGCACTATGAAGTCACACCCAGAAACCGATCAGTCACTGCTGCTGTCACAAAACAAAATGTAATCAAGAGGAGACATTAAACTACAACTCCAACCAATCTAATTTGGTGAAGTAAGATGTCTCGGGCAGGCCAAACTTTGCATTTGCTGATAGGTGCATGATCAACTTCTCGCTGAATGCAAGAGCTGGATTTGTTGTATTTCTCTTTTTATTTTTTTGTTTCACAATATGAAATCTATTTGCTTAAGTAAGGATATTAAAATAATAATGGTATGCAGACTACCTCAAGTAAGGGTACAAAGGATACGAACAAAAAGGAATAGAAAGCGAAGAGGTGGAGGGAAAATTATTTGAGGAGATTTAAGTCAAAGAGGGAGTACGCAACGGCGAAAGTGAGGATGTATAGTAGTGCTACGGCAAGAGGCGTAGTCGCGTTCACGGTCTCGACCATGCAACGAAACTAAAAAGAGTAAACTGTCCTTGATAGCGTAGAATTAATCCTTCGAAGTTATGTAGCAAAAAACAAAAAACAAAACAGAAAAAAGAGAAAAAACAAATCAGCCATTTATCACGGATCATTTAAAAACCCGATTGATTGTCACAACTTGGTTACATTCAAATGTCACAACATTAATTAAGTTGTCACACTGCCTAGCATTTATGCAGTGTGATTCTTTCCAACTTTATATAGAAACATGTTTGTGCAATAAGTAAGTTCATAGAGACCCACCCTTAGAGCTTTTAAAATGCGTAAAAATATGGAAACCTAAAAACTGTCAATTAACATCTGACTACATGATATCTTTGCTCTTCATTTGGCAGACAAACAATTAACTGAAACAATCCAAGTTGGATTCCCAAGTTTTAGATTCCTGTATAACAGTAAATGGTAAAGCACATAGGCGATCATCATCTCTTCTCTTTTGACAAAAGGATCCCCAAGTTTTTTTACCAAGGAAAATTAAACTGCGGGCTTAATCACTTGGAATTAATGTGTCGACTCGGACCAGCTGGCCCGCAGTGGGGAAGTTTCATGGAAGGTCCTGATCGATCCACTAAGTTAGTGGGTCAGTAGTAGCAGTATTCGAATCTTACAGGGGCGGCTTCTTTCTTAGATCATCTTCGCCCAAGGTTTGTGTGTGCATGCGGGCAAAGCTTTGTCATGGTTGAGTTGGAATTCACGAGGATCTAACGTGGTTGTTGGTGCATTGTTGACGTGGAGCAATAGCAAGGAAAGGGGTGCGATGAGACCGACAGGTGGTGCAGCAACAATAGATTTGAATTGGCCAACTTGGTTACTGCGGACGACGGCGGTGCGACTAAAGCTAGCAAGTGTTGGTGTGTGCACGTCCAATTCATTGCTAGTTCACGTCTCTTTATATAGGCCCAGTTCTAGACTACGTGGTGGACCGAGTTTGATTTGGGAGTTTGAATGCAAATAAAATTGGTGCGTTTCATGTTTATATTATCTATCAATTTTATACGCTTGGCGGCTGCACCCAAACACACACACTGCTGCAACATGTTTGAACTTGTAGATGGTTGGTTGCAGACACAATCGGCCAGTCATGTCAACATGAGTCAGAAGAAGTATTAATTAATATTCTTTAATATATTTCTTATTTTAGAAATATTTTCTCCTCATTTTATAAATAATAATAACCTCTCAAGTATAATTTAGGATTTAGAATTAATTAATTTGAGCGTAAGAGTAACTATACTCGTGATACTAATTTTGCTTTGCAAAATGATGCATGTGACGCGAGAAACTCAGAGATTCGTACCGAGGATCAATTAGTCTCATGAGTTAGATCGATTCGATTTGGGTGGTAATATATTTAGATTCGATGCTTGGCCATGTTGAAATTTCTATGGTTAGGTTTCTTTCAGTACAATTGTTGGTGACAACCGGCCATCCTATGATTAAATTTAAATATGTTAAAAATATTTAAAACTCGGGAAAAGTAATGTGGAAGTGAGCATTTTATATTAATTATGGAAAATAATTAGAAAATAAACAAGAGAACTGAATAGAATAAACAAAACAAGAAAAGAAAATAATTATTTTCTAATACGGAAAATAATTAGAAAATCGCAAGGAGGAGTCGAAGTTAGACATTCTCTTCTTTATGGCCTCACAATTTTTCTTCCGGCTTCAGCCAATGGTGTCACGAGTGCGCCGTGGCAACTTTGCTCGTTTGTTTGCGTGCACGCATGACATGGTTGGGGGGTTGGATGGCCACCGTAGTAAACAAAGAGGATTGGAGTGGAAATACGTGTTTGTGTTTCTCTTTAAATAATAACAAATATTTTCTTTGTATTTTGCTAAAGAAAATATGTCTTATTATACAATCTTTGTTTGCAAGTTTGAAAACAAACGTTTAATTTTGTTTTTTCGGCCTTCAAACGCTTAATTTTCAGAACAATCAATAGAAAGTCTACAAACAGCAAACTTCCACTAATTCACTGGTCAGCCAACCCATCATATCCACTACGATCTCATGGGTGCAGCAGCATCTCCATCACGAACGAGAAATAAGTGTTCCCTCTCGCATCGCACTCATCTGCTTCCTGATCAGAAAGGCACAATAAAATTTACTTACGACTGGGAGCTTTAGCGAATAACTCTCGGGTCTTCAGAACGCTCACGGGTAGCATGCATTGATACCCGACGATCTATGCATCGAAACCATGACAGCAATTAACATCAATCAATCGATGTGTAATATCTGGAAACTTCCATCCGACACTATTCAACAGTTCAACGAGTTAAAAATTAATAATTATATCGGGGGTGCTAACCAGATTTAAACTTTAAAAGAATTAAGAATTTAATTGGTATGAAATATTATGACAAATGTCTCAGGGTTTTAGTGTGGAGGAGACACTTTTTGTGCTCATACACATTTTTCTTTTCTAATGGATCAAGTAAGAATTCAGAAAACAAAATTCTTCATGAAAGACATTAAAGGGGATTTGAGACTTAATTTTGGCTTATCTATTTCTTTTATATTATATATATATATATATATATATATATATATATTATATATATATATATATTATATATATATATATATATATATATTATATATATATATATATATATATATATATATATTATATATATATATATATATATTATATATATATATATATATATATATATATTATATATATATATATATATATTATATATATATATATATATATATATATATATATTATATATATATATATATTATATATATATATATATATATATATATATATATATATATATTATATATATATATATATATATATATATATATATATATTATATATATATATATATATATATATATATATATTATATATATATATATATTATATATATATATATATATATATATATATATATTATATATATATATATATATATTATATATATATATATATATATATATATATATATATATTATATATATATATATATATATATATATATATATTATATATATATATTATATATATATATATATATATTATATATATATATATATTATATATATATATATATATATATATATATATATATATATATTATATATATATATATATATATTATATATATATATTATATATATATATATATATATATATATATATATATATTATATATATATATATATATATATATTATATATATATATATATATATATATTATATATATATATATATATATTATATATATATATATATATATTATATATATATATATATTATATATATATATATATATATATATATATTATATATATATATATATATATTATATATATATATATATATATATATTATATATATATATATATATATTATATATATATATATATATATATATATATATATATATTATATATATATATATATATATTATATATATATATATATATATTATATATATATATATATATATATATATATTATATATATATATATATATATTATATATATATATATATTATATACATAAGTAACTTATGTAATTCTATAACTTTATATTAATTTTTTTGATATATTTATTATTTATTGATCTTTGATTTTTTTTTCTTTTTTCTTTTTTTGGTTTGAAGTCTTTTCCCTCATATTAAATTCAACCAACCACCAAAACTTTTTATCAAGGTCACACACACTTAGCTTTGATGATGTTCATGAAGAAACATACTTTCTTATTACACTATATTAAGATTCCTTACATGCGAATGACAAATTCGTTACAATTTCATGGCAATATCACGTATATTATCATGATTTTAAATTTTGAAAATAATAATATGATTGCCCTAATATTGAAGTTATTCATAACACACTCATCTCAATATCATGATTGCCTATCATTACCTCAAAAGACTCTTAAGAGGTTCTATTTCAGATCTTAGATTCTTAACAACGTTAAGTGCGATAACAAATAAGTAGATATATCTAGCATCTACCAAAATAGATATTCGGTTTTTTATTTATAAAATTAAAATTATTTAAATTTATTATTATTATTATTATTATTATTATTATTATTATTATTATTATTATTATATACATATATGATATATCATATATTGGAACTTGTATCACGTACTTAGGTATCCGAATTGATAGAGCCTCAAATACAAAGGCAAGATAAAGAAGTTGGAATGTTGGGAGTAAATAATGACTCGTTCTAGCAAACGAGTAAAGAAGTAATCATTTGCGAAAGTCGTATGATGAAAAAAAATTTCCCACTACTCTTCCATCACTACAAGCTTTTAAAAATATTTTAAAGATATATATATATATATATATATATATATATATATATATATATATATATATATATATATATATATATATATATATATATATATATATAATTGAGACCTTGGTGCAAGGATGAGGGTCTTTTTATCTCTCAACTCTTATACAAAACACTAATCAGGGAGTCCTCTAGGGAACAAGATCATATTAGTCTTCAAAATTTAAATTAGCCTATATCACTTTGAGGCAGGAGACCAAGAAAAGAGGCCATATGGTTATCCAAATGGAATAGTAAAAGGCTTAATATAGCCTCTCGTACACAGTCGAAGTGGGTCTTGTTAGGATCAAGGTTGACACTAAAAGGAGGGGTAAATTAGTGTAGCGGTAAAATCACGACGGTTTAAAAAAATTTTATACGATAAAAACTATTTTTGACGTAAAATCGATTTCGGAAACTTAACTTTGAAACATGTTCGTAAATGAATAGAAGACAGTAAGTTATTGAAGAGGTTTGTTGTAAAGATAAAAGTAAGAATAAATGCAAACCAGAGAAGACGACAATTTATAGTGGTTCGGTCAATCGTGACCTACATCCACTTCTCTGATTCCTCTTCCGTCGAGGCCACCAGTATCCACTAGAGGTCTTCCTTCAATAAACGAAGACCAACTCCTTCTTACACCCCTCTTCTCCTTTTCCCAGGATTAGGTGATAACTCTTATAAGCACTCACTCTCCTCTTAAGCTATTCTAATACTTAGACTCAAGAAGAAGGATTCTAAAGATATTAGAGCAGAGTTTTCTCACTTTTGAATGCTTTGTGCTTATATCCTTTAATCAGGGATGGGAGGGGTATTTATAGGCTTCAAGTTGATTCAAACTTGGAGCCTAAATCTTTCCCATCCCGGGTTCCCTGGTACGGGCGATACCACCACCTGTGTTGGGCGGTACCACCACCCAATGTCAGTTTGATTGACACTGTCCTATGCGGTATCATCGCCCAAGTCTGGCGGTACCACCGCTTGGCACCCTGCTAGGGGTGGTACAACCGTCCAGACTGGCGGTACCACTGCCTGATATAGTCTCGATGACTATGCCACGACGATGATACTTCTTTGGGCATTGTTTAGGCCTCTTATTAGGCACAACATAGTTCTTACATGGGCTTAGATGGCCCCTAATTGGGTTGACCCAAATCCAATCCCAATTACGTGCTAACTACGATTCCTAAGACATATTCTAAGCTAAACAAATCACTATGTTAATTCTTCCGGCAAGCTTCCAATGATCTTCCGACAAACTCTCGACAATATTCCGGCAGACTCCCGGCAAGCTCCTAAACTTCACGATAATCTTCTTGGCGAGTTCTATCGAGCTTCTCATGCAAGCTCTGTGACTTCTCGGTTGGTTCCTGTAGAACTTCTGATGAATGTCCAGACTTTCGACAAACTCTCGAACTCCTAATGTGATCGTGTCCTTGACTTCGGGACTTCATTTTGCTCTATGCTTTGCTAGCGTAGTTAATCCTGCACATGTAAAACATACTTCGATCTAGGCAATTAATACTAAGCATTAATCAAGTTGTCTGGCATGTCATTGATCTCTCGTCGCTTCATCCGATTCTTCGACACATCATCCTCTTTTGTGGCCTATTGCCTAATTGGCTAGTTGACTCCGTAACTTCGATATCCTTAGCACAATACCTGCTCTTCTTGGCCTGATGCTCGAATCCACGACCCTAAGCCTTCTGTCGATACGTCGACTGATCTACTGGCCCGACGTCCAATCTTCTGATATGTTTCTCCGGCCCAACATGATTTTTCTGTTTTAATTGTCTTGATCAAAGCATCCTATGCCACTCAAAATGCAGATTAAATCATAAATACATATCAAGTGGTTTCATCATCAAAATACGAGATTCAATCAACATGTCTCCTTATGTATATCATCAAATCAATTGGGTACTATTTAGCCAACTTTTTTCTTACGGTGGAAAGATACCATTATCACCTGTTACTATCGGGGATTCCTGGGAACGCAAAGAATTTTTTTGGCATGTGGTAATGGTTGCTAATCTTAATATTAGAAAAATCTAATTCTTATTTAATGAGAGATCAAACATGGCTTTTCTAAAATCTATTGAGGGTTAGTTATTGCTTACGGTCTAGCTTGAAATACTGCTTGATTGTTATCTTGAATCTATTTGAGATGTATTGCAAGATAATATCGTGGTATTTGCAAGATGAGAGGCTCTAAAGGTAGAGTAAAAGTAAAATTATCAATCTATTAGTCGTAAGACTGATTATATATTTATTCCTCCACCTTATAAAGACTATAACAAAAAATATTTTTACCAATGCTTCTTACTTTTATATCCTACAATTACACAATAAAAAAAAATTTGTGTCTTCTATAACTACTATAGCTTCAAATAAATTCATGTCTTGTTAAGGCCTATCATACAAAAAAAAAATTGGACCTTGAGATATATATGGTTTAGCTGTGCCTATCATACTTTGAGCTCGAAAATATTATTCTATATATTCTTAGTCAAGTGATATATAACTTTGACAATTAAAAGCTTGTATCAATTTACTATTTTTTTTACATAAAAATGCTTGGTTTTTCTATGGTATAAATATTGTTTTTGTATGAATCTTTATTATTTTATACTTAAATATAAGTATTTTTTATTTATTTATGCATTTCTTTCTTTAGTGATATTTTTTATTTTAGCTATAGGTTGCTGCACAAAAGTAGATTTGGCAATAAATATTTCTATCACTAAATATCTTTCTTTATTTGGGGACTATATCCATTAGAATCCACATTTTTTATAGATAACCTAAAATTTTAGGGACAGTGACTTTCTAGTCATTATTTGCAGTTATCCGTAAAAAGTTACAGTAGCAAAACTATGGCTTCAAGGGGGCAATCATGATAATCCACAAGCTCACTTGGTTTGTAATGAGGGATTATGGTGATCCTATAAGATGACAATTCAAAGTATTGAAACCCACAAGTGAGTCAACTCTGTGCATAAAGTATTCTTCACTTTGACGAGGCGATGGGATCCCCCTTCTTGTTACTTTCATGGTTTCCATAGTTTTCTTGGTGAAATAGGATGACATGTTGTTCTATGGAGAAACATATAAGATAGTGGGTCAATTTCTGCTAAATCGAAACCCAATAAGTCCTTCTGCTCAAAGTTCAAGTTTTAAAAGACAATGTTATGCAAAATATGTAAGTTTATTTTTTTTGTAATATCTGGAAGCATTAATCTCTTTCTTGATTTGTTTTTTTTAGTTTGCAAACTTCAATGAAATATATGGCTCGGTCCTAAACTTCTGTCAAATTTCAAATTGATCATCCAACATCTTTTGGTGTCAAACGACTCTTTCAACTATAATTTTATAGGAGTCATGTTCTTTCATTATCCACCCATAAACTTATCTAACATATATATATATATATATATATATATATATATATATATATATATATATATATATATATTCGTCTTTTGATTAACTCATCAATGTGAACATACAAAAAAAAGTTTGATTGCAATGAAATTATAATGTGAAGAGCAGTGTAGTAAAAGGATCGTTTGAGGACCGACTCTAAGACTAAGTTCCTATTATTTTTGTCTTCTTTAATAATTAAAATAATATATTTGCTATCAGATCTTTAATTTGGAAATGCAATTATGTGTCCTCTGAGGAATTCCCCATGCAAACATGAACCACTAGTTCAAATGAGTGGGACATTATTTAAGAGAAAAAAAAAAACCAAACTATTTGTTTGAGTTTTGTCCATCCAAAATTTAATTTGGATAGTATTCACATTTCTTCAAATATTTAAAATATTATAAATAATCGTTGTTATTACTGAATTCAAATCTAAAGTAACTTTGTAATCTTCATCAATTATTTGAGTCTGTGTTTTCCAATATTTTTGAAGGTGTTATTAAATTCAATTTAAATTTCAATATTATTATATTAATGTCAATTGATTATATATATATATATATATATAAAATACGGAAATCAGTAACTTGGGAGATCACCACATCAAACGGCTATGATAGCTTGAGCCACGGAACGGCCAGGATAACATCACATGCATCAATAATGATGACCAAATACCTTATCTCGATAAGGTTGAGGCGCTTTCGCACTCCTCCCCGTTCTCTGTCGAAGACGGGAGAAAGAACAGGGAGTGGAGATGGCCATGTTATTGGCGGCTCTGTCCGCAGGTCCCCCAACTGCCTCACTCTCCTTCCTCGCCGGCCGCAGCGGCCTCGGCCGAAGCTCTGTCACGCTTTCCAAGGCTCCCACGGCTCCTTCGAGTTCTCTCCTCCACACCTCCTTCCGTTCCTCTCCTTTTGGATCTCTGTCCTCGCCTTCGTCCTTCCTCGGTATGCATTCCTTATGTTTCCTTTTTGTCCTCTTGATATATTATTATTTCCCCACCCACGTCATTTGTCGTTTTGGAACCTTTTGTTTTGGAGGAGGGAGTGTCTTCAATTGATAATTTTGTTCCCAAGCAGTGTAAAATTCACTATCATGATTCTAAAGTCTGATTTTTTCTTAAAATTTATCGTAGTCTTATTTGTGTGTTTCTTTGAGGTTAAATTTTAAAAAAAAAGAGCAAGCTTGCCCACTTATAGTTTGGGTTTTTTTTCCCCCTATTTCTTGGGGTTCTTTTCGAAGCGATGCCTTTAGAAGGATATTTCTGTTCATGTTTCTCGCGTAATTTTTTAGTGTGATGTTGTTTCATGAATGCATTTGATAATGTGATGTGAAATTGTTAATGGTTCATCTGAAATTTTTAATGGGAGGGGGCACATGGTCTACTTAAGATAGGTAGATTTACTTTATAGTATGTTGATCATTGCTCTGCATTCCTGATTGTTCTCAACATTTTGTTTTTTTTAAGATGGTCTTTTATTAGCATTTTCATGGATATTTAAACTTCAAACGTTGTCATGATGTTTATCTATAGAATTGGTTCAGCTCCATTTGGTCCTGGACTTAGATTTGAGGTTATACTCTTTTGTTTGGTTTGCTCCAAGATTTAGAGTTTGGTCCACAATGTTTGTACAGGGGTGTAGTTGTTGAAGACAAGAAAACGAATGTGGAAACTGTTATAAAATATAACAATGAAGAGGATGAACAACACTATGGAAACCAACTACAAATAACAAACACAAGATCAAAAACACTATAGGAAATATATTTAGGCTTGAAATGTGTATAAACACTTTTCTAAATACGATATTTGCACCCTCTTCTCAACAAGATTGATTCAAATAGTTTTAGTGGATATGACAAGCCTTTAGAAAATCTGTATTGAGTAAACAATAAAGAATCTCCAAATAGGAATTAGAGAATGTTTAATTCAATCACTTGGAGAGTTATTTTTGTAGTTAAGAAAGAAGAAGAATCAAAAAGAAAATATTGATTATAATTTACTCTTAAATACCTATTTATAGGTATTTTCATAAAAGACACAACATTTGATAAATAACTACCAAAATAACTATAAAAGAAACTACATTTTCAAATGTCTAATAACTGCCATTCTTTTTTTTTTAATTTGAATAATTTATGACAATCCCCCACTTGTTCAAATATAAAAAATTTCTCCAAGTGATTAAATAGTATTTATGAATAAAGTAATATATCTTTCGATTTGAATATTACCTTAGTGTAAGCATCACAAAGTGAAGTCAAAATCCCAAATAACATAAAGGCTTTGAATTTGTTATTCCTAATGATAACAGTGGTGACACCACACACATAAATACAACATCCTTGTATTCCTCACAAATTCTCAATGTGGCCTTGGGCTCATCCAAGTTAATGAACTTTTATGAGAGAAACTTTAACTCTCAATCGAAGCGGCATCACTTCTAAGTTCATGTAGGTGAAATTCTTATAGTATCTTATCACTCTTAGAGATACTTGTCCTAACTTGACTGAACTTCATTAAGAGTATAATTAACTCAACCCTTATTCGGTGACAACCAACACTTTAACATCTTTAGATGAGACTAGTAAAATATTCCAAAGTGCTAAATCACTCTACATGTCAATGACTTGTTCTTACCCTTTGAACTTTTCATTACTCATTTCATAATGTTGAGTAGGGTTGCTATCATTGGTGGATCTTTTATTCAGGGAGTTTTAGCCCCATCCATTTTGATATTGATCTTACAACTTCTCTTGTAAGAAGTTTGGTGAATGGATCAGCCAAATTCTCACTTGTTTTCACAAGTATGAGTGAAATAATCCCACTCTTGATTAATTTTCTTACATAATCATGTCTAAGACTTATATGTCTTGACTTTCCATTGTATATTTCACTATATGCATGAGCTAAAGTGGCTTGGGTATCACAAAGTATAGAAATTGAATTTACAATCTTAAAAGTCAATGAAATTTCTAATAGAAAGTTCCTCAAGCATTCAGCCTCTTTTCTTACTTCCGCTAAAGCAACAAATTCCGATTCCATAGTTGAGTGAGTTATACATGTTTGTTTCTTGCTCTTTCAAGAAATAGCGCTATCTCCCAAGGTGAACACCCAACCAGTAGTGGATTTGCTATCTCCTAAACTCGATTAAAATAGCAGAAAATTTTGAGTATTGTTGGCCATAATCTTTGGTCCATTTAAGGTACCCAAGAACTCTTTCAATAGATTTTCAATGCTCGACACTTGGATTGCTAGTAAATCTACTCAGTTTACTAACTGCAAATGCTATATCAAGTCTTATGCACTGTATTGCATACATAAGACTTCCTATAACACTTGAATATTCTAATTGAGCCATTGTTCTTCCAACATTCTTGACTAATTTGATACTTGGATCAAATAGGATATTTACTTGATTTTTAAGTGACTGAATTTCTTCAGTACTTTCTCTATGTAATGAGATTGACTCAAAATGTATCCCCCATTATTTATTTTTACCTTGATACCTAGTATGATATCAACTTGCCTAAGATCTTTCATCTTAAATGTTGAAGATAGAAACCTTTTTATTTCTACAATATCTTTCATGTCGTTGCTCACTATTAGTATATCATCAACATAAAGGCAAACTATCATCATATAATCATCACAAGTTCTGAGATAAACACATTTATTCGCAGCATTATGAACAAATCTATTAGAAAGAATTGTTGCATCAAATTTTTTATGCCATTGTTTTGGAGCCTGCTTTAAACCATACAATGACTTAACAAGCTTATACACTTTATGTTCATTTCTTGGTAGAACAAACCCTTCGGGTTGTTCTATATACACCTTCTCAACGAGGTCTCCATTTAGAAATACCGTTTTCAATATCCATTTGATGAACATAAAGATAAAAAATTGATGCTAAAGCAAAAATGATTCTAATGGATGTGATCCTAGCCATGGGAGCATATGTGTCAAAATAATCTATTTTTTTCTTTTGTCAAAATCCTTTAGCAACTAATCTTGCTTTGAACATTTGGAGAGTATCATCTATATGATATTTCCTATGAAATACCCATTTACAACTAATATGTTTAGAGGCAAAAGGTAAATCGACAAGTTCCCAAGTGTGATTTGACATAATAGAATTTATCTCATCATTAATAGCATCTTTTTAAAAAATAGCATCACGAGAGGCTATAGCTTCTTTAAACGTTTTAAGATTATCTTCCACTTGTAAAACAAAAGGAATTGTTCTTAAGATTCTTTCAGTAGTTTTTTCTACAAGGTAAAAAGAAATACTTTGAGAATCAATCTTATATGGTCTTAATGTTTTTGTTTTCCACACACGAGTGCTTCTTCTTAATTCATGAGATTGCTCACCAACATCTTGTGAACTTGATTGATGTCCAATCAAAGGAATATTAGATTGTTTACCAACCTCTTGAGATGTCTCCACTAGTGACTCTTTACTAGTTAGAGGATGAACATTATTACTTGAAGTCAATAAATGTTCAAAGAACTCCATATCTCGTGATTCTATTATGACATTAGACTCTAAATTAAGAAATCTATAAGCTTTGCTATTTGAGGCATAGTCTACAAATGCACATTTAATTCCTTAGGTCTTAACTTTGTCTTTTGAGGATCATTATTCTTGCAATATGCAAGACACCCTCACACTTTAAAATAACTAATGTTAGGTTGTCTTCCCTTCTATAACTCATATGGAGAGATCTTGCTCTTTTTAGAAGAAATTCTATTTCAAATATGACATGCAGCCAATAAAGCTTCTCCCCACAAATTATAAGGCAATTTAGCATGCAACAACATAACATTTATCATCTCTAGATAAGTTTTATTTTTTCTTTTTGCTAATCCATTTTGTTCAGGTGTTCTAGGTGTTGAACATTCATGAATTATGCCATGTTGTTAACAAAACAAGTTAAATTCATTAGGAAAGTATTCTCCTCCTCTATCACTTCTTAAAACTTTAATTTTCTTCCCTAATTGAATTTCAACTTCTGCTTTTATATGCCTTAAAAGGATTAAAAGCATCTTTTTTATGTTTCAATAAATAAACATATGTGAACCTAGATATATCATCTATAAAAGTGCTCAGATTCAAATACAGATTTAATTCCAGGTTTGTCAAGGAGATTATTACTCACTAAATTTCTACTCATGTTTGGTACATGAAGAACATTCGTAAGAGTGATGTTCTTTCCCGAAGTGAAAGTGAGTTCCACATTTCCCTTGCCAAGCACTTTAGAACAAACTTCATTTCCCATTTGAATCTTTTGCCCATCCGTGACTTCTTTATAAGTCTTGAAGAATGTCTTATCATAGCCAACATGGACAGTAGCACAAGTATAGTACCACTAACCAAAAACCTTACCAAATTTAGCATTCACTTTGCTCACTGTAGCGACTATACTATCATCTCCCTCAACGGAGTTGACTTCTGGTTTCTGGCCTTTTTTAAATTTGCAATCCTAGCAAAATGATTAGGTTTTCCACAAATAAAACAACCTCCACTCTGTGGCTTAAATTTTCCTTGATCCTTTTTGGGCCTAAGGTGATTCTCCTTATTTTGTTTGTCTTTGTTGGAATTCTTAGGTTGATTCACTACATTTGCTTTTGTATTGTCAAAAGAGTTCTCACTCTTGTCTCTCAACCTTGATTCCTCCTCGATTCAAAGATATTTTTAAATTTGCTCGAAAGTGATGTTCTTGGAATCGTGCAAAATCTTCTTCTTATACTCTTTCCAAGATGAAGGTAACTTGGCTATTATAGCCCCTACTTGAAAAGGTTCAGGAAGTTCGATTTTTTCAACTCTCAATTGATTAACAATGACCTGCAACTCATACACTTGTGCCAAGATTGGCTTGTCATCCACAAACTTGTAATCAAAATATTTAGAAATTAAAAATTTCTTTATACCTTCCTCTTCGGCCTGATACTTGAATTCCAAAACATTCCAAATTGCTTTTGCAGATGGTTCCATCGTATAAAGATCATAAAGCTGATCCGAAAGAGCATTGAAAATGTATCCTCTATACATAACTTCTTCATTTCTCTTCTTTCATTCAACCTTGACTTAATCGATGTTCTTGTCAGTTGGATCAGGAATTGATAGAAGATTTGGATCAAGCACATAGAAAATCTTCAAAGCAGTCAACATGTACTTCATCTTGTCTTGCCAACGGGTGAAATTTGTCTCATTAAAATGATCCAAACGAATGAAATCTTGATTCAACAATTTGATGGTATTTGTGGCTTCCACGATGAATTTGTATAAACTCATATCATTTTTAGATTGTTATAAAATATAACAATGAAGAGGATGAACAACACTATGGAAACCAATTATAAATAACAAACACAAGATCAAGAACACTATAGGAAATGTATTTAGGCTTAAAATGTGTATAAACACTTTCGTAAAAACCATATTTGCACTCTCTTCTCAACAAGATTGCTATGAGTTTAATGCAAATAGTTTTAGTTGATATGACAAGCCTGTGGAAAATCTGTATTGAGCAAACAATAAAGAATATCTAAATAGGAATTAGAGAATGTTTAATTCAATCACTTGGAGAGTTTATTTTTGAAGTTAAGAAAGAAGAAGAATAAAAAAAAAATTTGATTACAATTTACTCTCAAATGCCTATTTATAAGTATTTCCACAAAAGACACAACCTTACAAAAGACACAATTTTTCATAAATAACTACCAAAATAACTATAAAAGAAACTACCTTTTCAAATGTCTAATAACTACCATTCTTTTTTTTTCATTTGAACAATTTATAACAGAAACCACTATTAAGAATTAGAAAAAATTTTATAGCATATTCTATTTCATACCAGCATAGTATGTATAGTTTTGATCTCTTTGGGCTTTTATACTATAACTGAAGCATGTGCAACATGCACGATCAGCTTGTTGGCTATGCGGATAAAGAATCTTAATAATGAATGAAATACCTAGTGACTAAAGAGCAAATTGTGACTTCACGATTTGATAGAATGTATGTTTGAGTCATTACATATAATTTAGTAACTGCTTGTTTGTCGCTTCTTCATCCTTATATCATGGTGGTAGCAGTCTGTGGAAGCAACAGTGTTGTTTAAAAGTTATATTCCACGTTTGGGGCCTGTTGAAACCAAAATAGAATGATGTGATCATTTAGCAAATTAAATTTTAGTGATTGTAAAATCTAAGATAAGAGACTCCTATTTTCAGATTTTAGAAGTGATTTGGGAAGGATCCTGCCAAAATGATTCAGAAGTGGTCCTTAACTCAAATTTTAATGTCAATTCTCTGATTTAACAAACTTAGTGATTCCAATTTGCAATTGAAACAAAATATGTTAACTATCAAAAAGAGCCAGAATTGGTTCATGAGATAGTTGACCAAAGGCCTAGACATCATTAAACCACTCTTCATAGGTGTACATAAGCAACTTTTTCTGATATCTGTCTACTTTTGGGCCTTTGGCTACATTGCAAAACAATTGAAATGGACAAAAAGGACCTAAATCAGCTGAAACCAACTTGGAAGTGATCAATTCTGAGTTTAACTGATAAATTTAATTGATATAGGTGAAACAAGATGAAATTAATCAAAATACATGCACTTTTTTTAATTTAAAATTGGCCACTATTAAGTTTGACAATAATGGTGTTAGTTGTTAGGATTTGAACGATCTAATGACATTCATCATTTGCAAGTTCAAAGTTGTGATGTAAAAAAACACGACTAACTGTAGATTCAAGTCAGATATGGATTGAGTTTTTTTATGTTATTTCCTTGTTTATGTCAATTAAATTGGATAAGTTTTATGATGCAAAGTTTGTTTAACTGAGATCAGACTAATCTAGAGATGTATAGCATTTCTTCTTGTCTCAAACCACCATGGTTGGATCATCTTAAAGAGCCAGGAGGGGTCGCTTTACCAAAGAAATGGATTTGCTTTGATGATTTGATATACTTCTTTGATCTGATGATTAGCAGATCAATTGCTCAGTCCTAGATGCATCATTTTCTACTCAAGACTCCAATCAGGTCCAGACTGAGTTTTGAGGGATGATCTAGTCACACTTGGCTTAGTAGTCTTAGTCCTGCTTCGACCACAACTTAAAAGACCTTTTGAATCCTAACTTGTGTTAAATTACTGTCCAAAAACTCCAGTAGGGTTGTGTTATACATTAGATGAGTCGGTTTCCTAGTCATAGTTGTATTCTAAAAGCTATAGTCTCTTACAACAAAGGTTTTTTACAGGGATACGGGATGAAATTTGCATCTGACTTTTACGATTGTGAGCTCATGATGCATCTTAGTTTGTTTAAGAATAAAGAGGGGAAGTTAAGAATCCATAGCTTAAGGATCTTGTAAACCTTGGAGTCTAGATTAGATTGGAAAAATATGAAAAGTGTCTTTTAATTTCCTCTTGCTGTCCCTCTTCTTTTGTCTCTCCTCTTTCTTCATCTCTTCTCATTCTCTTTGCTTCTTTTTTTCTTCCTAATATCTCTCTTACAAGATATATTTTTTCCTCAGTAAAGTAGGTCCTCAATGAGAGCAGAAAAATCCTATCAATTTGGCATCAGAGCTAGAGTTTCTTATTGATTTGCTATTAGAGTAAATTAAACATCTTGGTTTCAATTTCTAGGTTTCAACTTATATTCATTCTTGCACTAACGAAACAAAGTTCGATTGAGTTGAAATATGGTACATCAAAAGAATATCAAGTTGGCTTGTGCTTACCAAATTTGAGCCCAATTTGATATTATCTCAATCCTTTCCTCTCCCCTATATGAAACAAATATCAGACTATTATTTTTGCATGTGGTATTGCTTTTTATATTCAACTCGTGTTTTCTTTCAAGTTTTTCCGTTTTCCCACAATATGCCAAAAAGATCTTCCGTGACCACTGCCATGGATCTTCGCTATAAGCTACCATCTACTACATCGCCGTATTCTGAAACTTTGGTGCTTACTACTATGACAATACTTGATACAGCCATATTCCTATGGGTTCAACCTTGTATTATCCGTCTTAGCAGGAAAATCCGGGAGCTTTTGGTTATTTTTCTTTCATTTTGTCTTCTCTCAATTGGATGCGATGTAGTTGATGATAAAGGTAAGTCAAAAAACAAACTGGTAGATGTCAGGTGTATACTTTTTCTAAACAGGACATTGATCTGTGTTGTATATTTTAGTTTGGCACGAACATGGTTTTTAATCAACATAAACTTGTATCAAAACTTTCATTGGTGAAGTGGGAAATTTCATCTAGAGGAATTTTGTATGGTTTATGTGGTAAGGGCAGTTTGAAATAAATAAATGAATAAATATACAATTGATTTTTTTTACCTTTTGTTTTCAGAGCAGAAATTTGCTTTCTCCTACACTATAGTAGAAAAGATTTGTTGACCTGGAAGTTTCTGATATATTAATTAGGTCCTTTTGTATTTGAATTAATGAGTTTATGTCACAAACATCGGGTCAGTTTAAGATATGTTTGAATCCTCGCAATGACCTAGAAGTTTCTAATGTGTATTAATCCTAGGTCATTTCATTTGACTTCTGATCCATTTGGCTAAGCATTATCATAACATGTTACAAGTTGGATCCTCAGGATTGTCTGTGTGTGTTGATTTGGGATCCAGTAGAGTTGTGAAAGAGAGGTACCGTGGTCTACAAGTGAGAGCTGGAAAGGCTGCACTTTGCATGACAAAAAGGTCGAGATCTCGAAAGTCACTTTCTCGGACGCATGGCTTCCGTAGACGAATGAGAACCCCTAGCGGAAGAGCAGTTATTAGGCGAAGGCGAGCAAAGGGAAGGAAAGTTCTATGCACCAAGTCAAATCCAAACAGTGGAAAGCGGGCTTGATCACAACGTGAGTTGGGCACCGTTGCTCAACGATGTTCCTTCGGAGCACTTGACTTCTCCTATAATTTGGTCTTTGAGCTAGACAATTTGTTTTGCTTTGTCAAGTTTGTTGATTGTCTTGTCACCGATATATTGACAATGTGCAATTAGTTGATTGTCTTGTGCTTGTTAATCGTCCCATCTTAATTGATATGCAGAAATATGCTTCATATGATCTCTCTCTCTCTCTCTCTCTCTCTCTCTCTCTCTCTCTCTCTCACACTAGCACAACGTTGGGGTAGTTTGATACTTAATTGCATACCTCAGCTGTTTTCCATTGTTGTTGTATAAGTTTAGATCAGGTGTTGTATGACTGGATAGATTTGCCAACACAATAAATCATATGAGAGCAGAGAAGATATTTGGGACATGTATTTTTCAGAAGTTGTTGTTCCACTCAGTGTTCCAAAGCATCTATTTATATTTTTGATGTTCCAAATAATATCAACATTGAGTATATCCAATCTTAAAATACATTATTAATCTAAAACCATAAAAACTATCACGGCCATTCTCATTACTCCTCCTTTTCCAATTCGAACAAAAATATACATGTGCAATTTACATGATGTTCTAATTCTCATATATGTTCCATATCATTCATTATAAATGATAATTTGCTTTTCCATATTAGCTCGCCATGTGCCTTTGCATTGACTACTCGTGCAATTTATATCAACGAGTCAAATTTTCTTCACCAACTCAAATATATGTTTATTGTATGTGCCCTACCAAGGAATTTGTTCCACGCATATCAACAACAGCTTAGTTTACCAATCTAAAGGAGTCAAATTTAGTCCTCCTTCGCATTAATAATCAAATATTAACTTACAAAATCTGACTTGACCCGGAGGATTGATCTTGAGAACCAGCTCGAGTGAATCTTATATCATTTGCCAACTGCCCACTATCTAAATCTCACCATTGACTTTCCTTCATCCATATGGTTCCTTAGACTCAAACAGTTTATCCTTTGGTTGGCTCGTACCTAGTTGGGGCTACTTAAATAGAGGTAGGTATAAGAGTCCTGTAGGCAAGAATTAAAATGGGTGTCATGCACAGATTAAAATTTGAGTCATGCACAAATCTGAAACTAATAT
Source organism: Musa balbisiana (assembly GCA_004837865.1). Taxonomy (NCBI): domain Eukaryota; kingdom Viridiplantae; phylum Streptophyta; class Magnoliopsida; order Zingiberales; family Musaceae; genus Musa; species Musa balbisiana. The sequence goes on along the minus strand of CM017195.1, from coordinate 15,182,543 downwards.
ATTCAATCGAAAAATAAGAGATTGCATATCCAAAATAACAATTTTGAGACCTTAAAGATCTTACCAGTCGAGTTGATATAGTTGACAGTACGAGGAGTCATCCAAACTTATATGATACAAATTGTGTTGGAGGGCTTGTTTAAGTCCTTTAAACGCAGTGCTTGCCGAAGCTAATTAGAAATCCTTCTCAATTAAATTTTTCTTCAGGCCTTGATAAAGTCATCACCATAAGAAATTTCACATTCGACACAAAGTACTGAACATAAGGAGGGGTTAGGCATTCGATCCCTCGAACTTCGGAACACATGATCTTATGTATGCAAAAACAAAAAATACTTGAATTGTTATAGAAGAAATTTGATAAATAGATTTATTATAGATAGTTGAATTGTTATAGAAGAAATTTGATAAATAGATTTATTATAGATAGTTGAATTGTTATAGAAGAAATTTGATAAATAGATTTATTATAGATAGTTGAATTGTTATAGAAGAAATTTGATAAATAGATTTATTATAGATAGTTGAATTGTTATAGAAGAAATTTGATAAATAGATTTATTATAGATAGTTGAATTGTTATAGAAGAAATTTGATAAATAGATTTATTATAGATAGTTGAATTGTTATAGAAGAAATTTGATAAATAGATTTATTATAGATAGTTGAATTGTTATAGAAGAAATTTGATAAATAGATTTGTTATGGGCAATGATTTGTTATAGGAGTTTCCAAGTAAAGATTTTAATCCTTAGGGCTACCACTAACTGCCACATCTCCTTCCAACTATTTTAGGTTTCTTCCTTGTGCTATTTGCTAATAAGCATTGCTTATTTATAGTGAGTATATCCTTAAGAGAAATGGTCTAAATCCAAGCATCCACATAACGAACATGCAGCATGTAAATGTGAAGAATGCAGATGGTGGAAAAGGGGAGGAAATCCTCACTTAGCTTCACCAGGTTCAACATTAAGATCAATGATAGTATCGCAACAACATTAATTAAAGAAAATGGGCAATGATTAATATGGTAATTATTGATCTAAGGGTCAGTCCGGGCTTTAATCAATGTGAGCCCCCATCAATAATTTTACACAATCCACCCCTAACATGTTTGAGTAAATAGGAGAAGAAATCCTAGTAGTTCTACTGTCTTCCCTAGAATTAAGATCTCCACCAATTCGATATCAAATAATGTTTTTACTATTTAAGAGAGAGAGAGAGTGGAGGAGGGGGGATGCATTTAACATTAATGATAATTTGCTTTTTCATTATTAGCTCGCCAATGTGCCTTTGCATTGACTACTCGTGCAATTTATAAACGAGTCAAATTTTCTTCACCAACTCAAATATATGTTTATTGATGATGACCTTACCAAGGAATTTGTTCACGATATCAACAACAGCTTAGTTTACAAATCTAAAGGAGTCAAATTTAGTCTCATTCGCATTAATAATCAAAATATTAACTTACAAAATCTGACTTGACCGGAGATTGATCTTGAGAACCAGCTCGAGTGAATCTTTATCATTTGCAACACTGCCCACTATCTAAATCTCACATTGACTTTTCACTGTCATCCACTATGGTATCCTGTTAGACATCAAACAATTTATTTATCTATGGTTAGGCTTCGGTACACAAAGGTGAAACCATAAACCCTTGGGTTTTTCTTTTTTAATGTCTTAATTAGTTGGGGCTACTTAAATAGAGGTAGGTATAAGAGTCCTGTAGGCAAGAATTAAAATGGGTGTCATGCACAGATTAAAATTTGAGTCATGCACAAATCTGAAACTAATAATATTCAATCGAAAATAAGAGATTGCATATCCAAAATAACAATTTTGAGACCTTAAAAGATCTTACCAGTCGAGTTGATATAGTTGACGAGTACGAGGGAGTTCATCCAAACTTATAGTGAATACAAATTGTGTTGGAGGGCTTGTTTAAGTCCTTTAAACAAGGCAAGTGCTTGGCACAAGAGGCTAAATTAGGAAATCCTTCCTCAATTAGAATTTTTCTTTCAGTGTCCTTGATAACAAAGTCATCACCTATAAGACCAATTGTCAACACATTCGAGTCACAAAAAAGAGATACTTGTAATGCATAAGGGAGGGGGGTTAGTGTCATGTCGATCCCCTCAGAAACTTCGGGAACACAATGATCATTTATGTTGATAAGAATTCTTCAAAAGAACAAAAAAATACTAAAGCATGCTTGCGGAAGTGAGAATAGCCATAGTTTAATCAGAACTGCCATAGACAATCTTTAATAAAACTCCAAATCTAAAGACCCTCAACATGTTCAAGGCTAAACTCTTTACTCAACGATAAGTGATATTCCACTTATCAAAAAAAAAAAAAGAAATAAGATTATGATCCCTAGCCAAGCTCCAAAATGAGTAAGCAATTTTGCACTAAAAAGGAAAGTTTGAAGATGAGTCATTGAATTGATGGTAGATTGGGCAAGGCTTCATGTGACGGTGAAGGAATTTGATAAATAGATTTATTATAGATAGTTGAATTGTTATAGAAGAAATTTGATAAATAGATTTGTTATGGGCAATGATTTGTTATAGGAGTTTCCAAGTAAAGATTTTAATCCTTAGGGCTACCACTAACTGCCACATCTCCTTCCAACTATTTTAGGTTTCTTCCTTGTGCTATTTGCTAATAAGCATTGCTTATTTATAGTGAGTATATCCTTAAGAGAAATGGTCTAAATCCAAGCATCCACATAACGAACATGCAGCATGTAAATGTGAAGAATGCAGATGGTGGAAAAGGGGAGGAAATCCTCACTTAGCTTCACCAGGTTCAACATTAAGATCAATGATAGTATCGCAACAACATTAATTAAAGAAAATGGGCAAATGATTAATATGGTAATTATTGATCTAAGGGTCAGTCCGGGCTTTAATCAATGTGAGCCCCCATCAATAATTTTACACAATCCACCCCTAACATGTTTGAGTAAATAGGAGAAGAAATCCTAGTAGTTCTACTGTCTTCCCTAGAATTAAGATCTCCACCAATTCGATATCAAATAATGTTTTTACTATTTAAGAGAGAGAGAGAGTGGAGGAGGGGGGATGCATTTAACATTAATGATAATTTTGACCGGCTTCTAGTCATGAATGTCAAGGCCTCAACAATATTTGGGTTACTGATCCGATCCCAACTATTGAGTTTATATTTTTGTGATCAACATTCTCATTCCAGAAAAAATTCCTAGTAACCTTGCCCATGGTAGTGGTGATTTTATTAGAAGTCCAAGAATTCATAAGGATGTGAGTAGATATAGAATTGATAACTGAGTTAATGAAAATAATTTTACCAACTTGAGAAAGGAATCCTTTAAACCTTTCTAAGGACCTTATAAGTATGGAGATAAAAAATAGACCAAGATCTCTCTTTTAATGCTACATATTCTATGCTTCATGAGGGGAGGACAATACTCGGGAAACTAGACATTAGATTTATTAAGATTAACTATTTTGATTGGCAAAGAGGGACAGAACACTAGTGTAGATTTTAGGGTAGGAAGATAATCACATGATCAATAAACATAATATGAAAGATTTTAATTTTTTGATGTTAAATGGTAAATTTTTTTGAATTGATAATATTGTTAGGGATAGAAAAGATGATTTATTGAACCAGGATATAGAGATATGAGAAGATTGGGTCCCCCCGACAAATGCCACTATCCCTAGAGAACCAATCAAGGGGCACCTATTGATCACACAAGTGAAAGTTCAGGAAAATAAGCAAGAAAAAAAAATCTAAGAAAAGAAATAGAGTGAAAAGTTCATCAAATTAAGAACCATTACACAAGGTTACTAAGGTGGGAACTTAATCGATCAAAACGAGAAAGGTCTTGCTCCTATTATATATGAGGCATTTGATATCATGAAAGAAGCTAGTTCTTTAAGTAAATCTCAATTATTAAAGTGTCTTTGATTTGGTAAAAGTGTTATTAAAGGTCATCTTTGGCTTAGTGAAAGAGGTTGTAACTACTTATCTGATTTATAGCTATAAACTAGGGACTGTTATTATTATTTAAGGCTGTTTAGATTAGTGAATTACATGTGATCTCTTTTTTCTTAGTATGCATAGACTATAAATAGAGAGGAGCTCTCTTGATAAGTGTGTGTAAAATTATGGTAAAAATTGCTGAGAGTTGAGAGACTTTGAGAAGTAGGCATTTTTTTTATACACTTATAATTTTTCTTCCTATAGTAAAGATCTAAAGTGGCTCCATAGATATTGCCCAGGTTGACTAAATCATATGACATTAATAACATTATTTACTATAGTAGCTCCCTATAGTAAATATCTATGTCTCAATATCTTTGTTTATGTTATATTATTTTTTTCACTTTTTTGAATTTAGTACCAAGAGACTTATTTTTTCTTCTAACGTTAATACCAAAGAAAATTTTGATGTTAAAACTATCAAAGCTAGGACATTTTCTCTTACCCATCTTCTTGATTGAGATATTGATTTTAAAAAAAAGGTACACACTCATGAGAGTTCTGTAGCATGAGTAAGGGTCGAAAGAGGGGGATTGAGGCTCTAGTTGCCAGAGGCATTGAAGATCAAATAGGATCACAAGTTCAAGAACCAAATTAGAAAGTAATGTTGAATCTCGGATTTTGATGATGAAATCAATTAATGTATTAGTCATCTAATCTACGTTTTGAGTAACACAGGACTAGCTTCGATCAAGAAGAGGTAAATTGATTAAAGCAAGAGAAATCAAATATTGGGTCAAAGTGAACATGTCGGGTCGGAAGATCGGTCGACGAGTCGACAAAAGGCTCCTGCCATGAATTCGGGTATTGAGCTGAAGGATCAGATATTGCGCCAAGAAGGTCAGAAGTTGTAGGAGTCAACATATCGATTGAGCAATACGTCGAAGGAGAGGACGATACGCCAAAGGATCGGACGAGCGTCGGATGAACCAATAATATGTCGGACAAAGGATTCATGATTTATAATCATTTGTCTAAGATCGAAATAGTTTAGGGGGCTAATTGAGTTAGCTTTTAGTGTAATCATGCTAACTCAATTATGGGTCAATTGAGCCTTAATTGGGACTGATTTGGGCTCAATGGGAGTCCATTTAGTGACCCAAAAGTTGAGTCAAGCGGTGGCAACACTAGAACAGGTGGTGGAACTGCTTGTGAGTTGGAAAACTCGAAAAACTCAGTCCTCGAGGCTGTCAGGCAATGGTACCGCCTAGTGTCAGGCTACAAGCGGTGGTACCACCCGTACCCAGAAATCTCGGGGATTTGAATTGTGGGCTTCAAATTTGAATCCATTTGGGGCCTATAAATATTTCACTTTTTCCTACTTAGTAAAGTAAGAAAGTGAGTTAAAAGGGGGGGAAGAGTAAAAATTGTAATCTCTCTTGAAGAGTAGAGTCCCTTCTTCCTAATATTTAGAAAGTTCATCTTAAGGAAGAAGAGAGGTCTAGGTCTAAAAGAGAGGTATAAAGGTTCTCTCCTAAGCTTGTCAAAAGGAGAATAGAGTTATAAAAGGTTATTGGTCTTTGCCCATTGAAGGAAGACTGTTGGTGGATGCCGGTGGCCTCGACAGAAGAGAAATCGATGGAGTGGATGTAGGTCACGATGATCGAACCACTATAAATTGATTTGTATTTCTATTTGTATAATTTTCCTTTACTGCAAACAGTGTTACTTGTTTTGCCTTCTCATTACACTCTTCCACATGCTTTCAAAGTGAAGTATTTCGGATATCGATTTTTATTAAATGTACGAAAGATTTTTTAAAACCGACGTTTTTATCCGCTGCACTAATTCACCCATTCTCATTACACTGTGGTCAAGTTTTAAGAGATTGATATAGTGTTCTTATTTATATAGGTAATAATTTTGTGAAAGAAAATAATATGCTTATCCTATTTCATATCCCATTTGATTTTTGCTCATTTAATGTGAAACTATCTATCACAGTAAATTTATAGTGAACGTAGAAGAATTTAATATAATCATTAAGGATAAGAGCATTGGAAGTCTTTGATTTCACGATCAACGATTTTCTTGTTAGTATCTATGACCTTTTTAAAGTTTTGGTCATATCCCTAGTGCAACTGGACAAGAAGATGACTAATATGGGTGGCCTTATGGTGAAGGTCATTAAGTGGGTCAACACTATTGTCACTCATCTAAGGTGAAGAGACAATGCTACTAAAATCCTCGTATTCATTCCAGTAAGATGGTACTCAATCTAGTAAGGCTCAAATCAAAAAAGCTTAGTGGAGTTTTAGAGCCTCCTAAGCTTATTGGCATAAAAAGAAAGGGAGAATGGTCAGAACCAAAGCAGGAGATCATTTTAAACAAAGAAAAGAATAAGGGAAGGAGCCAACTCTAGGGGAATAAAAAAAGCTTAGTGAAGTTTTGGAGCCTCCTATGCTTATTGGCATAAAAAGAAAGAGAGAATGTCAGAAGTAAAGCAAGAGATCATTTCAAACAAAGAAAAGAACAAGGGAAGGAGCCAACTCTAGGGGTTTCCTTCTGGCTTTTAACATATCCTTGTCTATATTCCTAACCCACTCCAGGTCCACCTCATCAACAAGAAGATCGTCGCCCTACCTCATGCATTCCTTAGTTGCCTTGTGAAAGGCTTCCATCATCTTGTAAATGAGAGCCTTAAAGAAAAAGTTATAGTTAGAGATTGAAAAGGATATTAGAATCCCTTGAGAGTTGCCATGTGAACTGACATCTAGGAAGGGGCATCAGAGAGGTAGGCAAGTCCAATCCTTTGCATTAAGTCAAGATGATAAAGATGATAAAGATGTAAAGGGTCAACAAGAGGCTAGACTTACCCTCACATTAACTCATCTGTCCTTGCCTAGGGTATTTCAACGACTATAAACAACAAAGGAATTAAGGCATATATATAACGAAATCTCTTTTGTGTGATTATAAAACATATCAACAGCCAGATGTGTTGAAGATTTTGAGGCCTAGACTTGTAATAACTCTATTGCGAGCATCCATGGGTGACCAACGAGGAGGAGCGACAAAGGTCGATTCTTGCATTAAAGGGACTTTGTTGGACGAGGTGCTCTATTGCACGTTAATTATCATCAGAATTCTCTCAAAGATTACAATCTAACTTGTAATAGATTTAGGGCCAAGTGGTAATTTTAGACCTTGCATAGGTCAGTTCATTAGTAAGGATCCCAATGGTCATATTAAAGTTCAATCTAAGAAGCTTATGAGTCGACTAGAGTTAGTCCACACTTAGAAACCTTGGGCTTGGGCCAGAGTGTTTCTCGAGTTATGATGAAGGGAGCTTCTACTTACTTTGGACCAATGCTCATAGACAAGCTCATCCTCGATCTTTCCAGAAGTAATTGTCATCTCTCTCTTTTCATTGGAGCCTAAAATCCTCTACAGTACAGAGGCACAAGTCCGACCACACGACAATGAAAGTAGATGATGAAAATGTTTTTATACACAATTGTCCGAAAGAACCGATAAGAACCCTCTTTGATCTAAAAACCCTATAACAAAGGCATAGAGATATTAATCAGAAGACACACGAGCAAACTTGTCTCTTGATCCAAAGGAAAGTGCATCCAAAGAACTTACCATAAAGATGCTTGAACTAACTTACATAAATGCAAGGAGGGTGGCCTAACAGGGAGGCTTTGCTATCATTTTACGTTCCTTAAAAAAGACCGATGATAATGGGATAGCTGAGAGGAGAAAAAAAATATGAAGAGAATCAATAGGAGAGTCGAGAAGCTTATTCAGAAAAAGGCGTCGAGTGACCCTTGGATTAGTTAGGGGAACAGGTCCGAGCTCTATCGCCAAAGCTCGTCTCCTCTATTTACTCAGTCCCTAAATTTCAAAATGATGCATCGTGCCTAACCCTTCCACACGTTACTTGGTAGAAGTTCGTCCCCCAATTTTGTAAAGCAATGCACACCGATTTTTGAAGCAAAAAAAAGTAGGCTGATCTTTCCCCCACAAGTTTCCTTAACATGTAGCTAAACAGATAGTGAACCATGTGGATATGAGAGATGCAGATTGCATGAAAAAAAAAAAAAAAAAACTACGTCCACCAAAGTATCATGGGGTAATGAGAAGACTTGCTTTTAGAAGAGTACACGGTAATTTTTGACGATCTCAGAATTCCAAGAAGTTTCACCAAAGTCCAGTGTCTACTAAATTCACCAAAATATTAAGTCAATACAAAGCTAACATGCCGACTAGCAGTTCTGCGTATGCTCAAAGCTCAAATGTTGCTGATAGAATGGAGCCTGCAAATTCAAAACACCGGAATCAGGAAACTTTCCACTGACGGTTGATTATCAGGAAAGAAATGGCACAATCAGCTGCGTACCTGGAATATTGCATGCCCGAGATGCTCATATGAGTTTGAATACATCATTGCAGGGGTAGGCCACTGTAAGTAGACAGCATTTTTTGCATTTAGGTTGCATCCAAAAGCATATGGATTGACAGCTGGGTTTGTTATGTCGTAGTTCACGCGACTTTGGTTACTGGGCAAATGACCAAACTGAGAAATGCCTCCATCATGCTGCAGAAATGGAGGCTGAATTATACTGCAAGCTTGCAAGCTAAAGTTCTGTGGGAACGAGAGTCCTCTGACATACCTGCAAAATTTGAGAATTTTCTTTTACTACACCAGAAAGCAAGGAACAAAAAGATGACCCAGAAATTGGAGTCAACAGCAAGACCAGTTTGTGCAAGTTGGCTCTGTACCTCTCATATCTCCGATCATAGTCTGGATCAGTGCGGTCCTTTTCCCTATCTTTGAAAATGGCCACTCTGGAAAAACCATCTTTTGGGAGGTTTTTGTCAATTTCTTCGACAGTCCTCTGGTACTCCTCATCGTTGCTCAAGAACACGTTTCTTCCGTCAACTGAAGCAGGAGATGACGACTCTTCAACCTCAGAATTGCAAGAACCACTAAAGATACGGGCCCGGGCTCTGTCATATTCTTCCTTCCGCTCTTCTACAGTCCTTGTTGCACTTTTTTCAGGTACTACATCAATGCCAGCACCTGAGGAAACCATTCTTGGTCTTGGACGAATAGCAATCTTAACTTGCTCAGTAATATCCCTTTCAGACACTTTTGCAGGTACTTCTGATAAACAGACAACTGGATATTTACTCTCAGGAGTTTTCCTTGCCACTACTCTGCTACCTATCCCATCTACAACGTTATCTAGAGCCATGGTATGTAGACCATAGTATTGAGCAACACGATGAGCAGCGCATCTTAGATAAGAAGTTGGTAAATGCTGAAATTCAAAGTGTTGATGATATGGATTCTGCATGAATCTCTGAATATCCAATTCCATACGCAGAACTACAGTTGACAAGCAGATTATTCAGTTATGCATTGGTAAGAAAAAAGAATGCCAATATTAATATTATCTTAAGAAACCTAAGGCACCCACTCCCTCCAACACTGCCTAGCAAATCTCTGAAGTTACCAGAATTGGCAGCTGTGCCAAGCCCCAGCACCAAGGGGTCAAGGTCTATAGTAATTCCACTGTGGTACACCCCTACAGGTCAATCAACCACAAAGCTAGGACATAAGGTGTTGGGAGAACAAGATTCAGTCTCCCACTTTCCCACATCCCTACCAATCCCTTGATAAACCTAGTAATATACAAATAACACAGCTATGACGATAAAGAACTGTTTGCAAGAAACATGCAAAACTCATGTTTTACTAATGAACAAGGGGAGTACAAAAGTTTCTGTCGAAAATGATGTGACCTAAGGGTTAGATCTAATCAATAGTTTTGTGGGACCAGAAGCTATAAATCAAAAAAACACAACCATTTCACAGAATCAACACATTTAAATGCAGTTTCAACCGAAAGAAATCAACCACCAAGGTTCAAACATAAGCAGATAAGAAAAATATATAGAAATCAACAACAAGATTTAAGAAAGTCCATTACAGCAGAAAATACAGAGACAATCCTAGGTGCAAGCTAATTCTTAACCTTCAATTGTAACCAGTATACTTTATTTAGCCTTTACTAAAGCTCATGTACATCCTTTGATTGTTATTGTTAACCATGACCATCCTTCACTTGTAATTGGAGGCTCATGCCCAATCTACACCATCAAAATATCCATGGAAAATATACGCATCATTTTCGACAGTTTCTTTGTCTATTTCTTATGTCAGTGACAATTAGTCAACCCTGCATTGTGGATATTTCTATAAATTTTTTTTTAACACTCTCTTATTGTGAATATGCCCTTTCCAATTATTTCAGATACCCATCTATAGCAACTATGCCCTTGAGCAATCTTTTGTGATTTCCAATGCTATGGTAATGCCTTCAAATATTTTTTAAGGATAGCTTACTACAAAGGTGCATTCAACTACTCATAGTGGTTCCATCACCTACACTAACATCGAAGTAATCACAAACTTCGACATGTGACCCTTATCGATGAGTGAGGTAATTCTATCAACAATCAATGCCAAAACCACAATATCAAAATCATCCAAACAGATGGAAAAAAAAACTTTAAAAAATAAAGCCCATCTCCAACGAAATGCTTGCTCAAATTTTAAGACAGCTTCAAAAACAAATTGCCAACCATAGTTAGCAAGATCCATATTGGTATCTCCATCAATTAGAGACAATATAGTGGCATCAATAGGATCACTATCAAATCTCTAGATGTCAGCTCATCTTTAACCCATGAATCCATGATTCAGTGCTAAGAGTTGCTACCAGTCCTGTAGTCTTGGGTGGTGGAGCAATCTATCTGGATATTCAGACAATTTTGGAGTATGCACTCCATTTTAAAAAAATATTAATTTTTGATGTGATGATCAATTAATTCTTTTTATCTCATTAGCAACAATTTCTAGGTTTTACATCTTAAGGACTCTGATGATGATACTTCCACAGGGATGATAGATGAGTTGACCTAGTTTATGATATATGTCAATCATGTTGTCAGAAACAATTCTATAATCCAACACAAATTGTCAAGAAAGTAAGATTCACAATCCAACACATGATTGCAAACTCAAGAAAGTTGATTTCAAGTGTGATGGTGCTTGTGAATGATATGTGATACTGCTTAGGACTTCAAATGACCAAAACAGAGTGGTAGATAGCTTCAATGTGTTTAAAACTCAATCCTCCGGAAGACAGTAGTTATAGCTTGGAAGCATAGCAATCTAATTTGATTTTTATCCCTAGATTGTGGTGGAAGGATAAGTTTCACCTTTGGGTATATATATATATATATATGACTTGTAATATTGAGGCCATGTCAAATTCAATGTTGTGACCAATCACATAGGTGTTAAAGGGAGGATCAACTTGATTGACCACCATACTTTTGCAACAAACTAGTAAATTTATTAAATCTGGAATATTTATCACGATAGATCACTTGATAATTATGCCACCAATGTTTCATCCAGTGCTCAAGTGAAAATTAATATATGCTAAACTAAACCCATAAAAGTCACACTTGAGTTCAACTTAATGGTCAATTATTCAAGCTAAACCATCCTATTGTACTTACTCTACACACTCATCTTGAATGCTGAAATTTTTACTCATATCCACCATTCACAATACAAAAATCAATAAAATAAAATTTGAATTGGTTTTCTATACTATTTCTTGATTCATCTCAACTCAATAATGGACATAACTGCAAACTAGTGCACTGAGCTAAGAAACAAGGAGTTTGGTCAGCACTGAATCATTCATATAAATTTATACACCATGAACTGATAAAGAGAATAAAAAAGTACAACAATGTAACTGATGAACACTTTACCATGAGCAGAAAGTAGCACCGGCTGAATTGATCCAGTCACAATCAAGACAAAAGTGAAAGAAGAAGGTGAAATCTACGAGTGAGTGTGATGTTCCTGAGCTCAAGTTCAAGAATTCAATTGAAGACACTTGCATCATGCACTTGCTAATTGGTTAAATCAGCACAGAACAGGATCTACACCACAAAGTCAACAAAATCCAAAACTCAATGCCAGAACATATCTGATCAGATCTGCTGAAAGAGATTTAACATATATAATACTTCCAATGACAACATTTATAAATGGAGTGTTCCCTTGACCTATAAAAATGTATTGTACATGTCTGGTAGATTATTGAGATTTAGGACCTTGGACAGAACATTCAACAGCCATGGGTTTGTTTCATGGATCAAGGTTACAATTTTTGAGTTGAGTCTAATCACCTATATATAAGGACCAACCTCAGCTAAAGATCATCAATTTTTAATTTTCATCTAAGCTTTCACTTACCTGCCTTTACATAATAAAGAAGACAAAAAAAGAGAACTTCACTTACATATCTTATAGTGAAAGTTACAGCTTTTACTGGCAGTTCCTTCAAAGCTTTCAAAAGAGACAGGTTAGCTCTAAGCTCCAAAAAAAGTTTGTAAAGGTTATTATTTCTGAGACTGGAAAAAGAAATTGCATATTGTTCTTAAGGCCCCTTTCCTTTAAGGAGCCCCAAGAGACTAAGAGAAATATAGACCGTTGTGTCAAACCACTATAAATTTTGTATCATCTTGATCTTCTTGTTTGTTATGCAATTTATTCACAGCCTAATAATCAGTTAAGCAACCTAGATCTCTGCCAAATACACATAAGGAGGTGATGACTTTTTTTCTTGACTTAAGAGCTAGTTTTAACAAAATTTACATCCTACCAAATGATGTAAAGACGAAAGTAAGAGAGAAAATGAAGTTTGTCATTCCACTACATGGTCTTGAACCTCTCACCAATCCCAAGGAGCAAAGAAATATATTTATTTAATTTTGTGATTTTCTTGGACTGGTTTTCGTCATAGGTTGTAGCATCTATGTTGAGTTTTTTTTTTTCCTTTTTGTGTCTATTTAGCTAATATGGGCCTAGTAAAAGTAAAAATATTACTATTATAATCCAAATATAGGGAGTTACAAAGGAACCTTGTACAATTTTATGGGAATCACAAGATTAGCCTTTTTTATCCACAAACTCCTACTTATATGACAGCCTTAAGGTCCTACTTTTATCCACAAACTCCTACTTAGCCAAGTCTTGGTAGTTCACTTCATTTAATGTTAAAGCTTCACAGACCCCTTCCTGGATGCCACAAATGCCCCACAAAAAAGAAGAATCGTAGTACAAATTGGGAGGTCACCAACCAACTTCTAGGAGAGACATAATTGACTAAATTGATCTCGGTAGCTACACAACCAATGGAATTTAAAGAACCTAAAGGAACTTAGGAGGCTTTTCTACTGAGTTAGAGACACTTGTTAGAGGATGTCACTTCTAAATTGGAATCTCACATTACCTATGAGGATCCTGATAATGTAAGTAGAATTACAATTGGACCTAACAAAGACATTTAGAATTGTCAATTGGAAACACAGGTTTTTGTTTGAGTTTACATATAAGTAACAAACCTAATAATAAAGGTTATCTTTTAGCCTCCAAAGCACTAAATTGTTGGGGGCAAGACCAATGTGGCACCATGCTAGGTTGTGGCAACTGACTGCAGATGGGATACTACATAAGCTAAAAAATTAAACCTAAGAAAATGCAGGAAATGACTCAATGAAGTGGGTGTCCCAAAGAAGCAAGCTTGAAAGTCACTTATAACATACTCATTATGGTTAGCAACCTAGCTTTCTTCTACTGTTTTCCATGACCAATGAGCACAAAATGACTAAAGCTAAGCAAGTAAGATAAGATTAACGGTTCTAAATAATTTGTTTACAGGTCCCCCGGTCATCTACTGAAATTTGCAGTCTAAAGATATCACCGACTCCTAATTTAACTTAATGTGGTAATATAGTACATAAGATGAATCACTAATGCAAACCACCAAGAACAAAGTTTCAAGTTACATGAACCACATACACAAACCACAAAGAACAAGTCTCAAATTATTAAACTTGGTGCAGGGGAGTAAAATTTAACAAATTTCGGGATTTCACACACACACACACACACACACACACACACACACACACATATATATATGATCACCAACATAAAAGTCGATGGCATAACTTACAAAACCATAGAAACATTGTGCTAATGTGAAAAAAAACATCCAATAAAGGAGGAGGAATATCTAAATTATGGTATAAAACCTGTTTATTGATAGATGACTCAACATAGATTCTAATAAAAGCCAACTATATGTTTCAATCCATGCCCAAGTTGATTGAAAGAACATAAAACAAAGGGCAACATAGGTCTTAAGGAAATAAAATGTCTTCATATAAGAGAAGCACAAACAAGAATGTCATCTGCCTTTACAAGAGCCTGAACTATATACAATAATTCACTCGAAGAACCCATAGAATAGAGGGTATGACAGTGATCTTTATATTAATGATATTAAAATGGTATAACCTTCCATAATACATATTGGTAGCACCTCAAAAGAAACTATATAGTCCACATAGAATTTTTATTTTCACTACAATTGAGTTATAGGTAAGTAACATAACAATAGTGCTCACTTGGATTTGAGATGGTCCTCATGAGTACAAATAATGATCGAGTAGGTCCAAAAGGGAAAGGAAATAGAAATACTTGCATGGCAAAACCTAGAAATCTGACAAAAATTATGACCATAATCGAATGTGTACGGTGTAAGATTTCCTACCAATCCATCCTAGAACATACAAATTTGCTCCGACGAACACAGGACTATTTGCTAGGGATAACTCAGTTCCTTTTAAATCCTCATACAGAATGTACAAATCATAAATCTGATAAGGAACCAAAAGAACTAAAGCAGATATCAGTACCATATGCCCCCAAATATACTTCCAAATTCCAGACTACAACTGACCAGATAACAGACTCCAGCAACGAACATGAAACCATATCTCATGCATTGACCACCATACGTGATCGGGCATATTAGTTTTTAGAATTTAACACTGACAGGCAAAAGCACAAATGAAATACAAGTATCTTTGACAGAACTTTAACAAAGGAAAACATGAGAATAGACTCATCCCAACTTCCAACTCACTGCTAAATCAAGGACCTGCACGTATCCCATCAAGAGGCAGATCCGACCAACACCAACAAACCAAATCCAAGAAAGGTCCTGGAAGTCTAGTCTCTGAACCCCTCAAACCCCCAGGATCGCAAACCCTAATCCAAGAGCCAAATTCCAAATTCGCAGAAAAAGAACAAGAAGAGGGTACGAACCTGTAAGCCGATGGCGAGGATTCTCGAGGACCTCAAGGAGAAAGGGATCCACCTGGCTGAGGACTTCCTCCCTCTCCTTCTGCTCAGGCGACGCCGCCGAGTAGACCGCCAGAGCGCCAACTGAGCAACTCGCTGCAGGAGACTCCATGAGGAGGGAAGGAGAGAAAGAGGGGCGAGGAAGAAGGGGAGAGGCGGGGAGGCCGAATTCGCTTTCGCTCGGCTTTCCCCTCGCCACGCTTTTGGGCTTGCGGCGAGAAATAAGGATTTGAATGGCGACGACTCACCCCAATCTTTAATTGCTTTCTTTTCTTTTAAACTAACAAAAATAACTAAAAAAACGACGAGACGATATCCGAATCGGGGATGGTATTATTATTATTATTATTATTATTATTATTATTATCACTATTCTTACGTAATTTAACATGATGGTCACTTAAATTTCCCGCCATTAGCCTCGTCGTGTTAACCGAAAGGAATTGTTAGACTACAGACTAAGTGACCTTTACCATATTTCCTTATTGTGCCATTTTGCCGCGAAAACATTCACCGATTTTTGTTTGCCGAAAAAATGTTAGCTCAGTGCCCAATTTGATAATTTCTTTAACTTGTCGTATCAATATAAGAAACTAAATTTTTCGTTAAGAGCGTTTCTCATATTGCACCAAAAAATGACATTTTTTTTAAAAAAATTTCAAATTCCCAAAATATGTCTTCAATTTTATAAAATTATCATAAGCATTCCTTGAGTTATAAAATTGTTAGAATCGAGTCAACACTAAGAGGGGATGAATTAGTACAGTAAATTAAAACATCAGTTTAAAAATGTTTGCATGTTAAAAAATAATATCTGTAGATAACTTGAAAGCATATTTGTTCATAAGAGTAGTGAAAGCCAAGTAAAAAAGAAGTGAAACTATTACAAAGTAACTAAATAGCAATAATATAAATGCAAACCAGAATTTATAGTGGTTCGATCGGTGTGACCTACATCCAC
Organism: Musa balbisiana; assembly: GCA_004837865.1. NCBI lineage: Eukaryota > Viridiplantae > Streptophyta > Magnoliopsida > Zingiberales > Musaceae > Musa > Musa balbisiana. The sequence continues at coordinate 15,166,293 of CM017195.1, read as the reverse complement.
TTCCGATTTCTCCTCCGTCGAAGTCACTGGCGTCCACTAATGGTCTTCCTTTAATAGGCGAAGACCAACCACCTCTTTACAGTGCTTTCTCCTTTTCACGAGTTTAGGAGATAACCCTTACAAACCTCACACCTCTCTTGAATGATCACAATACTAGAAAGAAAGGAAGAGAACTCTTTGCACTTTTATAACACTTTTAACACCCCAAGAATTCAAGATTTTGTGCACACTTTCATATGCTTTCATGTAGAAAAGAATGTGGTATTTATAGGCCCCAATGGTTTCAGAATTGGAGCCAAAAAATGTCACATCCTTGGATTTCAGGATACTAGCGGTACCACCACCATTATTGGGTGGTATTACCGCCTACGGACTGACACTGGGTGGTATCATCGCTCAGTCTGAGCAGTACGATCGCTTGACAGAGCTTCAGATATCGAGCTATAGCGATACCACCGCTTGACAACATTAATTACCGACGGTACCACCACCTAGTTTGGGCAGTACCACCACCTAGTTTGGGCGATACCATCGCCCATAGCACTTGAGAGACTGAGTCCCAAGTAGTGCCACCGCTAGCCATGACTTCAAATGCTGAATGGGTTATTCAACCGGCCCAATTCAACCCTGTTAAGGGCCCAATTGGCCCCTAATTGAGTTAGTGGGATTACCTCCTAATCCTAACTTAACTAATATTCTAACTACGATTAAGGCAAGCAATCTTTGTCCAGTATATCGATTTTTCTCTCGGCGAACTTCTTAGCGAGTCTTCCGGCGAGCTTCTGGTGAACTCCCAATGAATTCTCAGTGAACTCCCGACGAACTCTCAGTGATCTTCTAACGAACTCTCAGCAAGCTCTTGACGAACTTTTGGCGAACTTCCGGCAAACTTCTAGTGCATCGTCCGAATCTTCAACTCCGGCCAAACATATGCTTTATGCCTTACCGCTATTGTAGTTAATCCTATACACTTATCTCAACATATAGATTAGATCAAACAATTTACCAATTGATTTCATCATCAAAATTCGAGATTCAATAATTTCTCCCTTTTTGATGATGACAACGAATTGGTGGTGGAGTTAACCTTAACTCCCCCTATCGATATGCTATACTTGAGAAAATACAAACTTGAATTCACAACCTTGAATTCAAGCTTTAATCAATTTTAATTAGAAATTACATGCATTGTGCATCATCATAATTTTAAGTCATCAAGATATTAAATGCACAATTTTATCACTTCATGCATGATAAAATGCTTCGGGCATAGCCTTACATCAATACTTGCATGATGCATCATCTATTGAATCTCATATTTTGATGATGAAACCAATTGATAGAGTTTATGATTTGATCTGCATTTTGAGTGACACAGGAAGCTTCGATCAGGGAGAGACAATTAAAGTAGGAAGAATCATGTTAGGCCGAAGTGGAACATGTTAGAAGATTGGACGTCGAGTTGGAGGATCGATCAACGTATTGGCAAAAGGCTTCGGGCCATAAGTTCATGCATCGGGCCAAGAAGAGCAAAAATTGCACCAAGGAAATCAGAGTTGTAGAGGTCAACTAGCCGATTGGGTAATAGGCCACAAGAGAGGATGATGTGTCAAAGAATCAAACGAAGCGTCAATGAACCAATGACATGCCGGACAACATAATTCAAGCTTTGTAATAATTGTATAGATCGAAGTAGGTTTTATTTGTGCAGGATTAATTATAATAGTGATCAAGGCATAAAGCAAAATGAAGTCCCAGAGTCAAGAATGAGAATTCATTGGGAGTTCGAGAGTTCTTCGGAAGTCCGGACGTTCATCGGAAGTTCTGCCGGAATTGACTGAAAAGTCCAGGAGCTTGTCGAAGAAGCTCATCGGAACTCACCAAGAAGATCGTCATGAAATCCAGGAGCTTGCCGGGAGTCTGCCGGAACATTGTCGAGAGAACGTTAGAAGTTTGCCGGAAGCTCGCTGGAAGAAACATAGATTTACAGACTTCTTTAGCTTATTAAATGTCTTAAAATTCGTAGTTAGTACATAATTGGGATTGGAATTGGGCCAACCAAATTAGGGGCCAATTAGGCCTATGTATAGACCTTGTTGGGCCAAGTAAAAGGCTTAAATAGTGACCCAACAAGTGGCACCGTCGTGGCACAGTCTCCGAGACTATGTCAGGCGGTGGTACCACCCAGTGTTAGTGCTGTAGGCGGTGGTACCGCTAAGACCCGGGAAACCCGGGATGAGACCTTTTTAGACTCTAAGTTTGAATCAACTTGAGGCCTATAAATACCCCTCTCATCCTTGGTTAAAATACATAATCACAGAGAGTTTAAAAGTGAGAAAATACTATTGCAATTATTTGAGAAATCCCCTCCTCTAGCTTTAAGTATAGAATTCTATTTAGAGAGGAGTGAGTGCTTATAAAGGTTGTCTCCTAAACTTGTAGAAAGGAGAAGAGGGGTATAAAAGGGTAGTTGGTTTTCGCCCATTGAAGGAAGACTGATAGTGGATGCCGGTGGCCTTGACGGAAGAGGAATCAGTGGAGTGGATGTAGGTCACGATGACCGAACCACTATAAAAATCTGGTTTACATTTCTTTTAAATAATTTGCTTTAACTACAAACCACTTGCTTACTGCTTTCAATACATATATGAATAAGATTTCAAGTTATTTTTCGAGTTCAATTTTTATTGTACGAAAGATTTTCAGAACCGATGTGATTTTACTACTGCACTAATTCATTTCAAATCAAAGGGGGGCTCTTAATGTCGACTCGTTCCTAACAATTGGTATTAGAGCCAAGTTTTTCTTATTTGGTTTAACACCTAAAGAGAAATGACTCTTTTCAGCTTTCTAGAGGGGCACTCTCTCATTCATCCTCCCATATTCAACGGGACGGACTACACATATTGAAAAACTTGAATTAGAGTTTTCTTGCTTTCTTTGGATTTAAATTTATGAAATATTATCGAAAGTGGTTTTCAAAGGTCTTCTCTTCCGATAAACTATTGGAATGATTTGGAGAAGAAGACTTTTTCTTTAAATGCTAGAGCTATGAATGCTCTATTTTACGCTTTAGATAAAAATGAATTCAATCGAGTTTCTACCTGCGAAACGACTTTCGATATTTGGCATATACTTGAAATCACATACGAAGGCACTAGTAAAGTTAAAGATTCGAAAATTAAATTTTTGATGTATGATTTTGAGTTGTTTCGTATGAAACCAAGCGAAACCATTGAAGATATGTATACCCATTTTACGAATATCATCAATAGTCTAAAAGTGTTGGGTCCAGCCCATATGTGGGCTTGGATAATTGGGCCTTTTGAGCCCAAATTATTAATTAAAAAGCAAAAGAGATATAGGGCAACAAGAGAGAGAGAGAGAGAGAGAGAGAGAGAGAGAGAGATCAGCGAGCATGTGCAGTAAACGTGGTAGGGCGCGTAGAGAGAAAAGAAAGAGAAAGAGAGAAAAACGAGAGAGAAATATTAGGATTTTGAGTTTTCTGCTTGACGATCAGTGGCCAAACATTGTCAGCTTTGGCCCAAATTTTATATGAAAAATCCTTGCAATAAGCTCTACAATCCTAATGGTGTTGATCTATGGTTTACCCTCTCTGAGGTACTTTCCTGCTATACCCATTTTGTGAGACCTAAAATTCTCTTATGATGAGATCCATCTATATGATGAAGATATGTTATTCTTGAGCCAAGATATATGATCTTGATGTTATTGTGATCCTTTTGCTATTCTAGAGAAGATTTATTGTAAACTTGTTATCATTATTATTGATAGTGGAAGTTTGAGGTGGACTACAGTCTCATAGTTTTTCTCACATTGGGTTTTCCACGTTAAAAGATTTGGTCTCACTATATGATTGATTTATTGCTATACTATTTATGTTGTTTTGGTTGATATTAGCATTTTAATATCAAATTAGTATTTTGATGAGGTACCCATTTTGATACACAAAGAGGGAAAAGAATTATTCCACTTTAACAGGTTTTTCCCAACAAGTGGTATTAGAGCAACAGGTTGTTTGGTGCTAGTTTTTGTTGTGTGATTGAAATGGAGTCAGATGGTATAATTAAATTGAACTCATCAAAGTATTCCACTTGGAAGCGTATGATGAAAGATCTGCTTTATTGTAAAGATTTATATAAGCCCATCAAGGTTAAAGATAAACCTTCTACTATGGACGATAAGGAATGAGAAGTTTAACATAGAAAGGTTATTGCCTATACTAGAAGATGGATGAATATAAACTTGCATAAGCATATTTCAGATAAAACCAGAGCTGATGCTGTTTGGCAAAGGTTAGAAAATCTCTTTGCAAAAAAGACAATGGGAAATAGAATTTCTCTCCTCAGAAGGCTTGTAAATTTGAAGTATAAAGATGGTGGTAACATTGTTAATAATATAAGCCTATTTCAAAGTCTTGCAAACAAGCTGGTTGCTATGAAAATAAATATAGATGATGAGATGCAATAATTATTACTTCTTAGCTCTTTACCAAAAAGTTGGGAAACGTTTGTGGTGACAATTTGTAACTCCATGCCAGAGGGGACTCTAACTATAGATATGGTTAAAGATAGTTTGCTAAATGAAGATGCCAGAAGGAAAGAATAGGATGAATCTTCTTCTGGTGCATTTGTTACTGAAAAACAAGACAGACGTGGAAGAAGTCATAGTAGAAATCCACATGGCTATAGAGGAATATCAAAGTCTAGAAGAGATATCAAATGTTTCCACTATAACAAACCAGGTCACATAAAGAAAAAGTATAGGTTTTGGAAGCGAGAACAGAATGAAATGAAGAAAAATGAGAAAGAGACCAATATAATTGCTACTGAAGGTAATATCACTATTGTTTATGATGACGGTTGTGTCAGTCTTATAGCTCAGGATAGTAATTGGATAATTAACTTTGGTGCTTCATTTCATGTTACTTCTCATGGTGATTTCTTCATGTCTTACACTGTTAGTGATTTTGGTAATGTCAGAATGGGAAATAGTGGTACATGTAAGATTGTGGATATTGGAGATATTTGCTTAGAGACCAGTATTGGGAGCAAATTAATACTAAAAAATGTAAGGCATATTCCAGATATTCGCCTTAACTTTGGTAGTCATAGGTGCCCAACAAGTCAATCACGTGAGTGATGGTACGTGTAACTTGACACGAAATCTTTTTACTTATTATATTTTGGCATTTATCACTTTACATTGACTATTGCATATATATATATATATATATATATATATATATATATATATATATATATATAGTGATGTCCTTAGATTTGTGCAATGGAAATCGGATTGTGATGAGATTATGATAATAAGACCGATTCACCTTTAAACATAGATCCTAAATAATCCTGGTCATAGGTTACTCGAGAGGGACATCGAGATAACCGGACAGACTGGTGTGCTGTATACCCGTCCATATAATTGATGTAGCTAGTCTAATAACTACTCATGTGGGGATACTAAGGATACAATACAGGTGCTCATTGGAGAATGAGTTCACTGATTGATCCACTTACGAAATGCTAGATGGTTGATGATGCTTTATTGTTAGACAACGATACCATAGTCCAAATGGTGTATCTGGTCCTTAGACTTGAGACCCCAAGGATGTCCTATATGAGTGCTCCACTCTTTGATACTAGACTTATAGGTTTGTACGTCCTAGATCTAGTATAGTTGGTCATTCGGAGTGGTAGTCAACCTTACGAGAGCTATTGAGTGTCGATAGAGGATCATCAACTCTCGACATCATGAGAGGAATATCCGATGTATTCTTGCTCAGACAAATCCTTGGCCAGGGTCATTCGGATTGAGAGAGAAAGAGTTCTCCTAGAGAATCTGATTAGAGCGAGACTCGAGAAACTGTATGAGTCTGACAGCACTATGCCCGATATACGGTCTATGGGATATTAGATGGATGAGGGACTATAGATATATGGTAACTAAGGATAGACAGGTCCAATAAATTGGATTCCCCTGTATCGTTTGGGGACTACGGCGTAGTGGCCTAGTACGTTCGTAGTCGATGAGTCGAGTGAATTATTATAAAGATAATAATTCACTAAATTAGAAGGAGTTCTGACAGGTATGACTCACGACTAGCTCGATATTGAGCCTAGAGGGTCACACACATATGATAGGCATTGCGATGAGTAGAGGTTCGGATATGAGATATTCGCCGGAGCCCCTATCTTATTGGATATTCAATAAGCCCATAAATTATTAGATCCTATGAATGAGATCCAATAAAAGCCCATATAAGATTATTGGATAGAGATCTACTAATCTAAGAGGCTTGGGTAATTGGATGTAGATCCAATACCCAATAGGGGATGATCCATTAGGTTTTGATAGGGGACCTTTATAAATAGGAGGGATTCAGAGCCTCATAGGCTGGAGCCTTTGCTTGCCTCTCCTATTCTCCTCCCCCTCTCCACCCCAGAGCAGGCCTGGAGTTTTGAGGAGCGTCGTCGTAGCCCTACTGTGTGGATCACTGCTAGAGAAAAGGACGCTTGACATCCTTCACCCTCTCCTAGAGATCTGCAAGGAAATACGGATATACGATCTCCCTAGGTAACAAATTTACCTTATACACAATTTATTTCGCGGATTTTTGCACACCATTCTTCACATGATGACGAACATCTCCCTATGTGATGTCACTCCCAAGACTTCCCAACAAACTTGATATCTAAAGCATACTTGATAATGATGGATTTACACATTATTTTGGTGAAAGTAAATGGAAACTCACTAAAGGTTCTCTAATTGTGGCAAGAGGAAAGAAACTTAACTCATTTTATGTCATTGAAGCTAAGCTACACAAAGGAGAGATTAATGCAATTTAGAAGGGTGAAAGTATAGATCTTTGACACAAGAGGCTTGGTCATGTCAATGAGAAGGGACTTCAAACTCTTGTTAGAAAACAGTTTTTACTAGAGTTGCAAGGTACATCTCTTAAATCTTATGATCATTGCTTAGCTGGAAAAACACATAGAGTTGCATTTCATACATATCCATCATCTAGAAGATCAGATGTTATTGATTTAGTTCATACTGATGTTTGTATTATGCAAACTAGAACTCTTGGAGGTGCTCTTTATTTTGTTACTTTTATTAATGATCATTCTAGAAAAGTGTGGGCTTTTGCTTTGAAATCTAAAGACTAGGTACTCGATGTTTTCAAGGAGTTTCATGTCAGTGTTGAAAGAGAAATTGGTAGAAAGCTAAAGTGTCTTCGATCAGATAATGGTGATGAGTACAAGGGTTCTTTTGAGAATTATTGTAGGTTCTATGGTATCAGGCTTGAGAAAACAATTCCTAAAACTCCTTAGTAGAACGGTGTGGCAGAAAGGATGAACAGAACCATTGAAGAAAGGATTAGGTGTATGCTTCCCACGCCAAGTTACCGAAGTCATTTTGGGGGGAGGCTATGAGAACTACAGTTGACCTAATAAATCTTTCTCCATTAGTTCCTCTGAAAGGTGATATTCCAGAGAGAGTATGGAAAGGAAAAGATATATCTTATAATCATTTGAGAGTCTTTGGGTGTAAAGCATTTGTTCATATTTCCAAAGATGAAAGGTCCAAGCTTGATAATAAGGCAAAAGTATATATCTTCTTAGGATATGATTATGAAGAGTTTGGGTATAGATTATGGGATCCAATGAACAGAAGATTATTAGAAGCAAAGATGTTATATTTCTTGAAGACCAATTGTTTGATGATGGTGATAATGTTGAGAAGCCAGAAACCTCTGTTTATATTTCTTGGAATTTGGGTCCAGTTCCTTTACCTGTAGTTCATGATGATCATGGGAGAAATGAACGAGAAGATTGTGGTGAGAATGCAAGTGATGATACTCCTACAATTGATGATGCTGAACCAACTAAACAAGCACCTCCACCACTAGTTGAGATTCCATTGAGAAGATCCACTAGAGAGTGACAACCATCTACCAGATATCCTTCACATGAGTATGTTATGCATACTAATGGGAGAGAGCTAGAGACTTACTAAGAAGCTATTTTACATGATCATAAGAATGAGTGGGTTAAAGCCATGCAAGAAGAGATGATATTCTTGCTTGAGAACCACACATATGACTTAGTAAAGTTGCATAAAGAGAAGAAAGCTCACAAGAATAAGTGGGTTTACAAATTGAAAACTGAAAATAATAGCTCACAACAAAGATACAAGGCACGACTAGTTGTGAAAGGATTAAGTCAGAAGAAAGGTATTGACTTTACAGAAATATTTTCTCTTGTGGTAAAAATATCCTATATCCAAGTTATTCTTGGTTTGGCTGCCTGTTTAGATTTAGAAGTTGAGCAATTTGATGTGAAAACAGTATTCCTTCATGGTGACTCAGAAGAAGAAATTTATATGGAGCAACCAGAAGGTTTCAAAGTCAAAGGAAAAGAAAATATGGTGTGTAAGCTTAGGAAAAGCTTATATAGACTCAAACAGGCACCTAGATAGTGGTACAAGAAGTTTGATTCCTTTATGATAAGCCAAGGGTATAATAGAACCATATTTGATCATTGTGTGTTTATTAAGAAATTTTCAAATGATGATTTCATTATTCTCCTGCTATATATTGATGATATGCTTATTGTTGATCATGATGCTAGTAAAATTGAAAAGCCTAAAAGAGATCTAAGTAAGTCTTTTGCCATGAAAGACTTGGGATCGGTGAAACAAATACTTGGCATGAAGATTCTTCATGATAGGAAGAAAAGGAAAATTTGGCTATCTCAGGAGACTTACATTGAAAAAGTTCTTGAAAGATTCAACATGAGTAAAGCCAAAGCAGTTTGTTCTCCACTTGTAGGTCATTTCAAGCTTAGTTCGAAACAATGTCCTACAAGTGAGAAAGAAAAAGAAGAAATGTCCAAAGTGCCTTACTCATTTGCAGTAGGCAATTTGATGTATGCTATGGTTTGTACTAGACTAGATATAGCTCATGTAGTTGGAGTTGTTAGTCGATTTCTCTCTAATCCTGGTAAGGAACATTGGGTAGTAGTGAAATGGATATTAAGATATCTAAAAGGTACTTCCAGGTTGTGTTTATGTTTTGGCAATGATGAACTTATGCTAGAAGGGTACACAGATGCAGACATGACAGGTGATACTAATTCCAGGAAGTCCACTTTAGGGTTCTTAATAACATTTGCAAGGGGAGCAGTCTCTTAGCAATCTAAGTTACAGAATTGTGTTGCTCTATCAATCACAGAAGTATAATATATAGCAATTATTAAAGCCTATAAGGAAGCTTTATGGATGTGAGATATCATTGGATTTGTGATGTGCTTGAGATAAAAGAATTACAATTGGAAAAAGTGCATACCAATGAGAATGATTCAGATATATTGATAAAGTCTTTGCTTAAGGAGAAGTTTGAAGTATGTAGGTGAAGAGCGGGCTTGGTATAGCCCACCATATGAGCTGGAGGGGGAGAATTGTTGAGTCCAGCCCATATGTGGACTTGGACAATTGGGCCTTTTGAGCCCAAATCATTAATTAAAAGGCAAAAGAGACATAGGGCAGCAAGAGAGAGAGAGAGAGAGAGAGAGAGAGAGAGATCAGTGAGCATGCGTAGTGAATGTGGGTAGTAGTGGTGGCGCAGAGAGAGAGAGAGAGGAAAGAGAAAGAAAAATGAGAGAGAAAGATTAGGATTTTGAGTTTTCTGCTTGACGATCAGTGGCCAAACGTTGTCAACTTTGGCCCAAATTTTATATGAAAAGTTCTTGCAATAAGCTCTACAATCCTAACGGTGTTGATCTACGATTTATCCTCTCTGAGGTACTTTTCTGCTATACCCACTTTGTGAGACCTAAAATTCTCTTATGATGAGATCCATCTATATGATGAAGATATGCTATTCTTGAGCCAAGATATATGATCTTGATGTTATTGTGATCCTTTTGCTATTTTAGAGAAGATTTATTGTAAACTTGTTATCATTATTATTGATAGTGAAAGTTTGAGGTGGACTATAATCTTGTGTTTTTCCCACATTGGGTTTTCCACGTTAAAAGATTTGGTCTCACTTTATGATTAATTTATTGCTCTATTGTTTATGTTATTCTGGTTGATATTAGCATTTTGATATTAAGTTGGTATTTTGATGAGGAACCCATTTTGATACATAAAAAGGGAAAAGAATTATTCCACTTTAATAGGTTTTTCTCAACAAAAAGTACTTAGTAAAAGCTTTTCTGATTTTAAACTTGTAAACAAAATTTTACGTTCTCTTCATAAAAACTGGGATTCAAAAGTAATTGCTATACAAGAGGCAAAAGACTTAAAGAAGTTTCCACTTGAAGAACTTGTTGGGTATTTATGACTTATGAAATGAGTTGTATGATACAAAATGAATATGAGAACAACCTTCCAAAGAATAGAAAGGATTTGACACTTAGAATAATTGAAAACCATTCGAGCAAAAGCTCAAATGATGATGAACTTACTCCTTACTATGAAATTTAAAAAGTTTATGAAATAAGAATTAAAGAATAAAAATAAAAAGAATGCAATTACTTGCTATACATGTAAGAAGAATGAAGCACTTTGGGACGAATCGAGCTCATCCGAAGATGAAGAACAAACCAACAAAGGCGAGGTGGCAAACTATGCCTTAACGACTTTCAACGATGAGGTAACCAAAATCCCCTTAATTTATTTCAAAATTACATGTTGATTTTCATGAGTTATTTTTAATTTAGTTTAGAAAAAAATATTTTTCTTGAAAATTACATGTTTAATAATATAATAAAAATGAAAAATTAGGATCATGCTAGTAATTTTGAAAATGATAATGAAAATTACATGTTTTATGATAAAAGAATAAAATATTAGTTTTAAATCTAATGAAAATCCTATATATGTTTTAAAGAAGCAATAATGAGTATCTTGATGATTTCCATATTGCTTTTCGATGACGATGCATGACTTTTGTATGGAAGGCTTTATTATTTTTGTAATAAATCTTTTCTTTAGTTTTCGGTTTTAAACATGATGAATGATTTTCATATGAAAAACTTGAGCATACTTATATGAAATCAATCATATAAAATGAAACACATAAAAAGAAAAATATATTATTAGAATTAAAATGATGAATCAAATCTCTTGTTTGAAGAAGCCTTATGTTTAATGTGTTATACTTTTTTGGTCTTGATGGTTTTTATGACAAAATTTATTTTTCGATCCTAAACGTTGATATATATATTTTTTAGTATAAAAAAGCAAAGACATGCTTGTATGAAACAAACAACTTCAAATGAAACACTTAAAAGAGGAAAGCTTTCTCCTTGAACAATTTCTCTATTTTATCAATTTTTTTTAAAAGGAGAGATTAATGAATTTATCTATATTTTTCTTTTTATGAATCTCTTGAAAATGATTTTAATTTGATGATTTGAATTTGAATGAGATTTATCTTGATTTTTTAAGATTTATAACTTGAGATTTCTTATTGCATGAATCAAGATATTGTAACATTTGATCTCCTATGTTTCTTTTTGACATTTATAAAAGAAGAGATTTGTTGAAATAAATAGTCTTGTGACATTCATAATTTGATATTGATATCCTTCATATCATGATTTTCATATGACACCTTTGTATTTTTGTGATGACTTGAACATTTACACCATTATGTTCTTCCCATCTTCTTCTTGTTTACAATGACAATAGCTAACATCTCAAGAGAACCAAATTTGCTAGCTTGAATGATAAACTTAGACATCTTGATTTCTCAAATTTTAGATTTGAATCTTCTTTTTGAATCAAGATTATTTTCCTATCATTTCTTCTATATACAAAAGAAGAGATATGTTAAAAATCATGACTTGATCTTTCGTTTTTTATGATTGAAATAATGATTCAAATATTAATGTAATTATGCATAGTAATTTGGTATTATGCATGCAATACTTCAACTTATGATAATGATGCATGCAATGATGAAACATTCATGATGAAAAAATTATTTTGACATTCATGACTTGATTTTTCATCTTTGTTATTTATCCTTGTCATGATTTGAAGATTGTAGTAAAGGGAAATAAATTACACTATTGTATTGTTATTGCCCTATTTTTGCCAATGACAAAGGGGGAGAAAGAATTGCTAACATGCACTTCACAAAAAGAGGCAAACTTGCTAGTTTACTCATCTCAAAAGAAAAGCAAGAATTATCTTGTAAATCTCAAGATAAGCAATGTTTGCTAAGTTACAAATTTCAAGAAGATGCAAAAATAGTCTATCTTACACATCTCAAAATATGTAAAATTTTGCTAACTTTCATGTGTGAAAAACTTGCTAGTTTGAACATCATAAAGAAAAGCAAACATACTAACTTGCACATCTAGCAAAGTTTACAAACTTGCAAAACTTAAAATTTGCTAGCTTGCATATTCTAAAATGATGCATTGCTATCTTGCATTCTTTTTTAAAAACTTATTAACCTTCAAACTTCAAAGAGAAGTAACACTTGCCAAATTACTAACTTTCATGTTGTAAAATGATATAAAATTTTGTTAGCTTGTGTTTTGCAAAGGAAGCAAAAAATTGCACTTCTCCAAAGAGAAGAAAATGTTATCTTGAACATCACCGAAGATTGCTTGTTTATCTTAAGAAGCAAAAATGCAAACTTGCAAAATTGACAATCTTGCACATCTTCAAAATTAATGATGATTTGGTGATTATGCATGTTGTAAGGTGATGAACAAATTTGCTAGCTGTATGTTATAAAATTTGCATGATGATAAAATTGGAGATCATGCAATGATTTGAACTTATATGTCTAAACACTTGATAATTAAACTTCTCCTTTTTGTTGATGACAAATAGGGGGAGAAGTATGATGTTATGCATGATTTTATCATGACATGTTGCTTGGATTTTTGAATCCAAGAGTTTTATCAATATGACATATTGATAGGGGGAGCTAAGGTTAACTTCGTCATCAATTAGTTGTCATCATCAAAAAGGGGGAGATTGTTGAATCTCGAATTTTGATGATGAAACTAATTGATAGAGTTTATGATTTGATCTACGTTTTGAGTGACATAGGAAGCTTCGATCAGGGAGAGACAATTAAAGCAGGAAGAATCATGTTGGGCCAGAGTGGAACATATTAGAAGATTGGATGTTGAGACGGAGGATCGGTCAACGTATTGACAGAAGGCTTCGGGCCATGAGTTCATGCATCGGGCTAAGAAGAGCAAAAATTACACCAAGAAAATTGGAGTTACGGAGGTCAACTGGCTGATTGGGCAATAGACCGCAAGAGAGGACGATACACCGAAGAATCGGACGAAGCGTCAATGAACCAATGACATACCGGACAACATGATTCAAGCTATGTAATAATTATCTAGATCAAAGTAGGTTTTATTTGTGTAGGATTAACTACGATAGTGATCAAGGCATAAAGTAAAATGAAGTCTCGGAGTCAAGAATGAGACTTCGTTGGGAGTTCGAGAGTTCGTCGGAAGTTATGCCGGAATTGACCGAGAAGTCCAGGAGCTTGCTGAAGAAGCTTGTCGGAACTCGCCAAGAAGATCATCGTGAAATCTAAGAGCTTACCGAGAGTCCACCAGAATATTACCGAGAGAACATCAGAACTTTGTCGGAAGATCACTAGAAGAAACATAGACTTATGAACTTGTTTAGCTTAGTAAATGTCTTAAAATTTATAATTAGCACATAATTGGGATTGGAATTGGGCCAACTTAATTAGGGGCCAATTGGGCCCATGTATGGACTGTGTTGGGCCAAGTGAAAGGCTCAAACAATGACCCAACAGATGACACCATCATGGCACAGTCTCCGAGACTATGTCAGGTGGTGGTACCGCCTAGTGTCAATGCTGCAGACGGTGGTACCGCTAGGACTTGGGAAACCCGGGATGAGACCCTTTTAGGCTTCAAGTTTGAATCAACTTGAGGCCTATAAATACCCCTCTTATCCCTAGTTAAAATACACAAGCACAAAGAGTTTAAAAGTGAGAAAACACTATTGCAATCACTCAAGAAATCCCCTCCTCTAGCTCTAAGTTTAGAATTCTATTTAGAAAGGAATGAGTGCTTATAAAGATTGTCTCCTAAACTTGTGAAAAGGAGAATAGGGGTGTAAAAGGGTAGTTGGTCTTCGCCCATTGAAGAAAGACTGATAGTAGATGCCGATGGCCTCGACGGAAGAGGAATCGGTGGAGTGGATGTAGGTCACGACGACTGAACCACTATAAAAATCTAGTTTGCATTTCTTTTGAACAATTTACTTTAATTGCAAATCACTTCACTTGCTTACTGCTTTCAATACATATATGAATGAGATTTCCAGTTATCTTCCGAGTTTGGTTTTTATCATACGAAAGATTTTCAAAATCGACGTGATTTTACCGCTGCACTAATTCACCCCCCCCTCTTAGTGCCGACTCGTTCCTAATATCATCTTGATATAACCTTTATGATAATTTCATTATTGCATGATAACATTCAAAAGTTCACAATATTAAGAAGAATCCGACATTGCATCATTGTATGGTAACATTTAAAAGTTCTCAACATTAAAGAGATCATAACATCAAAAGTTATCAATATTAAAGAGATCACAACATCAAAGTGAACACAAAATCAAAGTGAATACAATATCAAAGTGAACACATCAAAGTTAACACAATATCAAAAGTTTACAACATTAAAGTGAGAGATTTCGTCAACTTCTCCCCCTTTGTCATCATCAAAAAGACATACATTAGCTATTTAGGTGATAGTAAGTCAAAATGTCTAAACAAAGTATTAAGTTGTCGATGAATTTGCTATAACTCAATTAAAATTTGATCTTGACATTATTCAAATTGATCTATTTGAGTCCCTATGTTGTCGGTAGATGAGGAGGGTGCTTGCTCTATTGGAGGTGTTGCCTCAAAGGGACCAGTAGGAGGAGATTGATTTTCCTTAAATATTAGTGTTTTAGGTTCTGGATCAGGTGGAAGGGGGTCAGTCCTTCTAGGTAATCTAGTCCAAGTCTTATTTCTGACTATACATCTTAATCTTCTTAGCAAGTTTCTATTTATGATGTTGAACCTATCTAATTTCAAGATTTCTTCGTCAGGTGGAATGACTATGTTATATGCATGGATTAGTCTAGTGATCAAGCCACCATATGGAAGCATCATATCCTTTTTTGATAATTCAATCATATTTTATTGTATTAGGTAACCAAAGCATCATGTCATAATCCAATACATCATTCCTAATTCCATTTGGCTAACTTTATCATGATGATATTGTTTTGGGAGTATAATACTTATCAAGATGTAATGAAGCAATTTGGTGTTGAAAGATAGTAAATGTTCATAGCTTTTCGGAAGGATAGACAAGTTTTGATTACCAAAGATTCTACCTAAGGCATAGAATAAGTGGTTCTAACTGATTCTTCATCGCATTGTCCTTTAAAATAACAAGCTCTCCTTTTCTTATCAATTCCTATGAGATTGCAAATTACGCTATCCGTAATGGGTATATGATGTCATAAGAGATATTTGGAGACCTTATCGTATTCATCTGTATGCAAGTTATTGTAAAACAACCTAATAAGTCTAGGATAGATAGGTTTATTTATTTGAAGGATTGAGAGGATATCTAGGTTAGCAAACCATTGATTTGGTTTCAAATTACTCAATTCCTCTAAATCTATGTATTTACCCTTATGAACATTTCTAGATTCTATGGTTGAAAATTTAAGGGCACGTTGAGGAGAATAAAAAAGTAGGAAGTCATAGGTTTCATCTAATCTCCTTTTCCCTTTGTCTTTTGAGGATCTTCTAGAAGTCATGGAGACTACATTTATTAAAAACAAATGAGAGGCAAGAACAAGTAATGCAAAGAAGGAAACAATTTGGTTTAGGAATTACCTTAGTGGTTTAACTTTCTTGTGATCACCAAAGAGGGTTTTGAGATTGATCCTTGATTTTATAGAGGATGAGAATTCTTTTGAGTTACTAGAGGGAGAGCAAGAGGAATTAGGGATTTGGGGTTGTTTAAAGAGGTATAGAATGAGTTGGGGTTGGTTCTACCGCCGATCCTAACTTGTCTTTATATAGGACAGGTTGCGAGCGGTGGCATCGCTAGTTGGGCAGTGCTACCACCTACAAGTAGTGACCACTAGCGATGTTACCACCAGTTGGGTAGTGCCACCGCCTACAAGCAATGAGCACTGACTTCATTATGGTGTGGTGCAAGCTTGTGTGGTGCCAACATTTGTGTGGTTCCAGTACACAAGATATTTATCATTATGTGGTGCACACACTTATTTAAACATCATATGAGGTTTTTGAAGTTCTACTTTTGTAAGAGGAGAAAATTTATATGGGAAAGCTCATATGCTCATCAAACATACCATAAATCCATGATTCAAATCTTATATTAAGTGACAAAATAATAGTGAATGATCTAAAAAAAGAGAGCTTAATTAGGGAAATATGAAGAAAAAAATTAAAGAGGAACTCATATATCAGAAAAATTTAACATACCTAATTCTCTTCTTATAAAATCAAATTGTTCCTCAATCAAGGGTTTTATAAAAATATCAGCTAATTGATATTTTGTATTAATAAATTCTAGAGATATGCCATGGTTATTAACATGATCTCATATAAAGTGATGTATAATGTTAATATGTTTAGTTCTAGAGTGTTAAATATGATTTTTTGTTAAGTATATTACACTAGTGTTATCATATTTTATAGGTATGTTTTTTAAGTGAATTCCATAATCCTCTAAAGTGTTTTTCATCTATATAACTTGAGCACATTTGTTATATACTCAGCTTCGATTGCAGATAATACAACCGAGTTTTGTTTCTTGGAAGACCAAGAGACAAGTGCATGTCTTAACAACTGACATATTCCGGATATGCTTTTTCTATCTATTTGGCAACCATCAAAATCAGCATCGATATAACTAAGCAATTTAAAGTCTTTAGATCTTGGATACCATAATCCTAGTTTAGGAGTTCCTTTTAGGTATCTAAAAATTCTTTTAATAGCTTTTAAGTGAGATTGCTTGGGATTATATTGAAACCTAGTATAAAGTCCTATGCTAAACATGATATCGGGTCTAGTTGCGGTGAGGTATAGTAAACTACCTATCATACCCCAATAAGTTTTTTGATCAAAGCTTTCTCCACTTTCGTCAATGTCTAACTTAGTGGAGGTACTCATAGGAGTATTGATAGCTTTTGAACTATCCATATTAAATTGTTTTAGTAAGTTTGATACATATTTTGTTTGACTAAGAAAAATACCATCACTAAGTTGTTTGATTTGTAAGCCTAAAAAGAAAGTTAGTTCCCCTATTAAACTCATTTCAAACTCTAGGCTCATACTCTTGGCAAATGATTAGCATAAGGTTTCATTTGTGGAGCCAAAAATAATATCATCAACATAAATTTGAATAACAAGAAAATTATTTTCAAAGTTTTTAATAAACAATGTAGTATTAACCTTGCTTTTAGAGAAATTATTTAAGATAAGAAAGGAGCTAAGTCTTTCATACCAAGCCCTTGGGGCTTGTTTTAATCCATAGAGAGCTTTAGTCAATTTAAACACATGATTGAAAAATTATCATTCTCAAATCCAAGAGGCTGTTCAACACAAACTTCTTCGGAGATAAACCCATTAAGAAAAGCACTTTTAACATCAATTTGAAATAATTTAAAGTTATTATAACTAGCATAGGCAAGGAGCATCCTTATGGCTTTTAATCTTACGACAGGAGCGAAGATTTCTTTATAATCGATACATTCTTCTTGGTTGAAACCCTTGGCCACTAATCTAGCCTTGTTTCTAATCACGATACCAAATTCATATTACTTGTTTCTAAAGACTCATTTAGTGCCAATAACTAAATGGTCACTATGGCTCAGAATAAGCTCTCACACCTTATTTCTCTCAAATTGGTTCAACTCTTCTTACATTGTGATAACCCATGAATCATTTTTCAAGGTCTCATCAATGCATTTAGGTTCAATTTAAGAAAGAAAAGCCATGTTGACACAAAATTTTTTAAGAGATGAACGAGTTTGAACCCCTTTTAATGTGTCTCCTATGATTAGCTCCTTAGGATGAGCATCTACATACTTCCATTCCTTGGGTAAGGATGTTTTGGAAGAAAATGTATTCAAGTTACTAGTTAGAGGAGAGGGTTCATTTAAATTTAAGCCATCAAAATTAAGATTATCATCAAACTCATTTTTCTTAAATTTAGAAACTTCATTAAACATAATATGAATAGACTCTTCTATAACCAAAGTTCTCTTGTTAAAGATATGAAAGACTTTAGAAATAGAAGAATAGCCAAGAAAAATCCTTTCATCGGATTTTGCATCAAACTTTCCTAAGGCATATTTTTCATTCAAGATAAAACATTTACAATCGAAAATTTTAAAATATTAAAAATTAGGTTTTTTTGTTGTTCCACAATTTATAAGGAGTTTTGTAAAGTAATGGTCTTACTAGAACCCTATTCATGATATAGCATGCCATATTGACAGCTTTAACCCAAAAATATTTGGATAGGCTATGTTCGTTCAATATGGTTCTTGTCATTTCTTATAAATTTCTATTTTTTCTTTCCACTACTCTATTTTTTTGAGGATTTCTCGGAGTAGAGAAATTATGGTTGTATCCATTAGATTCATAAAAATTTTAGAAATCATAGTTTTAAAATTCGCTAGCATGATCACTCCGAATTGATGAAATCATAAAGCCTTTTCATTTTGAACAAGTTTACAAAACATAGAAAAAATACCTGAAGTAATCACTTTTGTGTGTCAAGAAGTATGTTCAAGTGTATCTACTATAATTATCCACAATTACAAAGGAGTATTTGCTATCTCCTAGGTTTGATGTATCAATTGGTCCAAACAAATCTATATGAATCAATTGTAATGGTCTAAGATTCTTATTCGATTCTTTGATTTGAAACTACCTTTAATTTGTTTTCCCAGTTGACATACATCACACACATGACCTTTGATTTGAAACTATCTTTAATTTGAGAGATTAGTTTCATGCTAGCATGACCTAATCTCCTATGCCAAAGCCAAGCATCATTATTCAAAATCGAAAAATATATTTCATTACAAAGATCATCAATGTCGATAGTGCATATATTATTTTGTTTTAGGGTAATTATAGATGTATTTTTGTTTGATTTTTTAATAATGCAAGCATTGGATTCAAATCTAATGATATATCCTTTATCATACAATTGACTAATGCTCAAAAGATTATGCTTTAAGCCATCAACCAACAACACATCTTCAATCAAAAAGTTGGATTTGTTACCTATGGTTCCTTTGCTAATGATTTTACCCTTGTTGTTATCTCCTAAGGTGACATACCCTTCGTCTAGGCTAACGAGCTTAGAGAATTGAGATGAATCTTTAGTCATGGGCCTTGAACATCTACTATCAAAGTACCATCTTTTGCTCCTAGCTTGTGATGGTAAATGTTTCTACAAAAAAAGATGATTTTTAGGTACCAATTTGACCTTGGGTGCCTACAAAATTGATCGACTCAACTTATCATTTTGCATGGAGTTCTTTACTGTTCCTTTAGGAACCCAAATCAATTTGTGTGGATTATATTTATTATACGAACATTTGTAAGCAACATGTCCAAATTTACAACAAAAGTTATATCAAAGTTGGGCCTTTAACAAAGATGGTTGAGTTTTTATGAGTGTTACTCAGAAAGCCAATTTCATCTCTTCTATGAACATAATTCTTACTTGCAAGGATCATGTTTAGGGATTTGCTATATATTTCAAAATTTTCTAAGGTTTCATGTAGTTGCAAATTCTCCCTTTTAAGCGTTTCTAATTCATCACACTTTGTGTAAGGAGTTAAACTATCATCTTGCTAAAATTTTAATCTATCAAAATCATTAACAAGAGAAGCATGCTCCTTTTTTAACAGTTTATATTTTTTACTAACTAATTTACATTCATCAAATAAATCATGAAAAGCACTTAGTAATTCATCAAAAGATAAATTTACATCTAATAAACTACTTACCTCATCTTCAATAGCTATTAGTGCATAGTGAGTAACTTGCTCTTTGTTGGTTGGCTCCTCTTCTTCGGATGCACTTGAGTCGTCCCAAGTTGCTTTAAGCACATTCTTCTTTTTTGGTTACTTTTTCTTTGCTTGGGGATATTCATTTTTGAAGTGTCCCAACTTCTTGCATTCATAGCAAATGATTTGGTCATTTTTGAGTTCATTTTTGTTTTTAGTTTTATTTTTTCTTATGAATTTTTTAAAATTTCTTATTAGAAGTGCTAAGTCGTCATCATCATCATCATCATCGTGACTTGGGTTTTCTTTCAAATGATCTTTTTTAGTTCTAAATATCAAATCTTTTCTATTCTTTGAAAGGTTGTTCTCATGTTCTTCATGTGCATTGCATGACATTTGGTAGGTCATCAAAGATCCGATAAGTTCTTTGAGTGAAAAGTTGTTCAAATCTTTTGCTTTTTGAATAACAGTTACTTTAGGATCCTAACTCTTTGGAAGGAATCTTAGTATATTGTTAACAAGTTCAACATTAGAAAAACTTTTACCAAGGGCTTTTAGACCATTGACGACATCCATAAACCAGGTGTATATGACTCCAATGGTCTTACTTGGTTTCATGCTGAACAGTTCATAACTATTAACCAAAAAATTAATTTTTGATTCCTTAACTCTATTTGTGCCTTCGTGTGTGATTTCAAGTGTATGCTAAATGTTATAAGCCATTTCACAAATAAAAACTCTATTGAATTCATTTTTATCCAAAGTACAAAATAAAGCATTCATAGCTTTGACGTTTAAAAAGAAAGTCTTTTTCTCCAAGTCATTCTATTCGCTCATTGGAAGAGAAGACTTTTGAAGTCCGTTTTCAACGATATTCCATAAATTGAAATCCATAGAAATTAAGAATATCTTCATCCTAGTTTTCCAATATGTATAATTCGTCCTATTGAATATGGGAGGATGAATGATACAATGGCCCTTTTGATTGTCAGCAAAAGCCATCTCTCTTGTATTTTAAACTAAATCGAGAGTAATCGAGCTATGATACTAATTGTTAGGATCGAGTCGACACTAAGAGGGGGGGGGGGGTTGAATTAGTGTAGCAAATTAAAACGTCGGTATGATCTTGGAAGATAACTTGAAAGCATATTTATTCATAAGGGTAGTGAAAGTCAAGTAAGGAGAAAGTGAAGCTATTGCAAAGTAAATAGCAATAATAGAAATGCAAACCAAAATTTATTGTGGTTCGATCAATGTGACCTACATCCACTTCCGATTCCTCTTCCGTCGAGATCACCGATGTCCACTAATGGTCTTCTTTCAATAGGCAAAGACCAACCACCTCTTTATAGTGCTTTCTCCTTTTCACGAGTTTAGGAGATAACCCTTACAAGCCTCACATCTCTTTTAAATGATCACAATACTAGAAAGGGAGGAGGAGAACTCTTTGCTTTTACAACACTTTTAACACCCCAAGAATTCAAGATTTTATTCACACTTTCGTATCCATTCATGCAGAAAAGGGTGAGGTATTTATAGGCCCAAATGACTTCAGAATTAGAGCCAAAAGTTATCACATCCCCAAATTTTAAAGTACTAGCAGTACCATCGCTATTATTGGGCAGTACTATTGCCTGTAGACTGATACTGGGCAGTATCACTGGTTAGTCTGGGCAATACCACCGTTTGACAAAGCTTCGGAGACCGAGCTCTAGCGGTACCATCGCTTGACAATATTAACTACCGTCTGTACCATTGTCTAGTCTGGGTGATACCACTGCCCAGAGCACTTGGGAGACTGAGTCCTAGGTGGTGCCACCGTCGATCATGACTTTAGGTGCTAAATGGGCTGTTCAACTAGCCCAATTCAGCCTTGTTAAGAGCCCACTTGGCCCCTAACTGAGTTAGTGGGATTACCTCCTAATCATAACTCAACTAATATTCTAACTATGATTAAGGCAAGCAATCTTTGTCTGGTATGTCAATTTTTCTCTCGACGAACTTCTCGGTAAGTCTTCCGGCGAACTCTCGACGAATTCTTAGCGAACTCCCTATGAACTCTCAGTGATCTTCCGACAAACTCTCGACGAGCTCCCGATGAACACTTGGCGAGCTTCCAGCAAACTTCCGGTACATCGTTTGAATCTTCGACTCCGACCAAACATCTGCTTTATGCCTTACCGCTATCGTAGTTAATCCTGCACACTTATCTAACCATATAGATTAGATCAAATAATTTACTAATTGATTTTATCATCAAAACCCGAGATTCAACAAAAACAACATGTATTGGATTACTTGGGAGACATAAAAGTATTTGATTTGGATGATATGGATGGATTTGGGAAAGAAGTTAGATCGAGAAATGAAATAGGGATACCATTCGCATTCGTTCCAATCGATAAAAAAAAGAAAAAAAATCATTAAAGTTATCAAATTTGAATCAAACCAATTGATCGCATCAAGAAACCATGAATGAGACCTCAATGGGTATGATTCACTAATCAAATCGTTTGTCCTACGTATCTCTTAAAAAATATTTATTTTATGAAAATCACAATGACATTTGTAGCTTATTTGATAGTTTGAATGGAGATCCTTTGATTGTTCATTTAAGTTTTCTATTTTATTTTTATATCAATTTATATATTTTTTAATTATTTTATAATATTTTAGATTTTTAATATATATAATTTTATATTATTTAATATATTTTTAAAAAAATTAATTAAACATAGACTAGTTGACCCATCGATTCAACCAACTAATGATATAATGATACTGAGGCTGGATCGGATCACTTCTTGAGTTGTCTTAATAATTATGATTTTAACATTTTTTTTAAAAGAATAAAACGAAGAACCTATTGTGAAGCACTGGACGGCTAGCTGGCTAGAGATCTGTAATAATCCCATCCGAAAATCTTCAGAAAATATGTAGAAGATTTGTAAAGAATGTCCAAGTTTACACCAATTTTTGACTATGTTTAAGAAAGGTTTGAGTCAGCAAAACCATATCAATGCAAACCAAACCTAATAAGTCATACTAAAGAGATAAAAAGGAGTCTCGAGTAAAAGAGTCCAAATTGTAGGGACCCTTAACTGGGAAGGAGGCTGGCAAATGCAAATTGGTTAGATCTCCATGGGAGAATGGATGGGTAAATGCTCTTATACACAAGATTAAGACCTACCACAACAGTTGAAAATTTTGGTTCAATTGGATTTAATACACAACTATTATTGATATTGTCCCTCTATTCTCTTCTCTTCTTTTTCTTCTAATCTTATTCTCTCTATTATAGTAACTCTATTGTCTTTCTCTCTTCTCTCTCTTTCTTCTATCCTTATTCTCTCTTTTATAATTCCACTCTCTCTCTTAGATTCTCTCTTAAATGATACCTTCATTCCTTAAGGAAAATGATGTTTGATTTAAGATAAATACTCTCAACAAGTATTCTCCAAGAGGGGTCAGAAAGAGAGAGAGAGAGAGAGAGAGAGAGAGAGAGAGAGAGAGAGAGAGAGAGAGAGAGAAAAGCTAGATAAAATTTTAAAAAAAGGAAAGAGAGAGAGAGAAAAAAAAAAGGTAAAAGGAACTATGGAGCACTACAAAAAAAACTCTTCCTTAGTCACAACCATTTTGCCACCAACGTTAGAATTTGTTATTAAAGGAAAAATTGGTGATGATATTATCACTAAAATTTTTTAATGATGATAATATCAAGCAACATTAGAAACATAAATATTGGTGGTAATAATTACACTACATTGGATCGATTTTGATTTATTTCTCACGTCAATCCTAATTTCATGATTGACATAAATGACCTCTTTTCTAATATAAAGAAAGATATTCAAGTAATCTTTCTTTATATTACAAAATCAGATGAGTAGTTTTACATAACTTGACCCGTTCATGTGGATTGTCCAAAACGGAACGGGTTCAATTTGTTAATTCTGATTTTTTAACACATAATTAAATCAAATCGATAAAGAGTTTGATTTTTAGTTTGATCACTCGATTGGATCTATAATTAAAATACTTTTAGATTCAAGTGACTTTCCACAGCTTATGATCCAAGTAGAGAAATCCAAACCATCAATCAGTTCACGCACTAGCAGGTGCATCGAGCATTCTTAACCATGGTTAGACTACTCATATTGGTACCAAATATCTACAAATAGGGATCAAGAATATGACCATATCTCCCGAGACTTTTTCTATTCTGATCAAGCTTCAACTGGTCCATCTCTATCTCTATAGAACAAAGAATAAACTTGTCATCTTTCCAACATCCACTTGCGTCGTCCAAAGAGCCAATAAGTAACCTTTATATGTTTAGAGATCACCTTTCTCTTTCTTAGGCTCAAAGATAGCCCTCTCTCTTTTCTAAATGCAACGGTTTTCATCATGTCGGTCGTGATGAAAACCGCAGATACCGAATTTCCTCATGCAATAGCAATTAGCCTCTATCGGTGAGCTTAAAAAGATTGATTTCTATTAGGTTTTGAACATAATGATTGTGCTTAAATAGTTGAAATATATACATAAAAGAGTTTCTTGATCTTTCATTTGGGAGACATTGGAGAATGAGACAAGGCAATGAAATCCAGAAAACCTTTATCCATCATTCCCTGTAGAATTTGAGCGGCTGCTGCATCCAACAGGCAAATTGATTGCTGTGACTTTAAATTGACTTTTACCGGAATCAACCATCAAGTATCAAGTCTATATATATAGAACTGTTTACTTTGGCAATAAGATTATTTGAAAAATTAAAAGATTTTTTTTTGAGAAATATAATTTTTAGACACTCACTAGTAACATTCCAAAAATACTTTTGGAGGTAGAATGACATAATAATAATCACATCAAATTAATGCTTGTGGGAATTTTTTTTTTCCTTATGGTTATTCTTATAGGTTTCAACTATAAAGCAATCCTCATACAATTCATATAGCCTTTAGTTATTTTATCTAATATTGATAGCATGGAATACCAAAAATATCAAAGTAATAACAATAACAAGAACAACTTTTGTGATATTGTAATTACAATTGTGATGTGTGATATCGTAAACATTAAATTTGTGATATGTGATATTGTAATTACAATTGTGATACGTGATGTTGTAAAATATGTGATATTGTAAATATAAAATCTATGATATGCTATATATAATATGAAAAAACATTAGATCGATTTTTACAATGCGTATCTTTCGATGTCATCTAAAAAGGACCTTTGTGTGATCTGAGCACCATCTTTAGATCCAAAACCGCTATCAATATATATGAAGAACTAAACTCTCTTCTCCTTTCTTTTTATCTTTTCACAGAACTACTTAGATTGATGGTTTAGGGAGGTTGAGAGAGAAACTATACTATCTCAATTGCATCCTCTAAGAGATGCATCATTTAGTTCTAGAGATCCTGTCTATTTATAGGCGAGAGCAAAGGATATAGGATAAGTTATCAAGAGAGTTTCTACCATTAAGGGCATCCCTTAAGTAATCATACTATAATATAGATTTCTTTTTTATTAGCTAATATCTATCATCAAAATCCAATTAGTTCTATTATATATCTTATCCAATTATAAAAGATCACATAATCTAACATTCTCCCACTTGGCCCATTAATTAATACGATATAAAAGATATTTAAAATCAAAATAAATAAAATAAAATTTGTTTAAAAATAATTTTACCTAATTGGATTCCAAAAAAAAAAATTAAAAAGCATTTTATACATAGCCACAAATTTTAAAAATAAGCCAATAAGTCCAATAAACACAATAATACTATATTCAGTCCAACTATCAATACGAGTCATAGTGCTTGTTTATCATTAATTTCATACTTCCTTCTATATACCACAACATTGTTAGTCTTTCCTTATATAGTCCATAATGACCTATGTAATTTATCTTATTAATACAATCTTGTTATTACATCCAACCATAAACATAAACATAAAGAGGATAGCAGAAATAAATATATTTAATTATACAAAAGAAATGTCAATAATAGCATTTATCTAAATATGCATCACTATATCTTTTATGGCTTGTTTACAAGTCTCATTCTAAGAATATATTCTTTAAATTTTTTACACTGTAAAGCTTTGATAAATGAATTAGTAATCATCATAAAGGTGCTCAGGTTCTTAATTAATACTTGTTGTTTCTGGACTCTTTCTTTAACCACAAAGTACTTTATCTCAATGTGCTTAGAACCACTAGAGTACTTATCATTTCTTAGATAAGAGCATTAAAGCATGTCATAAATTCAGCTTTCATTATTGTTGATACAATAAACAATTGCTGGGGGGGGGGGGGGGGGGGGGTGGGGAGGGGGTGAATTAGGTGCTTGGTTCATATGATGCTTCGTCCGATCTTTCGGCGCATCGTCCTCTCCTTCGATATATTACCTAATCGACATGTTGACCTTCTGTAATATTCTATCTCCTTGATGCAATTTCCGATCCTTTGGCCTGATGCCTGAACTTATGGCACGAAGTCCTTCTGTTAGCACATCAATTGATCCTCTGGCTTGATGTCCAATCTTCTAACATGTTCACTCTAGCTTAATGTCTGATTCTTTCTACTTCAATCGATTTACCTTTTCTGATCGAAGATAGTCCTACGTTACTCAAACATATATTAAATCATAACTTCATCAATTGATTTCATCATCAAAATCCGAGATTCAATAATCTCTTCATTTTTGATGATAACAATCAATTATGATGAAGTTTAAATTAAACTCCCCCTATCAATATACCATATTGAAAGAAACTTTGAATTCAAAAAATCATGAGAATTTCATGCATAATTTCAGATTATCAAGGTACATCATAACATGCATGATTCAAATCATCATAACTTCTCCCCCTTTGTTATCAATAAAAAAGGAGAAAACTACAACTAACAAGCTAGTAATTTAGTAAGTTTCACATTATTTTAGAACATGCAAGCTAGCTAGTTTTTGAAATGAGAAAGTTAGCAAAAATTTTCCTTCTTGAGATATACAAGTTTAGTAATTTTTGCTTCTCTTAAGATGTACAAGCTAGTAATTTTGCTTCCTTTTGCAATGTGCAAGCTACAAATATTGGTTTTCTTTGCGATATGCAAGCTAGCAATTTCGTTTCCTTTTGCAATGTGCAAGCTGGCAAGACTTTTCTCCTCCTTTGTTATTATCAAAAAGAAGGAAGAATATAATTGTACAAATTTTTTCTTTTACATCAATGCTCTAATCATAACATAAGGTATACAACCATAAATATAAAGGAATTGTACATAATGAAAATTATATCATGAAAGATATAATATCAAAGATCATGAAAGATAAAGTTATGAATACCAAAAGATATGATTCATTTTGACCAATATCTTCTTTAGTAAAAAGAAAGAATAATACGAGAATACATAAAAAGAGATCTTGATTCATAAAAAAATTGAAGTTATAATTCTAAAAAATCAAGAGAAAAATTATGATTTATTTAGATAAATATTCTCTTTAGTAAATAACAAATAGAATCATAGGAGATCAAATAAAATATCTTGATTCACGAAAAAACAATTATCAATATTGAGAAATTAAGATCATGATCCAAAAAATATATAAGAAGAATTTATGCACATGCCTAAGTTTAATATTCAAGCTAGCACTTTTTGCTTCTCTTTTGTAATATACAAGCTAACAATTTTTCTCTCCCCCTTTTGTCATAAAAAAGAAGGAAAGAATACAATGATGCAATTTTTTCTTTTACATCAATATTCGAATCATAACATAAGATATACAAACGAGTCATATGAAAATCATGATATGAAAGATGTTAATATTAAAAATCATGAAAGATCAAGTCATGAATACCAAAAGACATAATTTATTTTGGCAAATCTCCTCTTAAATAAAAAGAAATCTTAGGAGCTCTTTGAGTACTCTATTCTTTGATACTAGACTTATAGGTCTAGAAGTTTCAGATATAGCACAGTTGGTCATTGGGAGTGGCAGTCAATCTTACAAGGACTATTGAGTGTCGATAAGAGGATCATCCACTCTTGGTGTCATGAGAGGAATATCCTATATGTTCTTGCTTAGACAAATCCCTAGCTAGGGTTATTCAGATTAAGAGAGAAAGAGTTCTTTGGGAGAATCCGATTAGAGCAAGACTCGAGTAGAAACCGTATGGGTCTGATAACACCATGCTCGGTATACGGTTTCTGGGATACTACATGGATGAGGGGCTATAAGTACATAGTAATTGAGGATAAATAGGTCCAATGGATTGGATTCCTCTATAACATCTGAGGACTGTGACATAGTGGCCTAATACGTTCGTAGTCGATGAGTATGTTGAATCTCAGATTTTGATGATGAAATCAATTAATAAATTATTGATATGATCCATATGTTGAGAAGAGTGTTGCAGGATTAACTATGATGATAAATGAGGCATAAAGCAAATGTTGGGTCAGAGTCAAAGATTGAACAATACGTCGAAGATTCGGACAATGTGCCGGAAGCTCGTTGAGAGTTCATCGGGAGCTCACCAAGAGTTCGTTGGGAGTTCGCTAAGAGTTCATTAGGAGTTCACCAAGAATTCATTGGGAGTTCATCAAAAGTTTGCCGAGAGTTCATCGAAAGTTCGTCGAGATTTCGCCGGAAGAACAATTGACATACAGGATAAAGATTGCTTAGTTAATACCTTAATTATCATAGTTAGAACTTAGATTGAGATAGTATTAGGAGGTAATCCCACTAACTTAGTTAAGGGCCAATTGGGCCTGATTTAGGGTTGGTTTGGGTAGGACTAATGGCCCAAACAATAACTTGGAACCTAGTCAAGCAGTGGCATCATCGGAGCTAGCAGTGGAATCGCTTGAGGCTCAGCCTCCCAGGTGGTTTGGGTGGTGGTATCATCGACAATTAATGTTGTCAAGAGGTGGTACTGCCCTATCAAGTGATGGTATCGCCAAAGCCCAGTCTCCGAGGCTTTGTCAAGTGGTAGTACCATCAAACTAAGTGGTGGTACTACCCAGTGTCAGTCTATAGGCAATGGTATCGCCCAATAATGGCGGTGGTACCACTAGTACCCCGAAAATCCGGGATGAGATACTTTTTGGCTCTAATTTTGAAGCCATTCGGGTATATTAAAAATTTAAAGTTATAATTCCTAGAATTCAAAAGAAAAATCATGATTCATTTAGATACTTCTCCTTTTGTAAATAGTGAAAAAGCGGCATAGGAGATAAAAGATATTGATTCATAAAAAAATTCTCAAATTATAATTCTGAGAAATCAAGAGAAACCATAATTCATATGAATAATTTTTCTCTTTAGTAAATGGCAAAGAGAAACATAAGAGATCTTGATTCATAAAACAAATCTCAAGTATTAAATATCGAGAAATCAAGATCATGATTAGGATAAAAACTTATTTAAATTTAAATCATCAAATCATCAAAATCACTTTCAAGAGGTTCAAAATGATATAAATAGATTCATTAATCTCTTATTGAAAACTCGATAAGATTTTAGGGATAGAGACATTTTCAAGAATAATGCATTCCCTCTTTTTTTTATGTGTTTCAATTTATGTGATTTATTTCATACAAGCATGCCTTTGTCTTTTATGTAAAACAAAAATATAAATCATTGTTTAAAACCAATAAAATAAGATTTATCACAAGAGTCATCAACATCAATAAACCATAAATTACAAAAATCATCATTACTTCAAATTATCATACATCATTAGATCATCAAGCATGATTTCATTAAACTTAAAGCATTTTCAATCAAAATCATTTTGTTTATTGTAGTAATGTATTTTTCTTCTTAAGTGAATCTAACTCTTCATACTTAGTGCTAGGAGTTAATATGCAATTGTCATGCTCATTTTTAAAAAATTTTTAAAATCACTAGAAAGATAGGCATGATCCCCCCCTTTTTTTTTTGTATTTTATATACTAATTTAAAAACAACTCATGAAATGCATCAAATAATTTTATAGTAAAGTAAAGGAGTTTTGGTTGAGTCACTTACCTCATTATTGAAAGTCACTAAGGCATAGTTCGTCACCTCTTCTTTATCGGTTTGCTCCTCATCTTCAGATGCACTCGAATCGTCCCAAGTTGCCTTGAGTGCTTTCTTCTTTTTTTATGTGAGTACCTTCTTTTTCAATTACGGACATTCACTTTTGAAGTGCCATGGCTAATTGCATTTATAGCAAGTTATTTTATTCTTTTTAAGTTCATTTTTGTTCTTTGATTCTTGTTTTATGAACTTTTTAAATTTTATTGTGAGGAGTTCAAAATCATCATCACTTGAGCTTTCGCTCAAGTGGTCTTCTATTATTCGAAGCATCAAATCCTTCATGTTTTTTGGAATATTTTTCTTAAGTTTATCTTGTGCCATACAAGTCATTTCATATATCATTAATGAATTGATGAGTTCTTTCAGTGAAAAATTGTTTAAGTCCTTTATCTCTTGTATTGCAGTTACTTTCGAATCTCAATTTTTAGAAAGTGATCATAAAACTTTATTAGCATGTTCAAGATTCAAAAGACATTTGTTAAAGAGCTTTCAAACTATTGACGACATTTGTAAAACGGGTGTGCATGTCAACAATAGTTTCGCTTGGTTTCATTCGAAACAATTCAAAATCATGCATCAAAAGATTTATTTTAGACTCTTTAACTCTACTTATGCCTTCATGTATTATTTCAAGAGTGTGCTAAATGTCATGTGCAGTTTTACAAATCAAAATATGATTAAACTCATTTTTATCTAAAGCATTCATAGCTTTCACATTTAAAGAAAAAGTTTTCTTCTCCAAATTATTTCATTTGTTCATTGGATTAGAAGACTTTTGAAAATAATTTTTAATGATATTTTATAAATCAAAGTTCATAGAAAGCAAGAAAATCTGCATTTGAGTTTTTCAATATCTGTAGTCCGTCCCATTGAATATAGGAGGACAAGTGATCAAAAGACCCTCTTGGTTGCTAGTAAAAACCATTTTTTTTAGGTGTTAAACTAAATAGAGAAAAATTTGGCTCTGATACAAACTGTTAAGACGAAAATTGACACTAAGAGGGGGGGATGAATTAGTGCTTTCGTAAAAGTTATGTCGATTCAAAAATCTCATTCGATAAAATCATATCGAAAATATGTTTAACTTGAAAACATTTGTAAGAATGTAATAAGTAAAGCAATTTGTAATAAAGGTAAACAACTAAATAGAAATACAAACCAAGTTTTTATAGTGGTCATCACAATCTACGTCCACTCCCGATTCCTCTTCCATCAAGGCCACCGGTATTCATTAATAATTTCTTTCCAACAAGCGAAGATCAACTACCCTTACAACTTTTTCTCATTTTCATAAGTTCAGGAGAGAACCTTTACACCCATCTATTACAAGTATTCGCTCACACTCTCTCTTAGAATAACCTCTAAGCATATGGAGGAGGAAACTCAACTTTCTAACAAGGTTTGTAGCCTTAGAAATACAAAGTTTTGTTCTACCTTTCGTACTCTCTTAAGCAAGAAAGATTGGGTATTTATAGATCCCAAATGACTTAAAAAATTAGAGCCAAAATTTAAATCCCCGAGAATTTGGGGGTATTGGTAGTACCACTGCTTATGTTGGGTGGTATCACCACTTGTAGCACTAACATTGAGCGGTACCTCTGCCTAGTTTGGTGGTACTATCACCTAGTATAGTCTCGAAGACTGTTTTAGAGACTGAGCCAGTAGCAGTTCCACCGCTTAGATCAGTGGTGCTACCGCTTGACCCAACTTTTAGGTTACTAAATGGGCTTTCCACTAGGCCTAAAACAATCCCTATTGGGACCAAGTCGGTACAAGGGGGGGTGAATTAGTACTTATGAAAAATTATGTCAGTTTGAAACTTCATACAATGAAAACCAATATCAAAAAAATGTTAACTTGAAAACACATTCGTAAGTGTAGTGAAAGTAAGAAATTGGTTTATAATGAAAATAACAAGCTTAAAGTAAATACAAACCAGATTTATAGTGGTTTCGTCATCGTGACCTACATCCTCTCTCGATTCCTCTTCACTCGAGGCCATCAACTTCTATCACCGATCATTTTTCAACGGGCGAAGATCAACTACCCTTATAGCTCTTTCTCCTTTTCATAGGTTCAAGAGATAACCTTTTCACCTCTTAAGGTAACCCTCACACACCTCCCTTAGAACAACCTCTAAGCTCAAGGAGGAGGGAACTCAATCTTTTCAACACTTTTACAACTTAGAATTCTTTCCCCTTTCTGCTTAATTCTTGCATCTCCATGCAGGAATAGATAGGGTATTTATAAACCCCAAATGACTTCAAAAATAGAGCCAAAAAAGGTCTCATCTTGGGTCCTAGTGGCACCACCACTTATGTTGGGCGGTACTACCGTCTGCAGCATTGACACTGGATAGTAACACCCCTAGTCTAGCAGTACCATCGCTAGTACTATCTAACATTGGGCGGTACCATCTCTCAGTCTGGTGGTACAACTGCCTTAAATAGTCTTGAAGACTATGACTAGACGATACAACCACCCAGTCTGGTGGTGTCATCACCTGGATCAGCTTTGGATCACTAAATGGGCCTTCCACTTGGCCCAAAATAGCCCCAATTCAGGCCGAGTTGACCTCTAATTGAGTTGGCCTAATTACATTCTAAACCAACTCAATTAGAACTAAAACTAATTCGATTTAGATAATTATTATAAAGTATTAATCATATGTTGTTCGACATGTCATTGGTTCTTCCAACGCTTCGTCCGACCCTACGGCATATTGCCCAATCGGTATATTATCTTCTCACAACATCCAATCTCTTTAGTATAATATTCGATCTTCTTAGCCCAATACTTGAACTCATGGCATGAATCCTTTTGCCAACATGTCGATCGATCCTTTGGCTCGGCATCTAATCTCTTGACATGTTCCACTTCGGCCCAACATTGATTCTTCTTGCTGTACTTGTCTCTTCATGATCGAAGCTAGTACTACATCACTCAAAATATAGATTAGATCATAAACTCTATCAACTGATTTTATCATCAAAATTCGAGATTCAACAGTCCCAACTCAGGCCTAATGGGCTCCTAATTGGGTTGGCATGGTTACACCTGAAATCAACTCAATTACGACCTAATTATGACCAATTAAGACAACTAATTACAAGATTAGAATTTTATATTGTCCGGTATATCATTGGTTGATCTAGTGCTCGTTCGATCCTTTGGTGCATCGTCCTCTTATTTGACGTATTGCCCAATCGACATGTTGACCTCCCGCAACTTCTGATCTCCTTAGTGCAATGTTTGATCCTTTGGCCCGATACTCGAACTTACAACATGAAGTCTTTTTGCTAGTACATCAATCGATCCTCCGACCGATGTCCAATCTTCTAACATATTTAATTTGACCCAATGTTCGATTCCTCCTACTTTAATCGATTTATCTTTTTTAATCAAAATTAGTTCTGCGTCACTCAAAATGTAAATTAGATCGTAAACTCATCAATTGATTTCATCATCAAAATTTGAGATTCAACAACCATGTCCTCAGGTCACTTGTGACATCTCTATATCGTAGTAAAGATAACGAATCATATATAGGTGAGCCTCGAGAGACTCGACCAACTTAACCTACATCGAGAATCAGTCCCTACCTATAACGATGGAAGGACACATGGGTCAATCTAATTGCCTCACATTTACTGACTTAATATTATCGAGAGAGGGGATTTTGATTTAGTCTCCTAATATGACATGTCACACACATACATATTTAATATATATCTACATCGTATGTAAATAAATATATATATATCTAGTAGGTGTATAAGCAATCACACATCACATGAGCAATCACACTAGATGATTATAGACCACAGCATGATATGATTAGGCCCGAGCTAGTGGGCCTAATCACTCATATCAAGATCTATGTGTATAGTAGTGCATCTCCATGCCCTGTGATAGTCCATCTCATCTTGGTCGGTTACGTCGGCATCTCGACGGATCTCCATGTGTCGTGATTATCCGTCTTGACCTCATGGATCCCGCTATTGCTTCCATGCTCCCACTATTCCTTCTCATGTGATTACAATTGAATCATAAGCACGCAAGCCCAACAATAAACGAGAATAAAATTGGAGGCTCACAAGCCTCAATAATAATAATAATCACATGTACACACACATCACACAGTATAAGATTATCCATCCACATCATGCATCATATGTAAATATCATTATATAGGACTACTTGATAATAATAATAGTTAATTAAACCTGTAGGCACCTTTGCCCATGGGTGCAGCCCCCACAGGTGTCACCGTTGCGGGTGCCACCTATCCTTGTAGGTAGGCTACCTACAAGCGCCGCTCATATGGTTGCCTGCCTATGAGGGCAGCAACAATTGCTGCCCTCTCTCACCTTTTGCGTCAACAATTTTGATGTCAAAAGCCTTTCTAAAACACAATACATGTAGTTGAAAACCAATCTTTCGCATGAATAACCTGGCTTTGATACCACTATAGGAAAATTTAGGGGTGACATCACATGCATAGTGGAAGAACATAAAATAAAAAACCCCAAATTTCTCAAAAAGGTGTTCATTGTCGTACGAAGATTGATACGCAAAATCTGCAAAACTGAAAATCATGCGTGTGATAGTTGTATTACCTAGGGAGATCATATATCCCTGAATCCCTATAGATCTGTAGGAGAGGATGAAGGAGGTCAAGCATCCCTCTCTCTAGTGGTGATCCATAAAGTAGAGCTGCAATGTCACTCCTCGTATTGTTGCACAAATCTTCACACCTACTATCTGAGGAGGAGAAGGGGAGAGGAGAATAGAAGGTGGCAACCAAGAAGCTTCTAGCTTATCGGTGTTTGGTTTCCTCCTATATATAGAGGCCCCCTTGTCAACTTAACCCTAATAGATTCTGCCCTATTGGGTATTGGATCTCTATCCAACTATCCAAGCCTCTTAGATTAGTATATCTCAATCTAATAATCTCTCATAGGCTCTTATTGGATCTCATCCATAGGATCCAATAATTCAAGGGCTTATTGGATATCCAATAAGATAGGGGCTCCAACGGATATCTCAAATCCGAACCTCTACTCATCGCAACGCCTACCATATGTGTGTGACTGACCCTTTGGGCCTAATATCGAGCTGGCCATGAGTCATACTTATTAGAACTCCTTTTGGCTCAATGAATTATTATCTTCATAATAATTCACTTGACTCATCGATTGCGGACGTACTAGGCCACTATGTTGTAGCCCCCAAATAATATAAGAGAATCTAATCCTTTGGACCTATCTGTCCTTAGTTACCATGTACCTACAATCCCTCATCCATCTAATATTCAGAGACCATATACCGGGCATGGTGTTGTGTTAGGACTCTAGCTAGGAGAGTCCTAATTGAGTTTCATTGAAATAGACATTCATATAAAACCTACCTAGCTGACCCCTATTAAAGAGATGGAGAGGTTGGCTAAGGATAGAATTAGTTTTGAGGTTGCTTCTTAGAGAAGCATTAGGAGTTAGTTAGAAGTTGAAGTCTTGAGTAGGAGTCCTAATTGAGTAGGAGTCTTGAGTATGAGTCCTATTAGGAGTTGGGGTTTATAAGCCCTATAAATAGTCATGTATATATAATCTTTTAATAAGTAATAGATGAATCTTTCTTAGCAGCCTTGATCAGCAACTTGGAGGAAAGAAGCCTTATAGAGTTCCAAGGAGGCCGATCCCCTAAAGAGATCAACCCCAAGCTTAATAGCAGCATTCGTGGCATCTCACTACCCTTCCACAACCATCCATCAGCCCTCCACAGCTGTCCAAAGTATTTCCCACAATTGCTTAAAAGATCATCATCGAATTCCGCCGTCATCTCCACCACCATGGATTATCCTTTGATCTCCCCGTGAATTACAACAGGTTCTGGTTTCCTACCTTACTATTGCTGTAATTTAGTTATTCTTATTCAAAAAACTAAAAAAAAAACATTGTTCCCGTATTACTGCGTAAACTTTTCGTCATAAAGTTTTCATCTCTACGACGAAAGATGCATTACAGAATTCCAGCCACATAGCACAGTTTGTTTGATCTTGCTACTATGTTTTTTCTATCCAAATCTCTATAAAATTTTACAATAGCTTTGACACTTCCTAATAGTGGGGTTCTCTTTAGTTTCGTCAAAAAATTCTTAATATAAACCACTGGCCTTTTACGTTCAAACTGCTATACTTTAGACGTAAAAATCTGCTGAAGTACCTTTCCATAACCCTCAATTTTTCTAAACCTTTCACCACCCCATGCCATTAACTTATCAATAGAAAAAAGACAGAGATATCTTTGATCTATAGGCATACGCTATGGTTTCACAAGATCCAATTGATGCCAAATTTGAAGCATTGGAATCTCGGATTGAATCGCGGCTTGAATCGCACTTGGAGGATAAATTGCGTGCTTTGTTTGTAGAATTCAGAATTGGACAACTACCTAAGCCAACAAAATTTCAATGAGGATAGAGTTTAGAGAGATCTCCAGAGAAGGAGGGAAAGGCTTCGGACATGCTTCAACCACGTATGAGGTTGGACTTCCTGCGATGGGAAGGAAGCCCGATGGGGTGGATTTCGTGTGCCGAATATTACTTTCGCTACTACCGAACGTCGGATGATGATATTATGGAAATTGCTATTATACACCTTGAAGGAGATGCTATTCAATGGTATAATTAGCTGGAATACAATCATAGGGCTTTGACATGGAATCAATTTAAGAACGCACTATTGAATCATTTTGGACCTAAAGAGTATGAAAATATCGATGGCCAACTCACAAAGATTTGACAAACCTCTATGATTCAAGAGTACCAAACTAGGTTTGACAAGCTATCCTACCTTGCTCGTGATTGGACTGACCATCAATTGTTAGAAACATTCACCGAAGGACTCAAGCCAAAGATAAAAGGGGAGGTTAAGGCGCGGCAACCGCGTACTATGACAGCTACTATTTCTTTCACCCGAATACAAGAAGAATGGCTTAACCAAGATGTGTTAGGATCAAGAATGGTACTAAGAGGGGGGCAGGGGTGAATTAGTGCAGCGAATAAAAATGTCATCGGTTCAAAAATCATAGTACGTTAAAACCGATCTCTGAAAGATGTTAACTTGAAACATATGTTTGTTCATAAGCGTAGTGAAAGTAAAGTAAGGAGAAAGTTTGCTATAAAAGTAAATTATTCAAAATAAATGTAAACTAGATTTTATAGTGGTTCAGTCGTCGTGACCTACATCCACTCTTGATTCCTCCTCCGTCGAGGCCATCGACATCCACTATCGGTCTTCCTTCAATAGGCGAAGACCAACCACCTCTTTACAACTCCATTCTCCTTCTGTAGGCTTAGGAGAGAACCTTTACACCCCCACTTACTCCTCTCTTAAACTACACTAACACTTAGAGCTTTTGAGAGGAGTTCTCACAAGATTACAATAACGTTTTTCTATTTTCTTGCTCTCAATTCTTATGTCTATTAACCAGGGATGAGAGGGGTATTTATAAGCCTCAAGAGGATGCAAACTTTGAGCCTAAAAGAGTCTCATCCCAGGTTTCCCAAGTCCTGATGGTACCACCACCTGTGTTGGGCGGTACCACCTACTGCAGCACTAACACTAGGTGGTACCACTGTCTAGTCCGATAGTACCACCGCTTGGGAGACTGTGTCTAGGTGGTACCACTGCCTAGACTGGCAGTATCACCACCTGACACTACCACTGGGCGGTACCACTACCTAGTCTACCGATACCATCACCTGACATAGTTTCGGAGACTGTGCCACGACGGTTCCACCTATTGGGTCATTATTTGGGCCTTGCACTTAGCCCAACACAGCCCAAAGTTGGGCTCAATTAACCCCTAATTGAGTTGGCCCAATTTTAACCCAATTATGTGCTAACTATGAATTTTAAGGCATACATTAAGCTTAAATAAGTCCGTAAGTCTAGGTTTCTTCCAGTGAGCTTCCGGCGATCTTTTAGTGAAATTTCGATGATCTCTCGACAATGCTCTAACAAACTCTCGGCAAGCTCCTAGACTTTACGATGATCTTTTTGGTGAGTTCCAACGAGCTTCTTTGGCAAGCTCCTAGACTTCTCGGTCAATTCCGATAGAACTTCCGACGAATGTCCAAACTTTCGATGAACTCTCGAACTCCCAACAAAATCTCGTTCTTAACTCCGGGACTTCATTTTGCTTTATGTCTTGATTGTTATTGTAGTTAATCCTATATACTTAATATCTACTTCGATCTACACAATAATTACATAGAAAATCAAATGTTGTTCGGCATGTTATTGATTCATCGGCGCTTTGTCCGAGTCTTCGGTGCATTGTCCTCTCTTGCGACCAATTGCCTAATTGGCCAGTTGACCTCCACAACTCTGATTTACTTAGCGCAATTTTCGCTCTTCTTGGCCCGATGCCTAAACCCGAAGCCTTCTGCAAATACATTGACCATTCCTCCGACCCGATGTCTAATCTTCTAATATGTTTTTTTCCGGCGCAACATGATTCTTCCTACTTTAATTATCTCTCCCTGATCGAAGCTTCCTGCATCACTTAAAATGCAGATCAAATCATAAACACTATCAATTGGTTTCATCATTAAAATTTGAGATTCAACAAGATGCTCAGAGGATGAGAACCTCTCCTAGGCCCGCGGCATATAAACCTCCTTCTGCTCCCTGCCATCCTTCACTTCCAAAAAAATTGACAAGAGAAGAACTACATGATCGATCAGCAAAGGGTCTTTGTTGGCATTGCGATGAGCCATAGAACCGCGATTATCGCTGCAAAAGGGGCCACCTCCTACTAATTGAACCTCTTGAAGACATGGAGGAGAAGGTCTAGGAGCATGAGGAAGAGGTTGCGGATGAAGAACAACAGTCGGTTGATATTACGATGCATGCCCTTGCCGATTACGCGAACCCGCAAATGATGAAAGTGGGAGGACTTCTGAAGCGACAACCTATCACCGTTCTTATTGACACTGGGAATACTAATAATTTTATGAACAGTAAGGTTGCTGCTCGGATGGCCTTACTTATCGAGAATTGTAGCAGGTTTGATGTTAAGGTCACCGATGGATGAATTTTGAAGTGTGATCATAGGTGCACGTAGGTGAAACTGTTGCTACAGGACTAAGAGATAATTACAGATTTCTTCCTCCTCCCTCTTGATGATTACAAGGTTGTGCTTGGCATCGAATAGCCAACATTATTAGGTGATATTTCCTAGAACTTTGTGAAACTAATTATGAAATTTTACAGTAAAGGGAAACAAGTGATCCTGCACTGGAAACGTGGGGGTGACGTAATGACGATTTGCACACAACGAATGAAGAAAGTTTTGCGCAAAGTATGTAGTAATTTTTTAGTACAACTTGTGCAGAAAACTAAGGGAGAGCCAATAAAATTTAAAGATCCAAACCTACTTCCTGTGCTTACTAAATTTTTAGATATATTTGATGAACCACACAACCTACCTCCTACTCATCGGCATGATCATTGTATATCAATTCTTTCGGGCAAACCTCCAACAAATACTCGACCATATTAGTATTCACATCTTCAGAAGAATGAAATAGAAAGGATTGTAAATGAGATGCTTGAAACATGAGTTATTTGGTCAAGTTGCAGCCCATACTCTTCACTGGTGCTCCTCGTATGAAAGAAGGATGGAACATGACGAATGTATGTTGATTACCGAGCTCTCAATGCCATAATTGTCAAGGATAAATATCCTATTCTAGTAGTAGATGAATTGTTAGATAAACTAAAGAGAGTATGAGTCTTCACAAAGCTGGACCTTCGATCCGAGTATCATCAAATAT
Source organism: Musa balbisiana (assembly GCA_004837865.1). Lineage (NCBI taxonomy): Eukaryota > Viridiplantae > Streptophyta > Magnoliopsida > Zingiberales > Musaceae > Musa > Musa balbisiana. Next base: position 15,126,227 of record CM017195.1, on the reverse strand, counting down.
GAGTGTACGAAGAAGACATATCGAAAACTACATTTTGAACACACAATGACCACTACGAATTTTTGGTAATGCCCTTTGGTCTCACTAATGCTCCCTTCACCTTCCAGAGTCTTATGAATGATATTTTTCAGAATTATCTTCGTAAGTTTGTTATGGTTTTTTTCGATAATATCCTCATTTACAACCCTTCTCTTGAAAGTCATTTTCAGCACTTATGACTTGTTTTGACGATTTTGCGAGAACATATTCTTTTTGTCAAAAAAATAAAGTGCAACTTTCTTCAATAAAATATGGAATATCTTGGACATATTATATTAAAAGAAGGTGTGGCTGTAGATCCCTCCAAAATTGAAGCAATGCAGAACTGGCAGACCCCGAGGAACATAAAATCGCTACATGACTTTTTCGGTTTAATAAGATACTACTGCAAGTTCATGAAAAACTATGGAAAGATTAGTGCACCCCCTAAATCCTTGCTGAAAAAAGATACTTTCTAATGGTCGGACAAAGCCACCATCGCCTTCAACGAACTTAAAGCTGCAATGACGGCAACGCCCGTATTAGCACTACCCGACTTCGGCAAGACTTTTGTTATTGAAGCTGATGCCTTAGAAGTCGGAATTAGTGCTGTACTAATGAAAGATGACTGCCCCTTTGCTTATACTAGTAAGGCATGTTAGGAAAGCAGTCGACACTAAGAGGGGGGGGGGGGTGAATTAGTACAGCGGTAAAATCACGTCGGTTTGAGAAAATTCTTCGGTACGTTGAAAACTATTTTTGAAAATGCTAAACTTTGAACTCGAAAACTTTTGTACAACATATAAAGAGAAGCTTGAGGAGGTTTGAAATAATGTAAATTACACAATTGAAAAGCAAACCAGATTTATATTGGTTCGGTCGTCGTCGTGACCTATATCTACTCCGTTGATTCCTATTTCGTCGAGGCCACCGGCATCCACTATCGGTCTTCCTTCAATGGGCGAAGACCAACTACCCTTTTACACCCCTCTTCTCCTTTTCATGGTTTAGGAGACAACCCTTACAAGCACTCACTCCTCTCTGAAACAGAAATCTAAACTTAGAGTAGAAGAGGAGGATTCTCAAGAGATTGCAGTAGCGTTTTCTCACTTTTAAATTCCCTATACTCGTGTAACTTAACTAGGGATGAGAGCGGTATTTATAGGCCTCAAGTTGATTCAAACTTGGAGCCTAAAAATATCTCATCTCGGGTCTCCTAGGTACTTGTGTCAGTCTGACATTGACACTGCACTGGGTGGTACCACCACCTAGTCTGGCGGTACCACCACCTAGCACCCTGCCATTAGGTGGTACCATCACTTGGGAGGTTGTGCTAGATGGTACCACCGCCTGCAGCCTCTCGGAGGCTATGTTTGGGTGGTTCCACCGCTTAGACCGGCGGTACCACTACCTGACATAGTCTTGGAGACTGTGCCATGACGGTGTCACCTCTTAGGTCATTGTTTGAGCCTTTCATTGGGCCCAACATAGTCTTTACATGGGCTCAACTGGCCCCTAATTGGGTTGGCCCAAATCCAATCCCAAGTATGTGATAACTATGAATTCTAAGACATACGTAAGCTAAACAAGTCCATAAGTCTTAGTTTCTTTCAGTGATCTTTCGGTGAACTTCCGATGATCTCTCGGCAATGTTGCAGCGGACTTCCGACAAGCTCCTGGACTTCACGACGATCTTCTTGGTGAGTTCTGATGAGTTTCTTTGGCAAGCTCCAAGACTTCTTGATTGGTTCTGGCAGAACTTCCGACGAATGTTTGGACTTCCAACGAACTCTTGAACTTCCAACGAAATCGCATTCTTGACTCCGGAACTTCATTTTGCTATCGTAGTTAATCCTACACATATAAAAATAGACTTCAATCTAGACAATTAATACTAAGCATGAATCATGTTGTCCGGCATGTCATTGGTCCATCGACGCTTCGTTCAATTCTTCGGCGCATCGTCTTCTCTTGCGGCCTATTACCCAATCGTCCAGTTGACTCCGTAACTCCGATATCCTTGGCACAATATCCATTCTTCTTAGCCCGAAGCCTTCTGTCAATATGTCGACCGATCCTCTAGCTCGATGTCCAATCTTTTGACATGTTCCACCGACCCAACATGATTCTTCCTGCTTTAATTGCCTCAACCGAAGCATTCTACGTCACTCAAAACACAAATCAAATCATAAACACTTATCAATTGGTTTCATCATTAAAATATGAGATTCAACAATCTCCCCCTTTTTGATGATGACAACCAATTGATGATGAAGTTAACCTTAACTCCCCTTATCAATATGCTATATTGATAGAACATTGAATTCAAGCTGAATTCCAGTCATTGTAAATTTCATCATGAATATTTGCAATATGTCATCATGTATAACATAATCATACTTCTCCCCCTTTGTCATCAACAAAAAGGAGAAGTGTAACTTTCTAAGTGTTTGAGATGCAAGTTCAAATCGTTGCATAATAAATATAATTTTCAATTTTATCATTATGCAAGCTAGCAATAATTAAAGATGTGCAAGTTAGCATATTTTGCTTCTTGAGATAGTCAAGATAGCACTTCTTGGTGATGTTCAAGAAAGCAAGTTCTACATCATGCAAGCTAGTGAATCTTACAACATTTTAGGATATACAAGCTAGCAAATTTTTACATCATTTTGAAGTATGCAAGCTATCAAATTTTACACATATAAAAGTTAGCAAAATTTTACATCTTTTGAGATGTACAAGATAGACTTTTTGCCTCTTCTTGAAATGTGTAACTTAGCAAACATTACTTCTCTTGAAATTTACAAGATAGTACTTCTAGCTTCTCTTTTGAGATTAGTAAGCTAGTATGTTTGTCTCTTTTTATGATGTGCACGCTAGAAATTCTTTCTCCTCCTTTCTTATTAGCAAAAAGAAGGGAAGAATACAATGTTTGTAATTATTTTCCCTTTACAATAATTTCTAAATCATGACAAAGGTAGAGTATCAATCTTATTTGTGCATCATTATATTTTCAATTTACAACATGCACAATTTTAAAACTTTACATTTGTATCCTTACTTCATGCATTATACAAATAAATTAATCACTCTGGGCATATCATACATGATATTCAAGCATTCATGTACATCATTTTGGTAACAAATCATAGCATTTTAAATCATGATGGTATCAATTTTATCAAATTATATCCTACCATGCATGATCAAAACTTCTTCCCATTTTATCATTGTAAACAAGAAAGAAGAAGGGAAGAACATAATGGTATAAAATATTTCAATCATTTTAAGGCATACAAGCCATAAATACAAAGAAATTATGTCATGAAAGATAAGACCATATAAATACCAAAAGATATGATTCATATAGTAAATCTCCTATTAAAATAAAATACCAAAAAATATTATAGGAGTACGAAGAAAAGATCTTGATTAAAAAATAATTACAAGTTATTCCAAGAGATCAAGATCATGATTTGAGTAAAACTCATTCAAATTCAAATCATCAAATCAAAATCATTTTTCAAGGAGAAAGCTTTTCTCTTTTTAATTGTTTGTTTCATACAAGCATAATTTTGTCCTTTTTATGCCAAATCAAAATATATATCATCGTTTAAAACAAAAGTGCAAGATTTATTACAAAAATCATTAAGATCAATAAATCACAAAAATCATCATGTATAACTTTAAAATCTTGTGCATAAAATCGTCAATCATGGCATCAAAATGATAGAACCCTTGTAGATTCTAAGCTTGGGGTTGATCTCTTTAGGGGATCGGCCTCCTGGAACTCTATAGGGGTTCCTTCCTCCAAGTTGCTGCTCAAAGGCTACAGAAAAGATTCATCTATTGTTTATCAAAAGAGGATGAATACATGACTATTTATAGGGTTTCTAAACCCTAACTCCTAATAAGACTTCTACTCAAGACTCATACTCAATTAACACTTCTACTCAAGACTTCTAATAGGACTCCTACTCAAGACTCCTTTCTTTACAACTCCTACTTCTTCTTTAAGAAATAACCTCCAAACCCTAGCCGGCCTCTTCACCTCTTTAATAAGGGTCGGCTGAGGTAGGTTTTACATGAATGCCCCTATCAATTAGGACTCTCCTAGCTAGAGTCTTAATAGACCCGCCCTCTTCAAATTAACCTTGTCCTCGAGGCTGACAATCCATGAATTTTAAAATTTTGATCTTCAAGTCGTCATAGTTCTTCCAAGCGGCACCTTCTATTGGTAAGTTCGCCTATTGTATTAGCACTTCAGTAATGGGTCATCGTCGTTGAGTCACGATCTGTCGATCGATAATGGCACTCAACTAGGTCTGGAGTTCTCCTTGGGTAGTTATATTTAGTGGGTGGCTTTGGGCTGTCTTCAAGCACTTATTTATCACTTCCGTCTGGCTGTCAGTTTGTGGGTGATATGCCATACTCTTTTTCAATTTAGCGCCTTGCATATGGAATAACTCTGTCCAAAATCTGCTCGTGAAGATGCAAGTAGAATTTGGCACAAGCACAATGCGTCCCTTGTAGCGTAATTCTTTTGAGTCCCAATTGTAATGAGCCACGGAGTTTATTGCTTCTTCCAATTTTTTTTATGATCTTATTGGTCTCTAGATCTTCCTGCCATTCCCTTTTAATATCCTTAAGGAAGTCACAGGTCGAAAGTGAAATGGTCAAAAATTCAACTTGCTTGGGTAGCCGTAAAAGCGCATCTGTAATAACATTCTCTTTTCCCTTTTTGTAAGTTATTTCATAATCATATCCAGGAAGCTTTGTTATCTATTTTTGCTGCTCAGGGGAAGATATCTTCTACTCCAAGAAATATTTTAGGCTTTTATGGTCTGTTTTGATTTGAAAGCTTCGCCCGATCAAGTACAATCTCTATTTGGCCACTGCATGCACAATCGCAAGCATCTCCTTGTCATAAATAGTCATTTTGAGATTGGAAGTAGATAATACCTTACTAGTATAAGCGAGGGGGTGGCCATCTTGTATTAGTATAACACCAATTCCGACTCTGAAGGCATCAGCTTCAATAACAAAAGTCTTGCCGATGTCGAGCGTTGTCGTCACTGTGGCTTTATGTTCGTTGAAGGCAGTGGTGGCTTTGTTTGACCAATAGAAAGCATCTTTTTTTAGCAAGGAAGTAAGTGGTGCATTGATCTTTCGATAGTTTTTCATGAACTTACGATTGTAGCCTATTAAACCGAGAAAGCCATGTAGCAATTTTATGTTCCTTGAGGTCAGCCAGTTCTACATTGCTCTAATTTTGGAGGGGTCCACTGCCACACCTTCCTCTAATATGATATGCCCAAGATATTCTACCTTCTGGTAAAGAAGCAAAAATTCGTAGTGGCCATTGTGTGTTCGAAAGGCGGTTTTCGGTATGTCTTCTTTGCACACTCATATTTGATGATACCCGGATCGAAGGTCCAGCTTTGTGAAGATTTGTGCTCCCTTTCATCTAGCAATTCATCTGCTATTGGAATAGGGTATTTGTCCTTGATGGTTATGCCGTTGAGGGCTTGGTAATCAATGCATATTTGCCATGTTTCGTCATTCTTTCGTACGAAGAGCACCAGTGAAGAGTAGGGATTGCAACTAGGCTGAATAACTCCTGTTTCAGGCATCTCTTTTACAATCCTTTCTATTTCATCCTTATGCAGATATGAATGTTGATATAGCCAAGTATTTGCAGGAGGTTTGCCGAGAAAAATCGGTATACAATGATCATGCCAACGGGCAAGAGGTAGGTTGTGTGGTTCGTCAAATATATCTAAAAATTCAGCAAGCAAAGGAAGTAGGTTTAGATCTTCAAATTCTATTGGGTCTTCCTTAGTTTGCTGCTCAAGTTGTACCAAAAAGCCGCTGCATGCTTTATGCAAAACCTTCTCCATTTGTTGTGTGCAAATCGTCGTTACGTCTCCCCCACGTTTCCCGTGCAGTATCACTTGTTTCCCCTTACTGTAAAATTTCACAATTAGTTTCGTAAAATTCCATGAAACATCATCTAATATTATCAACCATTCAATTCTGAGCATGGCCTCATGATCATCAAGAGGGAGGAGGAAGAAATCTGCAATTATCTCTTGGTCCTGCAGTAACAGTTTCTCCCGCGGGTGCCTACGATTACACTTCAAAATCCGTTTGTCGGTGAGCTTGATGTCAAACCTACTATAATACTCGATAGATAAGGCCATCCAGACAGCAACCTTACTATCTTGGAAGTTATTAGTGCTACCCGTGTCGATGGGAATAGTGATCGATTGTTGTTTGAGAAGGCCTTCAACTTTCGTCGTTTGCGAGTTTGAGTAGCCGGCTAGTGCATGCACCGTAACTTCGGTCGGTTGTGGCTCTTCTTTTGCATCTTCTTCTTCATTATCAAGGATCTCTTCTAGATGTTGAATGACCTCTTTTTCTACTAGTTCAATCATAAGAAGTCTCCCTTTTCTATAGTGATGCTTGCGGCTCCATGGCTCGTCGCAATGCCAACATAACCCCTTTGCAAATCGCTCCCGAAGCTCTTCTCTTATCAACCTTTTTGGTGCAGGTACTCGGTTGATAGTAGGGAGGGCTGAGGGCTTTAGTATTGCAGGTTGAGAAGTGATGCTAGTCCTTTGGGCTTCATAGTTCAATCGCTCCTCTTGATGTCGGGCGAAAGAGATAGCTGCCATAAGCGTGTACGGTTGTCATGCTTTAACTTCTCCCTGGATCTTTGGCTTCAAGCCCTCAATGAAGGTCCCTAATAACTATTTTTGAGACCAATCATGAGTTTGATTAGATAACCTTTCAAATCTAGTTTGGTACTCCTAAGTGGTGGAGGTTTGTCAGATCTTTGCAAGTTGTCCGTCAATGTTCTCGTAATCGGTTGGTCCAAAGCGGATCAGCAGTCCTTTGAATTGTCATCATGAGAGGACTCTATGAGTATGTTTAAACCAGTCAAACCACTATATGGCATCCCCTTCAAGATGTATAGCTGCAATTTCTACCATAGATGCATTCGTAATTTTGTGATACCGAAAATATTGCTCCGCGCGCGAGATCCAACCAATCGGGTCTCCTTCCCATCTAGGGAAGTCTACCCTCATGCATGGATAGTTGGAGTCGGTCATAAAGCCTCTCCTCTCTTGGAAGTCATCTCTTCGTGCTTGGTGCAATTGGTTAGAGCTCTCTCTTTAATGTGATTTCTTAAGGCTTGGTGGTTGGCCCAAACTGAGTTCGATAAAGAGAGTCCAAATCTTATCCTCCATTTGTACCTCCAAGGTTTCGAATTTAGCATTGATTGCCTCCTTAGATACCATAGTATATGCCTCCAAATCTGTGATGTTAAGATATCTCTTTTGTTGTCGGGTTAAAGGCAAGTATAAGTTGAGAGAAGTGATGGTCGAAAGGGTTGATGGATTGGTGGATGTAGGCTGCGGTTTAGGCTTGTTTTGCGGCTGTTTTGGGTGAAGTTTGAGGGTGTGATTTGGTGGAGTTTTAGGGCTGTGGATGAAAATTTTAGATCTATGGTAGATGGCAGCAAAGGTTTGATAGAAATCAGTAGAAGTTTGCTGTAGAATTGTGATTGTCTTGTAAGAGCAGAAATGTCATCGAAGAAATAGCGGTTTCTCGACAAAATTTTCACCAAAAACTTGAGAGATTTGAGGAGGGAAAAGTAAAATCTCAGTTTATATGACAGCAAGGATGTCTAATTTAATCAAGAAAATTTTAGTAGTATAACAGCAAAGAAATTGGTGTAAGTTGTGATAGCAAAATTCTCGTCGAAAAATTTCAGCGGTTTGCGATGAAAATTTGCAGCAACACTAAATCATTTTCTGAGATGAATTCTTTAATAGATCAATCTTAGATGGAAGCTAAGATGATCTATGAAGTTTATAAGAAATTTTATTCAAAAAAGATTACAAATAGATCGGTTAAGGCAACAATATGCGGCTGAAATTTTCTACTGCATAGATTTTCAAGTGTAGTAGATTGGACATAAAAGATCAGTGGTTTATATTGATAATTTTTTATTGAAACCAAAGGGAAATCTACTATTAGGTAGTGTCAACGCTATCATAAAAATTTTACAAAGATTTAGATAAAAAAAATATAGTAGCAAGATCAAACAAACTGTGCAATGCGGTTGGAATTTTACATTACAGATTTTCAAGTATAGCAGTTTAGACGTAAAAGATCAATAGTTAATATTGAGAATTTTTTGACAAAACTAAAGATAAATCTGCTGTTAGGAAGTGTCAAAGCTGTCATAAAATTTTATAGAGATTTGGATAGAAAAAATACAGTAGCAAGATCTAACAGGCTATGCTATGCGGTTGGAATTCTGCAACGTATCTTTCGTCGTAGAGATGAAAACTTTGCGACGAAAAGTTTATGTAGCAATATAGGAACAATTTTTTTTTTTGGATTTTCGAATAAGGATAACTAAATTGCAGTAGTAGTAAGGTATGAAACCAGAACTTATTACAATTCACGGGGAGATGAAAGAATGATCTGTGATGGTGGAGATGATGGCGGAATTTGGCGATGATCTTTTAAGCAATTGTAGGAATTGCTTTGGGTGGCTGTGGAGAGATGATAGATGGCTATGAAAGGACAGCGAGACACCAAGAACGCTACTCTCATACCAAGTGATAGAACCCTTGCAGATTCTAAGCTTGAGGTTGATCTCTTTAAGGGATCGACCTCCTGGAACTCTATAGGGGTTCCTTCCTCCAAGTTACTGCTCAAAGGCTGCAGAAAAGATTCATCTATTGCTTATCAAAAGAGAATGAATACATGACTATTTGTAGGGTTTCTAAACCTTAACTCCTAATAGGACTCCTACTCAATTAAGACTTCTACTTAAGACTCCTAGTAGGACTCCTACTCAAGACTCCTTCCTTTACAACTCCTACTTCTTCTTTAAGAAATAACCTTCAAACCCTAGCTGGCCTCTTCACCTCTTTAATAAGGGTCGACTTAGGTAGGTTTTACATGAATGCCCCTATCAATTAGGACCCTCCTAGCTAGAGTCCTAACACAAAACATTTAATATTTTCATTACATCATTATGCATTATTAAATATACAATTATCAGGCATGACACTTGCACTATTTCATATAAGTATGCCTTTTTCATTTATGCTAAATCAAAATATGCATTATTTTTAAAACCAAAAAAGTAGCTTTTATTACGGTATAAACCGATAAGCCATGAATCACAAAAATCATTATACACAATTTTGAATATAAACTTATTAAGTATGATCATTATGCGTTATTTCAAATCAAACATGAATTTCATTAATCCTAGAGCATCTTCAATCAAATCGAGAAACATATAGAAATCAACATGATACACATTAATGCTTCTTAAAAACATATATAGGATTTATCTTGAACATTAGATTTAAGTCTAACATTTTGTTCCTTTATCATAAAGCATACAATTTTCATGATTATTTTTAAAATCACTAGAAAGGTAAGCATGATCCAATTTTTTTTCATTTTCATTACATTATTAAACATGTAATTTTTAAGAAAAATAATTTTTCTAAATTAAATTAAAAATAATTCAAGAAATGCATCATGTAATTTCAAAATAAACTAAGTGAGTTTCATTTGAGTTGTTTACCTCATTGACGAGAGTCACCAAAGTAAAGTTCGCCACTTCGTCTTCATCGGTTTGCTCCTCATCATTGGATAAGCTCGATTCATTCCAAAGTGCTTCCCTCTTCTTGCGTTCATAGCAAGTAGTTACATTCTTTTTATTTTTATTCTTTAATTCTTATTTTATGAACTTTTTAAATTTCATAGTGATGAGTTCAAGTTCACCATTACTTGAGCTTATGCTCAAGTGGTTTTCGATTGTTCTAAGTCTGAAATCCTTCCTATTTTTTAGAAGGTTGTTCTCATGTTCGTTTTGTGTATTATGCACCATTTCATATGTTATCAATGAACCAAAAAATTCTTCAAGTGAAAAATTATTAAGATCTTTTGCCTCTTGTATTGTGGTTACTTTCGGATCCCAACTCTTATTAAGATAACATAAAATTTTGTTTACAAGTTCAAAATATGAAAAAATTTTACCATGTGCTTTTAAACCATTGGCGACATCCGTAAAACGGGTGTACATGTCTCCAATGGTTTCGATTGGTTTCATATAAAAAAGTTCAAAATCATGCATTAAAAGATTTATTTTAGAGTCTTTTACTCTATTCGTGCCTTCGTGTGTGATTTCGAAAATGTGCCAAATATCAAAAGCCGTTTCGCAAGTAAAAACCTGATTAAATTTAATTTTATCTAAGGCACAAAATAAAGCATTCATAGCTCTAGCATTTAAAGAAAAAGTCTTCTTCTCTAAATCATTCCAATGGTTCATTAGAAAAAAAGACCTTTGAAATCCACTTTCAATAATGTCCCATAAATTCAAATCCAAGGAAAGCAAGAAAACTCTCATTCGAGTTTTTCAATATGTGTAGTCCGTCCCATTGAACAAGGGAGGATGAATGAGAGAAAGTCCCTTTTGAAAGCCAAAAAGAGCCATTTCTCTTGGATGTTAAACCAAATGAGAAATAACCTAGCTCCGATACCAATGATTAGGAAAGCAGTCAGCACTAAGAGGGGGGGGGGGGGGGTGAATTAGTGTAGCGGTAAAATCATGTTGGTTTCGGAAAATTCTTCGGTACGTTGAAAACCGATTTTGGAAATGCTAAACTTTGAACTCAAAAACTTTCATACAAAATGTAAAGAGAAGCTAGAGGAGGTTTGCAATAATATAAATTGCACAATTGAAAAGCAAACCAGATTTATAATGGTTCGGTCGTCGTCGTGACCTACATCGACTCCGCCGATTTCTCTTCCGTCGAGGCCATCGACATCCACTATCGGTCTTTCTTCAATGGGCGAAGTCCAACTACCCTTGTACACTCCTCTTCTCCTTTTCATGGGTTTAGGAGACAACCCTTACAAGCACTCCCTCCTCTTTTAAATAGAAATCTAAACTTAGAGTAGAAGAGGAGGATTCTTAAGAGATTGTAATAGCGTTTTTTCACTTTTAAATTCTCTGTGCTTGTGTAACTTAACTAGGTATGTGAGGGGTATTTATAGGCCTCAAGTTGATTCAAACTTGGAGCCTAAAAATATCTCATCCCGGGTCTCTTGAGTACGGGCGATGCCAACGCCAGTGTCAGTCTGACACTGACACTGCTTTGGGCAGTACCATCGCCCAGTCTGGCGGTACCATCGCTTGGCACCCGGCCACTAGGCAGTACCACCACCCAGACTGGTGGTGCCACCACCTGTAGTCTCTCGGATGTTGTGTCTGGGTGGTACCACTGCCTAGACCGACAATACCATTACCTGACACAGTCTCGGAGACTGTGTCATAACGGTGTCAACTCTTAGGTCACTATTTGGGCCTTTCATTGGGCCCAACACAGTCCTTACATGGGCCCAACTGGCCTCTAATTAGGTTGGCCCAAATCCAATCTTTATTATGTACTAACTATGAATTCTAAGACATACTTAAGCTAAACAAGTCTGTAAGTCTTCGTTTCTTCCGGCGAGCTTTCGGCAATCTTCCGACGATCTCTCGGCAATGTTGCAGCGGACTTCCAGTAAGCTCCTGGACTTCACAATAATCTTCTTGGTGAGTTCCGATGAGCTTCTTTGGTAAGCTTTAGGACTTCTTGGTTGGTTCTGGCAGAACTTCTGACGAATGTCTGGACTTCCGACGAACTCTCGAACTCCAATGAAATTACGTTCTTGACTCCGGAACTTCATTTTGCTTTATGCCTTGCTATCGTAGTTAATTCTACACATGTAAAAACACACTTTGATCTAGATAATTAATACTAAGCATGAATCATATTGTCTAGCATGTCATTAGTCCATCGACGCTTCGGTCGATTCTTATGCGCATCGTCCTCTCTTGTGGCCTATTGCCCAATCGGCCAATTGACTCCACAACTTCGATATCCTTAGCGCAATATCCGCTCTTCTTGGCCCAATGCCTGAACTCATGGCCTGAAGCCTTCTATTGATACTTTGACCGATCCTCCGGCTCGACGTCCAATCTTCTGACATGTTCCACCGACCCAACATAATTATTCCTGCTTTAATTGTCTCAACCTGATCGAAGTATCCTACATTACTCAAAATGCAAATCAAATCATAAACACTTATCAATTGGTTTCATCATCAAAATCTGAGATTCAATAAGGCATTATCTCCTTCCTATCTTAGGATGACTACTTACGACAAGTAGATGCTTGCAATTGTGCATGCGGCGACCAAATGGAGATTGTACATGATCGGATGACGCCCTTAAATCAAGACCGACCATAAAAGCCTAAAATATTTTTTGGAGCAGAAGATATCTTCCCTTGAGCTGCAAAAATGGGTAACAAAGCTTCTTGGATATGATTATGAAATAACTTATAAAAAGGGGAAAGGAAATGTTGTAGATGCACTTTCGCAGCTACCCGAGCAAGCTGAATTTTTTACCATTTCACTTTCGACCAACGATTTCCTTGAGGATATTAAGAGAGAATGGTAGGAAGATCTAAAGTCTAGTAAGATCATAAAAAAATTGGAGGAAACGCTAAGTTCTGTGGCTCATTATAGTTGGGACTAAAAATAACTGTGCTATAAGGGACGCATGGTGCTTGAGCCAAATTCTACTTGCATAAAGACCATCCTTCAAGAGATGCATTCCACATTTATAGTCGGGCACTCTGACTTCCTTAGGACCTATAAGAGAATTAAGTAAAATTTTTACTTGGTAGGGATGAAAAATATTATTACTAAATTTGTGGCACAATGTGATGTATGTCAGCAACATAAAGTCGAGACAGTGGCAAGTCCCGAAAAGTTGTAACCTTTACCTATCCTAGACTTAATATGGACTGATATATCAATGGACTTCATCAAAGAGCTTCCCTTATCACAAGGAAAAGATACAATTTTGTCGTGGTTGATCACCTTACAAAGTATGCTCACTTTTACGCTGTTCGTAATCCCTGCATTGCTTCTAGTATTTCTCAAATCTTTTATGGAAAATATTATAAAATTGCATGGGATGCTAAGATCTATTGGAAGTGATCATGATAGGGTCTTTATGAGCAGATTTTGGATAGAGTTATTTCAGATGCAAGGCACTAAATTGAAAGTGAGTATGGCGTATCACCCACAAACCGATGGCCAAATTGAAGTGGTAAATAGGTGCTTAGAGATATACCTCAGATGCTTCACTAGTGATTGGCCAAAAGAGTGGACAAAGTGGCTTCCCTAGGTCGAGTGGTGGTATAATACAACTTATCATTCATCCACAAAATGTACTCCCTATGAGGCTATGTATGGCCGACCTCCCCTTGTGATCCTAAAATATGTGTTGGGTATCTCTAAAGTAGAATAAGTAGATAAGGAACTATAGGATAGAGACAAAATATTGAAGTTGCTAAAAGATAATCTCACTGTAGCTCTAGCAAGGATGAAACAACAATATAATCAACATAAAGGCGAAAAAGAATTTTATGTAGGAGATTGGGTCTTCTTATAGCTCCAGCCATATAAGCAAACATCAATCCGGACTAGAGCATCTATGAAGCTTTCACCTCGGTTCTATGGACCCTATCGAATTTTGGAGTGCATCGGAGTGGTAGCATACATGTTGGACTTACCTGCCAACTCCCGAATCTATCCAGTCTTCCATGTGTCATGTTTAAAGCTCAAGCTAGGACAAAACAAGATAACCCAAAGCCATCTACCAAATATGACCACCCAAAGAGAACTTCAGACCCAATCGAGTGCCATTATTGATCGATGGATCGTGACTCGATGACAATGACCCACTACTGAAGTGCAAATACATTGGGCGAATCTACTAGTAAAAGATGCCACTTGGGAGAAATATGACGACTTAAAGATCAAATTCTCAGAATTCATGAATAGTCAGTCTCGAGGACAAGACTGATTTGAAAAGGGTGGGTTTGTTAGGACTCTAGCTAGGAGAGTCCTAATTGAGTTTCATTGAAAGGGGCATTCATATAAAACCTACCTAGCCAACCCCTATTAAAGGGATGAAGAGGCCGACTAAGGATAGGATTAGTTTGGAGGTTGCTTTTTAGAGAAGCATTAAGAGTTGGTTAGAAGTAGAGTCTTGAGTAGGAGTCCTAATTGATTAGGAGTCTTGAGGAGGAGTCCGATTAGGATTTGGGGTTTATAAGCCCTATAAATGTTGAATCTTGGATTTTTATGATGAAGTCAATTGATGGGTGAATTGATCTAATCTGTATTATTGAGTTAAGTGTGTAGGATTAACTATGATAGCTTGAAGACATAAAGCAAGTTTACCGGAGTCAAGTTCGATGGGTGTTCGAAAGTTCATTGAAAGTCTGAAGAATCGTCGGAAGTGCTGCCGGAACCAACTGAGAAAGAATCGGGGACTTGCCAAAGTTTTCAGAAGTCCACCGGAAAGATCGTCGGAGGTTTGCGGAGATCACCGAGAAGGTTCGGATACTTGCCAAAGACTCGTTGAACTCGCCACAAGACTAGGAGCCTACTAGGAGTCTACCGGAAGAAATCCGAAGTTGTATCAGAAGTCCGCTGGAAGTTCGCCGGAAGGAAACTCGACATTACCGGTTAAAAATTTGCTTAGGGCTATGTCTTAATTTCATAGTTTGCATATAATTTGGGTTAGAATTAAGGGTTAATCCTATAACTCGGTTAGGGGCCAATTGGGCCCGAGTTTAGACTGGTTTGAGCCAAGTTTGGAGCCCAACTAGTAAGCTAGAATAGTCCAAGCAGTAGCATCGCCGGACTGGGCGGTGGCACCGCCTAGAACCCGAGAGGTCCGGCGGTGGCACCGCTAGTACATTGTCAGTGTCAGACACTAACAGGCGATGGCACTGCCAACACCAGGAAACCAAAAAATAATTTAAATTTGGAGCCCAAATTTGAATCCTCTTGGGGCCTATAAATACCACTCAATTCTTAGCAGAGAATATACCTTTTTGAGAAGTTAGAAAGTGAGAAAAAGCTCTAGCAAAGTCTTGTTTTCAATAGCTTAAGTGTTCACCTCCCTCTTTCTCTTTGGAAAAATCTGTAAGAGTGTGAACCACTTGTAAGAAGGTTGTAAGAGGGGTATTTGGTCCTTCTCCTTCAAAGTGATTTGCTAGTGGAAGTTGGGAGTCTCATCGAAGAAGGCTTCGAAAGTGGATGTTGGTCATTTGACCGAACCACTAAACATTGTGGTGTTCCTTGAATGTGTGTGTTTAATTTTCTGAACCATTTCTCTACTTAGCTGCAAATTGTTTAGTTTTCATCTCCCTACTCTTGACTACCTTTACTCGAGCTATTTTAGCTAAGCCATTCTTCGTCGAATCGAAATCTCTACACATTTACGAAATCGATTTCAAACTTATGAATTTTAATTCGCTACACTAATTCACCCCCCCTCTTAGTGCCACTCCGATCCTAACAATAAATAGTTATGTATTCATCCTCTTTCAATAAGCAATAGATGAATCTTTCTTAGTAGCCTTGAGCAACAACATGGAGAAAGGAATCTCTATAGAGTTCCAAGGAGATCGTTCCCCTAAAGAGATCAACCCATAGTTTAGAATCCGAAAGAGTTCTAACATACTGTCAGACCCATATAGTTTCTACTCGAGTCTTGCTCTAATCGGATTCTCTCAGAAAAGTTTTTCTCTCTCAATCCAAATAACCCTGGCTAGGGATTTGTCTGAGCAAGAATACATGGGATATCTCTCATGACACCGAGAGCGGATGATCCTCTATCGACACTCAATAGTCCTCATAAGTTTGACTGCCACTCTCGATGACCGGCTGTGACAGATTTGAAACTTCCAAACTTATAAGTCTGATATCATAGAGTGGAGTACTTATATAGAACATCCTTAGGCTCTCAAGTCTAAGGACCAGGTATACTACTAAGACAATGAAATCATTGTTTGACAATGAGGTATCATTAACCATCCAGCATTCCATGAGCGAATCAATCAGTGAACTCATTTTCCAATGAGCACTTGCACTATAACCTTAATGTCCCTAAACGAGAAGCTATGAAACTAGCTTCCTCCATTATATGGATGGGTATACAACACACTAGTCTGTCTGGTTATCTCAATATCCCTCTCGAGTAACCTATGACCAGGATTATTTAGGGTCTATATTTAAAGGTGAATTGGTCTTATTATTATGATCTCATCATGATCCAATTCCCATTGTACAGATCCATGAACATCACAATATATATATATATATATATATATATATATATATATATATATATGTATATATGTATATATATGTATATATATGTATATATATGTATATATATGTATATATATGTATATATATGTATATATATGTATATATATGTATATATATGTATATATATGTATATATATGTATATATATGTATATATATAGGTATATATATGTATATATATGTATATATATGTATATATATTTGTATATATATGTATATATGTATGTATATATATGTATATATATGTATATGTATGTATATATATATATATGTATGTATATCTATGTATATATGTATGTATATGTATATATATATGTGTATATATTTATATATGTATATATATATACATATTTATATATGTACATGTTTATATATGTATATATGTATATATGTATATATGTATATATATATACACATATATATACATATATACATATATACATATATATACATACATATATATATGTATATATATAAATATATATATATACATACATATATACATATATATATACATATATATCTACTACATCTCAGAATCATAGTGTACTGCAATAGTCAATAGAATTCGAATAAATTTTAGCATAGCTATAGGTGATAAGGTTTCCTCATAATCAACACTTTGCCTTTGACGATATCCCTTAGCCACTAGCCTCGCTTTATAGGTCTTCACCTTTCCATCTACTCCAATCTTCTTTTTGAATAACCACTTATAACCAATGGGTACAAAACCTTCAAGTGCATCAACTAGTTTCTCAACCTTACTGGAGTACATGGAATCTATCTCAGAATTCATGATCTCTTGCCACTTCTTGGAGTCTATACTCGTAATAACCTTCTTATAGGTATCCTCAATATCCTCTCTAATGGTATATCATATATATCTCTCAGGAGGATGAGATACTCTACCGGACCTACGTAAAGTCAAAACTTATGTGTTAGGTACCTGAACAAACTTGGGCTGTGGAATGATGCTTAAGCTAAGTTCTCCAATCTTGGTCAACTCTATCACGCTCTCACTATGTCCATCAAGAATATGTTTCTTCTCAAGGACCAATGCTCTCTTGGTTATAAGACCTTTTAGTTCTCGGGGTGATAGAATTAATACCCATAAGTTTCTTTAGGGTATCCCATGAACTTGCACCTTTCAATCCTGAATTCCAACTTATCAAGGTTGTGTCTCTTAATATAGGAAGGATAGCTCCAAATCTTAACAAACTTAAGATAGACTTCTTCCATTTTCATATCTTATATAATATAGACATAACTAACTTAGTTAGAACTCTATTCAGAAGGTAAGCTGTGGTCTCTAGGGCATATCCCCAGAATGAAATGAGCATGTCAGTGAAACTCATCAAAGACCACATCATGTCTAACATTGTACGATTTCTCCTTTTAGATACACTATTGAGCTGAGGTGTATAAGGAGGTGTGCATTGGGATAGAATCCTATGGTCTTTGAGGAACTGAGTGAACTCTATGCTCAAGTACTCATCTCCTTGATCTGATCGAAGAGTCTTGATACTCTTTTTAGTTTGGTTCTCCACTTCATTCTTATACTCCATGAATTTCTCGAAGGCTTCAGAGATAATAATTCACTAAGCCAGAAGTTCTGATAGGTATGACCATGGCTAGCTCGATATTAGGCCTAGAGAGTCACACATATATGGTAGGCGTTACGACAAGTAGAGGTTCGGATATGAGATACCCACTGGAGCCCCTATCTTATTGATATCCAATAAGCCCCTGAATTATTGGATCCTATGGATGAGATCCGATAAGAGCTAATAAGAGATTATTAGGTAGAGACCTACTAATCTAAGAGGCTTGGGTAGTTGGATGGAGATCCATTGCCCAATATGATAAGATTCATTATGGTTAAGTTGATAGGGGGTCTCTATAAATAGGAGGAAACCAAAGACCCATAGGCTAGAAGTTCTTTTTGGCTGCCTTCTCCAATTCTCCTCTCTTCCCCTCCTCCTGATATTGCAGCCCCTATTTCAAGTGTGTGGACAGTAAGAAGGGGCAGCCCCTTCTTGATTGCATGGTGCGCATGAGGAAGATTTTTGGGCAGCGATTTGAGAAGCATCTTTATAGCCCCTACAGTGTGGATCACCACTAGAGAGGAGGACAGTTGACCTTCTTCATCCTCTCCCATAGATCTGTAGGTTTCCAAGGATATATGATCTCCCTAGGTAATTCTCTTACGCATAATTTTTTAGTTTCACGAGTTTTTGCACACCAAATTTTGCACGATGATGAATCTTTCTTTTCTATGGGAATTCTGAGATTTTATTTTTTTGTTCTTCTGCAAGGTATGTGATTCATCCTAAATTTCCCAACAGTGGTATCAGAGCTAAGTTGCTCATGCAAAAGATTGGTTTTTAAACTGTATGTGTTGTGTTCAATCGTGTTGAAATTGTTTTGTGTGATTGCTGTAATTTTTGTTGTAGTTTTCAAAGTTGTGTTGCACCTTTTCTTACTATCAAGAGGTGTTTTAGATAGGGCTTTTGATGTCAAATTTGTTGACATAAAAGGGGAAGAAAGGGCAGCGATTGTTGCTGCCCCTTGGATTGGCCAAAGGCTACTTGCAGCCTTGGCCGAGAGCTCCAATTTACTGCTCTCGGCCTGGACAAAAGTAGCAAGAATGAGAGCAGCATGGATGCCCTCAACCTGCTGCATAGTAGCCCCTGTAGCCAGGTTTCCTGGCTGTAAGGGACACTCCTGGCACGTAGGGTTTCTTGACCGCAGGGGTTGCGTAAGTGGCCAGGAGTTCTGGCCGCATGGGGCACTTGTAGTCCATGGCAACCTTGCAGCCATCGTTTCCTGGCTACAAGGGACTCCTTGGTGGCTAGGGTTTCCTAGCCATGCAAGGCAGTCCTGTGGCCTAGGATTCCTAATTTTGGGGGAGTCTCTATATGGTAAGATTTTCTTGCTTAAGAAGGAACTACCTTCCATGTGGGGCACCCTATGGTGGGGTTCCCAAAATAATACATATAATTAATTAAATAGTTTAATTAATTATTATCATCTAGTAGTCCTATATGGTGATGTGTATATGTAATGTATGATATGGACGGATGATCATGGACCATGTGATATGTGTGTATATGTGATATGATTATTATTATTATTGGTGCTTGCGAGCCTCCAATTTATTTCTTATTTATTATCGGGCTTGTGTGCTCGTGATTAAGTTGTAATTATATAAGAAAGCGCAGCAGGAGTGTGGAAGCGATAGCGGAGCCCATAATGATGAGATGAACGATTATAATGCATGAAGATGCATTGAGATGCCGATGGAACCGACGATGACGAGAAGGACGATCACAGGGCAAGGAGATGCGTCGTTGCACACATAGATCTTGATATGAGTGATCAAGCTCACTAGCTCGGGCTTGATCACATTAAGATGTGGTCCATGATCATCTGGTGTGATTGCTCATATGATGTGTGGTTGACTATACACTTACCAGATATGTATATATATTTGTATCCGATGTACATATATATTAAATATGTATATGTGTGACATGTTACATTAGGAGACCGAATCAAAATCTCCTCTCTAGATGATATTAAACTGGTAAATGTGAGGCAATTAGATTGAATCACGTGGCCTTCCATCGTTATAGGTAAGGACTAATTCCCAATGTAGGTTGAGTTGGTCAAGTCCCTCGAGGCTCACCTGTGTTGCAATTCGCTATCTTGCCTACGATATAGAGATGTCAATGGTGACCTAAGGACATGGTATGCTTAGTCGAGTCCCACGAGGGTATATAATTGAATTAGTCTCATCTTATAATGAAGGTGTTGACTTAACTGAACATCGTGATTGCTCGAGTCCCTCAAGGCCATAATGGTTCAAAGACCGAACAGGACACGAAACACAAAGAGTTGTGATCGGCAAGAGTTGCCTACCTTTTGGGTTTAATGTGATTGGTCGAGTCTCTCGATGTTATACTAAGATGTTGATTGGATCCCGATTCCTACTAGAAGTATGCCAGAGACATTTGTTTTACGTGCTGAGGGTATCGCATGACTCGCTAGAAAAATAGTGGGAGTAGATTAAGATAGAAGTTTATATCTTATTTGCTTATTTTTCTACAAAATTTAATATCTCCAAGAGCCTCTTCCATGCTAGAATGACTGAGATATCTATGATCGGAGTAGATGGAAAAGTAGAGACCTGTAAAGCAAGGCTAGTGGCTAAAGGGTATCATCAAAGGCAATGTGTTGACTATGACGAAACCTTCTCAACCATAGTTATGATAAAATCTATTCGAATACGATTGGCTATTGCAACACACTATGATTACAAGATCTGGCAAATGAACGTGAAAATTGCATTCCTCAATGGCAACCTTGAGGAGGAAGTGTATATGATACAACCCGAGGGATTCATGTCCAAGGACTATCCAAATAAATTGTGTAGGTTGTTTAAGTCCATTTATGGACTAAAGCAAACTTCCCAAAGTTGAAACATAAGATTTGAGGCGGCAACTAGATCTTATGACTTCGTTAAGAACGAAGATGAGCCTTGTGTGTATAGGAAGATAAGTGGGAGCACTATCACCTTCTTGGTGTTATATGTGGATGACATCCTGATAATTGGGAATGATGTATGAATGCTATCCACAGTAAAGGCTTGGTTATCTAGACACTTCTCCATGAAGGACTTAGGGGAAGCATCCTATATCTTGGAGATTTAGATCAATAGAGATAGATCTAAGAGGATGCTTGGTTTGTCCCAATCTAGGTACATAGACACCATTGTCCAAAGGTTTGGCATGAAAAATTTCAAGAGAGGTCTCATACCAATGAGACATGGGATATCGCTTTCTCGGAGTGTGTCTCCAAAGACTCATAATGAAAGGGCGAACAAGGGTAGGATATCCTATGCCTCAATGATAGGGTCTATTATGTGTGTCATGCTATACACCAGGCCTGATATAGTGCATGTTGTGAGTGTCATGAGCAGGTATCATGCAGATCTAGGCTTGGAGTACTAGAAAATAGTAAAGTGTATCCTTAAGTACTTGAGAAAGACTAAGAATCATTTATTGGTATATGGAGATAGTAGCCTTAGGGTTGAAGACTATATGGACTCAACTTTCCAATTCGATGTCGATGATAGCAAATCAAATTTAGGGTACGCGTATACCCTGAATGGAGAAGCAGTATGCTGGAAGAGTTCAAGCAAGATACTATTGCTGACTTGACCATAGAGGCAAAGCACATTGCTGTAATAGAGGCGACAAATGAGGGAGTCTAGATGAAATTCATCACACATCTAGGAGTCATGTTGGGTAGCGAGGAGCTGATTCCCTTATATTGTGACAACAACGGGGCAAAGGAACCCATGTCTCATTAGAAGTCTAAGCACGTTCTGAGGAGGTTCCACTTGATCAGAGATATCATAACCCGAGGAGATGTAGTAATGGAAATAGTTACATCCAAAGATAACATCGCATGCCCACTGATAAAGCCGTTGTTTCAGATTGTCTTTGAGCATCACAAGGGTTTGATGGGGATCAGACAGAGAGGTGATTGACTTTAGGTCAAGTGAGAGATTACTAGTTATAGGTGCCCTACAAGCCAATCATGTGAGTGATGGCATGTGTAACTTGACATAGTCTTTTTGTTTATTATTATTATTTAGTATTTTATCAGTTTATATTGCCTATTGCATGAATATATTGTGATGTCCATGGATCTATGCAATGGGAATCATATCATGATGAGATCACGATAATAAGACCATTTCGCTTTTAAACACAGATTCTAGATAATCCCGATCATAGGTTACTCGAGAGGAACATCGAGATAACCAGATAAACTGGTATGCTGTATACTTGTCTATAGATAGATGCAGCTGGTCTCATAGCTGCTCGTGTAGGGACACTAGGGATACAGTGTAGATACTCATTGGAGAATGAGTTCATTGATTAATTCGTTTAAGGAATTTTGGATGATTGATGATGCCTTATTGTTAAATAGTAATTCCGTCATCCTAATGGTGTATTTGATCCTTAGACTTGAGATACCAAGGATGCCCTATATGAGTACTCCACTCTTTGATACCAGACTTATAAGTCTGGAGGTTTCAGATCTAGTACAACTGATTATCGGGAGTGGTAGCCAACCTTATGAGGGCTATTGACTATTAATAGAGGATTATCTGCTCTCAGTGTCATGAGAGGAATATCTCATATGTTCTTAGACAAATCCCAAGCTAAGGTCATTCGGATTGAGAGAGAAATAGTTCTCTAGGAGAATCGGATTAGAATGAGACTTGTGTAGAAATTGTATGGGCCTGACAGCACCATGCCCAGTAGAGACCTACTAATCTAGGAGGCTTGGGTAGTTGGATGGAGATCCAGAACCTAATATGGTAGGATCCAATATAGTTAAGTTGACAAGGGGCCTTTATAAATAGGAGGGAACCAAAGACCTATAAGCTAGATATATTTTTTGGCTACCTCCTCCTATTCTCCTTTCTCCCTCTCCTCCTCATACTACAGCCCCTATTTGGTATGTGTGGATAGTAAGAAGGGGTAGCCCCTTCTTGATTGCTTGGTGTGTCCGAGAAAGATTTTTGGGTAGTGATTTGAGGAGCATCTTTATAGCCCTTGTCATGTGGATTATCGCTAGAGAGGAGGACAATTGACCTCCTTCATCCTCTCCTATAGATCTGTCAGTTTCCAGGGATATATGATCTCCTTAGGTAATTCTCTTACGCGTAATTTTTCAATTTCGTGGGTTTTTATGCATCCACTTTTGAACGATAATGACACCTTCTTTTATGTAGGAATTTTAGGATTTTATTTTCCTATTCTTCTATTGCACATGTGATGTCACCCTAGATTTTCCAACAAGAGCAGCAATTGTTGAATCTCGAATTTTTATGATGAAATCAATTGTAAATTTTTTGATCTAATCTATATATTGAGAAAAGTGTGTAGGATTAACTACGGTAGCAGTAAGACATAAAGCAGGTGTTGTACCAGAGTCAAGATCGAGATCTCATTAGGAGTTCGAGAGTTCGTCGGAAGTTCGGACGTTCAATGGAAGTTCTGCCGAAACCAACCGAGAAGTCCAAGAGCTTGCCAAAGAAGCTCGTCGGAACTTGCCAAGAAGATCATCATAAAATCCAAGAGCTTGTTGGGAGTCCGCCGAAGCATTGTTGAGAGTTCGTCGGATGTTCGCCCGAAGTATGCCGGAAGCTCGCTGGAAGAGCAAATTGATGCACCGGAACAAGAAGTGTTGTGATCATGTCTTAATTATCGTAGTTAGAGTATAAATTAAGTTAGGATTGGGACATAATCCCACTAACTTAATTAGGGGCCAACTAGGCCCTTAACATGGTTGAATTGGGCTAAATTGAGCAGCCAATTCAGCCCCTGAAGACATGGCTGTTGGTGGTACCGCTTGGAAAGCAGTGCCCTAAGTTATCTAGGTGGTGGTACCACCAGCAATTATTGCTGCAAGTGATGGTACCATCAGAGCTCGATCTCCAAGCTCTGTTAGGCGGTGGTACCGCCCATTGTCAAGTGTCAAGCGGTGGTACCACCCAGTAATGGCGATGGTACCATTAGTATCCTGAAAATCTGGGGTGAGACACTTTTTGCCTCCAATTTTGAAGCCATTGGGGCCTATAAAAACCCCACCCTTTTCTATATGAAAGGGCACAAAATTATTGGCATAATCTTGGGTCTTTAAAGTGTTAAAGAGTTATAAAAGTGCTAGAGTTCTCCTCCTCCCTTTCTAAGTGTTGAGATCATTTAAGAGAGGTGTGAGACTTGTAAGGGTTCTCTCCTAAACCTGTAAAAAGGAGAAAGCGCTATAAAGAGATGGTTGGTCTTCACTTATTGAAGGAAGTTCTTTAGTGGATGTTGGTGACCTCGACGGAGGAGGAATCCGAAAGTGGATGTAGGTTACATTGACCGAACCATTCTAAATTCTAGTTTGCTTTTCATTTGTGCAATTTACATTACTACAAATCTCCTTAATATTCTCTTACACTTTTATAAAAGCTCTCAAGTTCAATTTCTCTTCGAAACAGATTGAATCGAAACCATTTTCATCGGAATCAGTTTTAATCGAAACAAAGACTTTTGAAATCGGGAAAGTTTTTCGCTGCACTAATTCACCCCCCTCTCTTAGTGCCGCTCTTGATCCTAACAATTGGTATCAGAGCAAGGTTCACTCTTGTTTAGTTTAAAACCCAAGAGAGATGACATTTGTCAGAAACCAAGAGGGTCATTCAATTACTCGTCCGCCCATTTTCAATGGGACGTATTACATATATTGGAAGACTAGAATGATGATCTTCCAAATTTCAATAGATTTTGGCCTATGGAACATTATCGAAAATGGTTTTCAAAAGTCTTCTCTTCCAATAAATGATTGGAATGAATTGAAGAAGAAGACTTACACTTTAAATGACAAGGCTATGAATGCCTTGTTTTATGTATTAGATAAAAATGAGTTTAATTGAGTGTCGATTTGTGAAACAGCTTTTGATATTTGGCACACACTCAAAGTAACTCATGAAGGCACTAGTAGAGTGAAGGAGTAAAAAATCAATCTTTTAGTATACACTTATGGGTTGTTTCGGATGAAACCGAGTGAGACCATTGGAGACATGTACACTCGATTTACGGATATTGTCAATGGTCTAAAAGGACTTGATAAAAGTTTCTTGGATTTTGAACTTGTTAATAAAATTTTAAGATCCCTTCCAAAGAGTTGGGACCCTAAAGTAATGTCATTCAAGAGACCAAATATCTAAATAATTTTCCTCTCGAAAAACTAATTTGGTCACTAATGACCTATGAGATGACTTGTAAAGCTCATGAAGAGCTTGAGGACACCCTTCCAAAGAACAAGAAGGATATGACATTAAGAATCTAAGAAGACCACTTGAAAGAAAACTCAAGTGATGAGGACCTTGATGAAGACTTGGCACTCTTAACAAGAAAATTCATAAAATTCATAAAATGGAATAAATTTAAAAATGATACTAAAAATAAATTTGAACCCAAAAAAGATCAAATAATATACTACAAATGCAAGAAGCTGGGACATTATAAGAGCGAATGGTCTCCTAGCCAAGAAGAGGCAACCAAAGAAGAATGCTCTTAAATCAACATGGGACGACTCAAGTACATCCGAAGAAGTGGAGCCAACCAACACCGAGCAAGTTGCTCACTACGCACTAATGGCTATTGGAGATGAGGTAACAAGTTCATTAGACGTAAATTTATCTTTCGACGAGCTTTTAAGTGCTTTTCATGAATTGTTTGATGAATGTAGAACATTGAGTAAAAAGTATAACTCTTTGAAAAGGAACATGCTTCTCTTATTAGCAATTTCAATAGACTAAATATTGAGAATGGAAATAGTTTAACTCCCTACATAAAATGTCATGAAGTAGAAACACTTAGAAAGGAAAACTTGCTACTCAAAGAAACCATAGAGAAGTTTGAGGTTGGTAGCAAGTCCTTGAATATGATTCTTGCCAACAAGGGTCATGTTCATAGGAGAGACAGAATCGGATTTGTGAATAGCTCTCACCAAAATCCGACCACCTTTGTTAAATGCCCTACTTTGCTTATCTCACCCCGAAACAAATACAACTTTTGTTACAAATTTGGACATGTAGTTTATCATTGTCTATTTAAGAAATATAGTCTACATAAATTGATTTGGGTTCCTAAAAGAACCTCAAATGACTCAATGCAACATGATAAGCTATGTAGATCAATTTTTGAGGGACCCAAGGTCAAATGGGCACCTAAAAATCATCTCTTTTTATAGAAAAATGTATCATCACAAGCTAGGAGCAAGAGATGGTACCTTGATAGTGGATGCTTAAGGCATAAGACCGGAGATCCAAAATATCTCATAAAGCTCTCTAACCAAAAACAAAAAAAAAGGGAAACACACAAAGAAAAGATTATTAGAATTAAAATAAGATCATGTTTGATGACTTGATGATGCAATCATTATTTGAAATCTTAAGTGATAAACACTCAATCTCTTAATATATGAAACTTGAGAATTTTTATGCATAAGTTCCTTTCTCACAATTTCTGGATTTCTTGACATTTGAAAAATAAGTCTTTATTTGCTATGATCTCTTATTACAAAAAGGGAAATATGATTCATGAAACATTGATATAATTGGTCTTTTATGAATTGATAATTTCAATAAGAGTTCTCCCTCCTATTTACGAAAACTAACTTGGTACGAGCTTCACGCGAATAAGCATTCGCACCACAAAATGACTATGATGCTGCTTGAAAGAGCAAGAAAGAATTCTTGACTATTGAGAAGCCATAATGCTTTAAAAAGAAAAGCGATAAGTTGAGGAAAATAATGCCCTAGCAATGGCACTATTTCTATTGAGAAGCCACTGGGTTCAAAATAGTGCACCGACGGTGGCACCACCGGACTAGCGGTAGCACCGCCAATGGGCACTGGTTGTACGCGGTGGCACCACCCAACTGGCAGTGGCACCGCCCACAACTCTGCCCTATAAAAAGGCACTTAGGGCCGGCGGTAGAACTGACCCCAAGCCCTCCTACATTCCTTCCTCACACCTCTAAACACCTCTCCACCCCTCATTCTCCTTGATCCTCCTCTAGAAACTCAAGAAAACCCTCCTCTTCTTCAAATCCAAGGATCAATCTCAACCTTTCAAGAAGATTACTACAAGGGTAATTCTCAAACCTCTTCTCTCAATTTATTGATAGATCTTGCCTCTTATGTGCAGTTCTCTCATCATTTATGTGTTTAGTCTCATGGCTTCTAGAATATCCTCAAGGGACAAAGGGAAGAGGAGATTGATGAAAACTATGATTCCCTATTTTTCGATTCCCATCAACATGCCCTTAAATTTTCATCAATAGAATCTAGACATGTTTATAAGGGTAAATATATTGATGAATTAAGTGATTTGGAACCTATTCAATGTTTGCTAGTCTAGACATTCTCCCAATCCTTCAAATGAGTGAACCTATCTACCCTATACTTGTTAGGCTATTTTACAATAATTTACATGTAGATGAAAATGAAAGAATATCTACCTATCTCTTAGGACATCATATACTCATTACGGATAGCACAACTTGCAACATCATAGGAATTCCGGCAAAAGAAAGAGGGTGTTATTTTAGAGGACAATGGGATGAAGAATTAGTTGGGACTACTTATGTTGATATCTTAGGAATAATTTTTGGTAATTTTAACTTAACTATTCTTCCAAAAAGCTACAAACATTTACTACCTTTAAGCACCAAAATACTTTATCACATCCTGATAAGTATCATTCTCCAAAAACAATATCATCATGATGAAGTAAGCCAAATGGAATTAGGTACTATGTATTGGATTATGAAGGGACATAACAATTGTTTTGGTTACCTAATCCAACAAAACATGATTAAACTATCAAAAAGGGACATGATGCTTCCATATGGTGGCTTAATCACAAAACTACTCCATGCCTATGATATTGCTATTCTACCTGACGAAGAAGTTATAAAACTAGACAGATTTAGTATCATAAATAGAAACCTACTTTGACGGTTGAGATATACATTTAAGAATAGTATATGAACTAAACAGCCTAGAAGGACTAATCCCCTCCAACCTGAACCAGAACCTGAAATACCAATATTTAGGGGTAACCAATCTCTTCCAACTGGTCCCTTTGAGGAATCACCTTTAGTAGAGCAAGCACCGCCCTCATCTATCTACAACATAGGGACTCGGATAGATCGTTTTGAACAATGACAAGATCGACTTGAACAATGCCAAGATCAAATTTTAACTGAGTTGCAATAGATTCATCAATAGTTTAATACCTTGTTTAGACATTTTAATTTTCCACCACCTGAATAAGCTGTGTATGTGTTTGGGGAGAAGTGGACAAAATCCCTCTTTGTTATGTTGTAATCTTATGTTGCTTATTTTGATGATAAAATTCTATGCTAACTACTTTGATGGTGAAATTTTGTGCTTACTTTAATAAATGTATTACTCTAAGAATTAGACTTGATAAATCTTTTAAGTGGATAAATTCCTTGATACATTTAACTTTTGCTATCTATAACTTGATGTATTATTTGATGATCATTTGGGGAGTTAGGAATGTTAAATTGTCCGAATGCATGAGTTGTCATATTTCTTTTACGGACTATTTTTATGAATGGAGCTTTCATAAGTTTATGCCATATCAAACTTATTCCATATCCTTGCTCCATCACTTAATGATTTTTGATACATGGAATTAATTGACAAATGTATCTATCACAGATTTCACTCTTATGAATTTTTAATGAGAAATGGATTTGATGTAATGCTCCTCTCATTATGAAGGTTTATTCATGGAATTTCTTTTATCCTTCATATGATTATTCTTTCACATGAATTCTTTCTTAATGAAAGAAGAATTTTTATGAATTTTTTAGTATGAGATGAACACTTGCAAGAATGAGCATTTGATTTCACATGAATATCTTAATCCTTGTGAAAATTGAAGTATGATTTAATAAAACTCTTTTATCATGTTTGACTTGATTCAAATCATTTCACAAAGTTAGTTCTTAATGGATTTCCTCCTTACTTTCCTTCTTCATGCAAAGTTTTCATGAAAAAAGGGGAGAAGTTGATGGAAGCCATCTCCTTTGATGTTTATAACTTTTAATGTTAAGAACTTTTGAATAATACCATGTCATGAATGCTTGAAATATGATTGGTATCGTCAAATACAAATTGAAATGTGGTATGAATCTTTACCACACTTGCATTGTTGAATTGTTCTCCTTTTTGTTGATGACAAAGGGGGAGAAATGATACCAAAATATGGTAAATTAATGACAATGTATGCAATGTATCTTATCATAAATGCTTATATGCTTATCATTTGAAACATATTGAAATATGGCAAAAACATATCTTATCGTATCAAATTGATAAATGTCTTTATAATATATAATAAGCTTAACTTGCTATTTTACAACTTGATAACTTATCATCTTGCTATAGAATGATGAATTGGTATCTTTGTCATTTCTTATATTTGAAATATCATACTTGAAATGGATGTCATGCCTTGATATCATTTTGACAAATACGTGGGATCGTATTTAGAATTGGAAAATCATGATAAGTATCATGATGTGCATATTGATAAGTTTAAATGAACTTAACTTATCAGTTTGATACTTAAATTCAAAGGCTTTGAATTTAAGAATGTCTTTTCTCAAGTATGGCATATAGATAGGAGGAGTTAAGGTTAACTTCATTATCAATTGATTGTCATCATAAAAAAGGGGGAGATTGTTGAATCTCATATTTTGATGATGAAATCAATTGTAAATTGTTTGATCTAATCTATATATTGAGAAAAGTGTGCAAGATTAACTATGATAGCAGTAAGACATAAAGCAGGTGTTGTACCAAAGTCAAGATCAAGATCTTATTGGGAGTTTGAGAGTTAGTCGGAAGTCCGGACGTTCGTCGGAAGTTCTGCTAGAACCAATCGAGAAGTCCAAGAGCTTGCCAAAGAAGCTCATCAGAACTTGCCAAAAAGATCGTCGTAAAATCTAGGAGTTTGCCGGGAGTTCGTCGGAGCATTGCCGAGAGTTTGTCAGTTGTTCGCCGGAAGTACGCCGGAAGCTCACCGGAAGAGCAAATTGACGCACCGAAACAAGAAGTACTGTGATCATGTCTTAATTATCATAGTTAGAGGGTAAATTAAGTTAGGATTGGGAGATAATCCCACTAACTTAATTAAGGGCCAACTAGGCCTTTAACATGGCTGAATTGGGCCGAATTGAACAGCCAATTCAGCCCCTAAAAACATGGCCGGCAGTAGCACCGCTTGGAAAGCAGTGCCCCAGGTTATCTGGGCGGTAGTACTGCTGGCAGTTATTGCTACCAATGGTGGTACCACCCCTATCAGGTGGTGGTATCACCAGAGCTCGGTCTTCGAGCTCTGTCAGGTGGTGGTACCGCCTAATGTCAGGTGTTAGGCATTGGTACATCTGGTAACCCGGAAATCCGAGATGAGATACTTTTTGGCTTCAATTTTAAAGCTATTGGAGCCTATAAAATCCCCACCCTTTTCTGCATAAAAGAGCATGAAAGTATTGGTATAATCTTGGGTCTTTGAAGTATTAAAAAGTTATAAAACTGCGAGAATTCTCCTCCTCCTTTTCTAAGTGTTAAGATCATTCAAGAAAGGTGTGAGACTTGTAAGGGTTCTCTCCTAAACCCATGAAAAGGAGAAAGCACTATAAAGAGGTGGTTGGTCTTCACCTATTGAAAGAAGGCCTTTAGTGGACGCGGGTGACCTTGACAGAGGAGGAATCCGAAAGTGGAGGTAGGTCACATTGATCGAACCACTCTAAATTATGGTTTACTTTTTATTTGTGCAATTTACATTACTGTAAATCTCCTTAATCTTCTCTTGCACTTTTACGAAAGCTCTCAAGTTCAATTTCTCTTCGAAACGGATTGAATCGAAACCATTTTCGTCGAAATCAGTTTTAATCGAAACAAAGACTTTTAAAATCAGGAAAGTTTTTCGCTACACTAATTCAACCCCCCCCCCACTTCTTAGTGACGCTCTTGATCCTAACAGCAATTATTGTTGCCCCTTTGGATTGGCCAAAGGCTGCTTGCAGCCTTGGCCGAGAGCTCCAATTTACTGCTCTTGGCCGGGCCAAAAGTAGCGTGAAAGAGAGCAGCATGACTGCCTCAGCTTGCTGCATGGCAACCCCTATAGCCAGGTTTCTTGGTTGAAAGGGGCACCCTTGGCGACTAGGGTTTCTTGGCCTTAGGGGTTGCCCAAGCGGCCAAGAGTTCTGGCCACATAGAGCACTTGTAGCTTGTGGTAGCCCTATAGCCATAATTTCCTAGCTGCAAGGGACTCCTTGGTGACTAGGGTTTCCTAGCCATGTAAGGTAGTCTAGTGGCCTAGGATTCTTGGTTTTCGAGGAGTCTCTATATGGTAAGATTTCATTACTTAAGAAGGAACTAGTTGCCATGTGGGGCACCCTATGGTAGAGTTCCCAAAATACTTCATATAAGTAATTAAAATAGTTTAATTAATTATTATTATGTAGTAGTCTTACATGGTGATGTGTACATGTGATGTATGATGTGGACGGATGATCATGGACCGTGTGATGTGTGTACGTGTGATGTGATTATTATTATTATTGGGGCCTGCGAACCTCCAATTTATTTCTCATTTATTGATGGGCTTACGTGCTTGTGATTAAGTTGTAATTATATAAGAAGGTGTTACAGGAGTGTGGAAGCGATAATGGAACCCACGAGGACAAGACGGATGATCGCAATGCATGGAGATGCATTGAGATCCTAATGGAACCGATAAGGACGAGATGGACGATCACAGGGCATAGAGATGCGCTATTGCACATATAGATATTGATGTGAGTAATCAAGCTTACTAGCTCAAGCTTGATCATATTAGGATGTGGTCCATGATCATATAGTGTTATTGCTCATATGATGTGTGATTAATTATACACCTACTATATATATACATATATATGTATATATATGTATATGTATATATATATACATATATATACATATACATATTTACATGTGATGTACATATATATTAAATATGTATGTGTGTGATATGTTCGATTAGGAGATCGAATCAAAATCCCCTCTCTCGATAATATTAAGGCGGTAAACGTGAGGCAATTAGATTGATCCATGTGATCTTCCATCATTATAAGTAGGGACCAATTCTTGACGTAGGTTGAGTTGGTCGAGTCCCTCAAGACTCACCTATGTTGAGATTCGGTATCTTACCTATGACATAGAGATATCATTAGTGACCTGAGAACTTGGTATGCTTAGTCGAGTCCCTCGAGGGTATATCATCAAATCAGACTCATCTTATAACAAAGGTGTTGACTTAACCGAACATCATGGTTGGTCGAGTCTCTTGAGGCTATGATAGTTCAAAGGCCTAACAGGATGGAAAACACAAGGAATTATGATCGATAAGCATTGCCTACCTTTTAAGCTTAGTGTGATTAGTTGAGTCCCTCGATGTTATACTAAGATACTGATTGGATCTCGATCACCACTAGAAGTCTGCCGGAGACTTTCGTTTTATATGTTGAGGGTGTCGTATGAATTGCTAGAAAAATAGTGGGAGTAGATTAAGTTAGAAGTCCATATCTTATTTATTTATTTATTTATAAAATTTGTATGTTATTTATTTTTGCTATATCTTTATTTGAAAATGTCGCTTTCAAATCCCTTACATGGCATACTTGACGTCAACCACCTCACTAGTCTGAAATATATGGATTGGCTCCGCAACTTGAGAATTGTTCTCACGGTAGAGAAAATCACAAATGTCTTTGATATAATGATACCTACGCCCAAGGAAGGAGCAAGTGAGGATGAGTTTGCTCACTATATGAAGTACATAGATGACTCTACTTTTGTTCATTATTACATATTGGGCTCTATGACTCTTGAGTTGTAGAGACAGCATGAAAAGATAGATGCCATATCCATTCTCATATATATCCGCAAACTGTTTGAGGAACAGGGAAGGACTCAGCGATATGAGATATCCAAGAGCCTCTTCTACACTAGGATGACTAAGGGGACACCAGTTCTGAACCATGTCCTAAAAATGATTGAGTAGATAGCGAAACTCATACGTCTAGGAATAGTCGTAGAGGATAACCTATGTGTAGATATTATACTTTAGTCTCTACCAGATTCCTTTTCACAATTCATAATGAATTTTAATATGAATAAGCTTGAGGTGACTCTCCCTAAGCTCCTCAATATGTTGAGGGAGGCAGAGAGCACTATTAAGAAAGAAAAGCCAATTCTCTATACTGGTGAGACTAGAAAGAAAAGGAAGGCAGAAAAGTCTATTAAGAAGGGCAAGGGCTAGGGCAGACTGATAAAGCAAAGATTGCTAAGAAAGACACGGCAAAGGACAAAGGATAATGTTTCCACTATGGCAAAGATAGGCATTGGAAGAGGAACTGCAAAGAGTACTTTGTAGAGAGGGCGAAACAAAAGCTTAGAGAAGCTTTAGGTACATTCATGATCAGTCTCTATTTGTTAGAATCTTATAATAATATATGAGTATTTGATACCGGTAGTGCTTATCACATTTGTAATTCGTTGTAGGTTCTAGCTGTAGGGAAATCTAGGGGGGTGACATCACATGCACTGTAGAAGAACATTAAAAACAAAATACCCAACTTCCCAAAGAGGTGTTCATTGTTGTGCAATGATTGGTGCATAAAAATCGTAAAACTTAAAACTACGTATATGAAAGATTGTGTTACCTAGGGAGATCGTATATCCCTGAATCCCTACAGACCTCTAGGAGAGGGTGAAGGAGGTCAAGTGTCCTCTCTAGTGGTGATCCACACAACAGGGCTGTGACGATGCTCCTCAAGTCTCCAAGCTTGCTAACTAAGGACGAGAAGGGGAGGAGAATAGGAGAGGCAACCCAAAAGGCTCTAGCCTATAAACCATTAGTTCCCTTAAATTTATAGAGGTCTCTTGTCAACTTAACCCTAATGGATCCTACCCTATTGGGTATTGGATCTCCATCCAACTACCCAAGCCTCTTATATTAGTGGATCTCTATCTAAGAATCTCTCATTGGCTCTTATTGGATCTTATTCATAGGATCCAATAATTCAGGAGCTTATTGGATATCCAATAAGATAGGGGCTCCGACGGATATCTCATATCCAAACCTCTACTTATTGCAAAGCCTACAATATGTGTGACCCTCTAGGCCCAATATTGAGCTAGCCATGAGTCATACCTGTCAAAACTCTATCTGGCTCAATGAATTATTATCTCCAAAATAATTCACTCAACTCATCGACTACAGATGTACAAAGCCACTATGTCGTAGTCTCTAGATGATATAGGGGAATCCAATTCATTGGACCTATCTATCCTCAGTTATCATGTACTTATAATCCCTCATCCATCTAATATCCTAGAGATTGTATACTAGGCTTGGTGCTATCAGATCCATATGGTTTCTACTCGAGTCTCGCTTTAATCGAATTCTCCTGGAGAATTCTTTCTTTCTTAATCTGAATGACCCTAGCTAGGGATTTGTGTGAGCAAGAATACATAGGACATTCCTCTCATGATACCGAGAGCGGATGATCCTATATCGATACTCAATAGTCCTCATAAGGTCGGCTACCACTCCCGATGACCAACTGTGCTAGATCTAGAACCTCCAAACCTATAAGTCCGATATTAAAGAGTGGAGTACTCATACAGGTTATTATTAGTGTCTCCAGTCTAAGGACTAGATACCCCATTGGGATTATAGAATCGTTGTCTAACAATAAGGCATCATTAACCATCTAGCATTCTGTAAATGGATCAATCAATGAACTCATTTTCCAATGAGCACCTGTATTGTATCCCTAGTGTCCCAACACGAGCAGCTATGAGACTAGCTGCATCTATCATATAGACGAGTATATAGCACACTAGTTTGTCTAATTATCTCAATGTCCCTCTTAAGTAACCTATGACCGGAATTATTTAGGATCTGTGTTTAAAATCAAATCGGCCTTATTATCGTGATCTCATCATGATCTAATTCTCATTACACAGATATATGGACATCACAATATATTCAAGCAACTGGCAATATAAAGTGATAAAATATCAAATACTAATATGCAAAAAGATTGTGTGTCCAGTCACATGTGTCATTACTCACGTGATTGGCTTGTAGGGCACCTATGACTAGTAATCTCCCACTTGATCTAAAGTCAATCACCTATGTGTCTAATCCCCATCAGACCCCTGTGACACTCAAAGACAATTTAAGACAATGGCTTTGTCAATGGATTTGCGATGTTATCTTCGGATGGAACTCTTTCCACTGCTACATCTCCTCGGGCCATGATCTCTCTAATAAGCTAGAACCTCATCAGAATACTTTTGATGAGACTTGGGTTCCCTCATTTAAGCAATCATCCTATTGTTGTCGCAATATAAGGGAATCAGCTCCTCGCTGCCCAGCATGACTTCTAGATCTGTAATGAACTTCTTCATCCAGACTCCATCCTTTATTGCTTTTGTTGCAGCAATGTACTCCGCCTCTATGGTCGAGTCAGTAGTAGTAGCTTGCTTGAAACTCTTCCAGCATACTGCTCCTCCAGTCAGGGTGTACACATACCCTAAATTCGACTTGCTATCATCAACATTGGACTGAAAACTTAAGTCTGTGTAGCCTTTGACCCTGAGGCTACTACCTCCATATACCAATAAAAGATCTTTAATCTTTCTCAAGTACTTAAGGATGCACTTTATTGCTTTCTAGTGCTCCCAACCTGGATCCGCTAGATACCTACTCGTGACACTCAGAACATATGCTATATCAGGCCTAGTATATAGCATGGCATACATAATAGATCCTATCATTAAGGTATAGAGGCATAGGGTATCCTATCTATGTTCACCCTTTCTTCGGGAGTCTTTGGAGACATACTCGTAGAAAACGATATCCTATATCTCATCGGTTTAAGACCTCTCTTGGAATTTTTCATGCTAAAGCTTTTGACAATGGTGTATATATACCTGGATTGGGATAAGCCAATCAT
Source organism: Musa balbisiana (assembly GCA_004837865.1). Classification (NCBI taxonomy): domain Eukaryota; kingdom Viridiplantae; phylum Streptophyta; class Magnoliopsida; order Zingiberales; family Musaceae; genus Musa; species Musa balbisiana. The sequence continues at coordinate 15,090,238 of CM017195.1, read as the reverse complement.
CTTCTTGGATCTATCTCTATAGATATGAATCTCGAAGATATAAGATGCTTCCCCTGAGCCTTTCATGGAGAAGTATCTAGGTAACCAAGTCTTTACTGTAGATAGCATTCCTACATTATTCTAATGATCATAATGTCATCCACATATAACACCAAGAAGGTGATAGCACTCCCACTTACCTTCCTATATACACAAGGCTCATGTTCATTCTTAATGAAGTTGTAATTTCTGATTGCCTAATCAAATTTTATGTTCCAACTTCGGCAAGCTTGCTTTAATCCATAAATGGACCTAAGCAATCTGCACACCTTATTTGGGTAGTCCTTAGATATGAATCCCTCATGATGTATCAAATATACCTCCTCCTCAAGGTTGCCATTAAGGATTGCAGTTTTCATGTCCATCTGCCAGATCTCATAATCATAGAGTGCTGCAATAGCTAATAGAATTCAGATAGATTTTAGCATGACTACGGGTGAGAAGGTTTCGTCATAGTCAACATATTGCCTTTGACGATACCCCTTAGCCACTAGCCTTGCTTTATAGGTCTCTACATTTCCATCTACTCCGATCTTTTTCTTGAAGATTCACTTGCAACCGATGGGTACAATACTCTCGAGTGCATCAACTAGGTTCCAAACCTTGTTGGAGTACATGGAATCTATCTCAGAATTCATGACTCTTTGCCACTTACTAGAGTCTATACTCGTAATAACCTCCTTATAGGTCTGAGGATCAATATCCTCAATATCCTCTCCTCTAATATATCTCATATATCTCTTAGGAGGATGGGATATTCTATCGGACCTACATAAAGTTGAAACTTGTATGCGAGGTACCTGAACAGACTCGGGCTATGGAGTGGTGCTTGAGCTAAGTTCTCCAACCTCACTCAACTCTATCAAGCTCCCATTATCTCCGCCAAGAATGTTTTCCTTCTCAAAGAATATTTCTATCTTGGCTACAAAGACCTTTTGGTCCTCGGAATGATAGAAATAATACCCATAAGTTTTCTTGGAGTATCCCACGAATTTGCATTGTTTCGTCCTCGATTCCAACTTATCGAGGTTGTGTCTTTTAATGTAGGCAGGGCAGCCCTGAATCTTAACAACCTTAAGATTAGGCTTTTTTCCTTTCCTTATCATATATGGTGTAGATACTACCAATTAGTTGGAACTTTATTCAGAAGGTAAGTTGTGGTCTCTAGGGCGTATCCCCAGAATGAGATGGATGTTGAATCTCAAATTTTGATGATTAAACCAATTGATAAGTGTTTATGATTTGATATGTGTTTTGAGTGATGTAGGAAGCTTCGATCAGGATGAGATAATTAAAGCAGGAAGAATCATGTTGAGCTAGTGGAACATGTTAGAATATTAGACGTCGAGTCGGAGGATCGGTCGACGTATCGACAGAAGGCTTTGAGCCATGGATTTGAGCATCGAGCTAAGAAGAGTGGATATTACACCAAGGATATCGGAGTTACGGAGGCTAATTGATCGATTGGGCAATAAGCCACAAGAGAGGCGATGCGCCGAAGAATCGGACGAAGCGTCGATGAACCAATGATATGCCAGACAACATGATTCATGCTTAGTAATAATTATCTAGATCGAAGTATGTTTTACATGTGCAAGATTAACTATGATAGCAAGGCATAAAGCAAAATAAAGTCCTGGAGTCTAGAATGTGATTTTGTTGGGAGTTCGAGAGTTCGTCGAAAGTCGGGACGTTCATCGGAAGTTCTACCGGAACCACTTGAGAAGTCTTGAAGCTTGCCAAAGAAGCTCATCAGAACTCGCCAAGAAGATTATCGTAAAGTCTAGGAGCTTGTTGGGAGTCCGCTGGAACATTACCGAGAGATCGTCAAAAGTTCGCCGGAAGATCGCTAGAAGCTCATCGGAAGAAAACTAGACTTACGGACTTGTCTAGCTTAGTAAATATCTTATAAATCATAGTTAGCACATAATTAGGATTGGATTTAGACCAATCCACTTAGGGGTCAGTTGGGCCTGTGTAAGGACTATGTTGAGCCCAATGAAAGGCCCAAACAATGACCCAACAGGTGGCACCGTCATGGCAGTCTCTGGGACTATGTCAAGCGATGGTACCACCTAGTGTCAGTGTCAGGCAATGGTACCGCCTAGCACAACCTCCCAGGCGGTGGTACCACCTAGTGGTAGTGCTGTAGGTGGTGGTACCGCCTAGCACAGGCGATGGTATCGCCAGGACCTGGGAAACCCGGGATGAGATATTTTTAGGCTCCAAGTTTGAATCCACTTGAAGCCTATAAATACCCCTCTCATCCCTAGTTAACGAACAACAAAGAGTGAAAAAGAAAAGAAATGCTATTATAATTGTGTGTGAAACTCCTCTTAAAACTCTAAGTGTTAGTATAGTTTGAGAGAGGAGAAAGGGAGGTTGTAAAGGTTCTCTCCTGAACCTGTCAAAAGGAGAATCAAGTTGTAAGGGTGGTTGATCTTCGCCTATTGAAGGAAGATCGATAGTGGATGCCGGTGGCCTCAACGGAAGAGGAATCGACGGAGTGGATGTAGGTCATGACAACCGAACCACTATAAACTTAGTTTGCATTTACTTTGAGCAATTTATATTTATTGCAAACCACTTTACTTGCTTACTGCCTTTCACTACATATAGGAATAAGATTTCAAGTTATCTTCGGAGTTCAATTTTTATTGTACGAAGAATTTTTCAAAACCGACATGATTTTATCACTGTACTAATTCACCCCCCCTTCTTAGTGCCGACTCGTTCCTAACAATTAGTATCAAAGCCTCGTGATTTCTCATTTGGTTTAACACCCAAGAGAAATGGCTCTTTTCGGCTTTCAAGAGGGACTTTCTCTCATTCGTTCTCCCTTGTTCAATGGGACGGACTACATATATTGAAAAACTCGAATGAGAGTTTTCTCACTTTCTTTGGATTTAAATTTATGGAATATTGTTGAAAGCAGTTTTCAAAAGTCTTCTACTCCAATGAATCAATAGAATGATTTGAAGAAGAAAACTTTTTCTTTAAATGCAAGAGCTATGAATGCTCTATTTTGTGCCTTAGATAAAACTGATTTTAATTGAATTTCTATGTGTGAAACGACTTTCAATATTTGGCACATTTTTGAAATCACACATGAAGGCACTACTAGAGTTAAAAATTCTAAAGTCAATCTTTTAATGCATGATTTTGAATTATTTCGAATGAAGCCGAGCAAAACCATTATTAACATGTATACCCGTTTGACAAATGTTGTCAATGGTTTAAAAGAACTTGGCAAATATTTTTTAAATTTTAAAATTGTTAATAAAGTTTTACGATCACTTTCTAAAAATTGGGATTCGAAAGTAACGACAATACAAGAATCAAAAGATTTGAACCATTTTCCGATCGAAGAACTAATTGGGTCTTTGATGACCTATAAAATGATGCACAATACACAAAACGAACTTGAGAACAACCTTCCAAAGAACAAAAAGTATTTCGGACTTAGAACAATCGAAGACCACTTGAGCATAAGCTCAAGTGATGGTGAACATGAACTCCTCACTTTAAAATTTAAAAATTTCATGAAACAATGATAAAAAATAAACTTAAAAAGAGTGGAACTACTTGCTATGAATGCAAGAAGAAGTTGTCAAACGATGAATCAAGCTCATTCGATGACGAGAAGCAAACCGATGAAGACAAACGACAAATTTCGCATTAATGACTCTCAACAATGAAGTAAACAACTCAAACAAAACTCCTTTACTTTATTTTGAAATTACATGATGCTTTTCATGAGTTATTTTTAATTTAGTTTAGAAAAATTATTTTAATTTAGTTTAGAAAAATTATTTTTCTTGAAAATTGTATGTTTAATAATGTAATGAAAATAAATAAAAAAAGGATCATGTTTATCTTTTTTTTATTTTAAAAATGATCATGAAAATTGCATGCTTTATGATAAAGGAACAAAATATTACATTTAATGATTAATCTTATATATGTGTTTAAGAAAAAATAATGTATATATTGATGATTTGTATTGTCTTTTGATTTTAATTCAAGATGCTTTATGTTCAATGAAACCATGTTGATGATTTAATAATGTAATAATAAAATGATGATTTGAAATTATGTATGAAAATAATGCATGTAATGATGATTTTATATTTTGATATTATGCATGATGATTTTTGGGTAATTTATGGTGTATTGATCTTGATGAATTCCATGATGAGATTTACTCTTTCAATTTTAAACCATGATGTATGGTTTTCATATGAGAAACTTGAGCATACTTATATGAGATCAATCACTTAAATTGAAAAAACTAAAACGAAAAAAAAAATTAAATTTTTTTCTCTATCTTATTTATTTTGATGAATCTATTTGTATCATTTTTATGAATATCTTAAAAGTGACTTGGTTGATTTAATAAGTTGAATGATTTAAAGATAAATGATGATTTTTCTCTTGATTATAACTTGTGATATATTTTTTTTATATGAATCATCATCTTGATTTCTTGATATTTGATACATGAGATTTCTCTATGAATCAAGATCTTGTTTTTGAACTCATATGTTTCTTCTTACCATTTTTCTAAAAAGGAGAAATTAATGAATCTATTTATGTCCTTTTTATGAATCTCTTGAAAATGATTTGATTTGATAATTTAAATTTGAATAAATTTTTATCCAAATCATGATCTTGATTCCTTGATATTTACAAATTAAGATTTATTATGAATCAAGATTTTTCATTAATCGTTTTCCTATGATTCTACTTGGTATTTTCTTAAGAGGAGATTTTTTAAATGAATCATGATTTTTCTTGTGAGATTTTGGATTTGATACATGAGAGTTCTCTATGAATCAAGATCTTATCATTTGATCTCCTATGTTCCATTTTGCTATTTATAAAAAGAAGAGATTTGATGAAATAAATCATGTCTTGTGACATTCATGATTTGATATTAATATTTTTTATGTTTTATGATTAAAATAATGATTGAAATATTGATGTAATTATGAATGATGATTTGGTATTATGCATGCTATACTTCAACTTATGATAATGACGTATGTAATGATGAAATATTCATGATGAAAAATTATTTTGACATTCATGACTTGATTTTTCATCTTTGTTACTGTACCTTTGTCATAATTTGAAAATTGATGTAAATGGTCTTCCCTTCTTTTTGACAATGACAAAAGGGGAGATAAAAAATGTTAGCTTTCACAATACAAGAAGAAAGCAAAAATTGCTAACTTGCGCATTGCAAAGAAAGTAAAAAATCGCACTTCTCAAAAGAGAAGAAAGAACTTGCTATATTGAACATCACCAAAATTGCTAGCTTGCCTATCTTATGAAGCAATAATGCAAACTTGTAAAATTTGTAATCTTACAAAATTTTAAAATTAATGTTGATTTGGTGATTATGCATGTTGTAAAGTAATTTGCTAGCTTGTATATTGTAAACCTTGCATATTGTAAAAATTGCTAGCTTGTAATATAAAGAGAAGCAAAAAGTTGCTATCTCAAGAAAAGAAAACATACTAAACTTGCACATCTCTAATTTTGCTAGCTTACATGATTATAAAACTGTAGATTAATATTTATTATGCAATGAGTTGAAATAATATCTCAAACACTTGATAGTTGGACTTCTCCTTTTTGTTGATGACAAAGGGGGAGAAGTATGATGATGTTATGCATAATTTTATGATAACATGTTGCTTGGATTTGTAAATCCAAGAGTTCTATCAATATGACATATTGATAAGGAGAGTTTGTTTAAACTCCGGGAGTTAAGATTAACTCCATCATCAATTGGTTGTCATCATAAAAAAAGGGGAGATTGTTGAATCTCGGATTTTGATAATGAAACCAATTGATAAGTATTTATGATTTGATATACATTTTGAGTGATGCAAGAAGAAGTAAGAAGCTTCGATTAGGATAAGATAATTAAAGTAGGAAATATCATGTTGGGCCGGTGGAGCATGTCAAAAGATTGGACGTCGAGCTGGAGGATCGGTCGACGAATTGACAAAAGGCTTCGAGCCATTGATTCGGGCATCGGGCCAAGAAGAGTGAATATTGCGCCAAGGATATCAGAGTTACGGAGGTCAATTAGCCGATTGGGTAATAGGCCGCAAGAGAGGATGATGTGCCGAAGAATCGAACGAAGCGTTGATGGACCAATGACTTGCCGGACAACATGATTCATACTTAGTAATAATTGTCTAGATCGAAGTGTGTTTTATATGTGCAGGATTAACTACGATAGCAAGGCATAAAGCAAAATGAAGTCCCAGAGCCTAGAACGCAATTTCGTTGGGAGTTCGAGAGTTCATCGGAAGTCCGGACGTTCGTTAGAAGTTCTGCCAGAACCAACCAAGAAGTCCTAAAGCTTGCCAAAGAAGCTCATTGGAACTCGCTAAGAAGATTGTCGTGAAGTCCAGAAGCTTGTCGGGAGTCCGTTGGAACATTGCTGAGAGATCGTCGGAAGTTCGCCGGAAGATTACCAGAAGATTGTCGGAACTCACCGGAAGAAAACTAGACTTATAGACTTTTTTAGCATAGTAAATGTCTTAGAAATCATAGTTAACACATAATTAGGATTAGATTTGGTTCAACCCAATTAGGGGCCAGTTGGGCCCATGTAAGGACTGTGTTGGGCCTAATGAAAGGCCCAAATAGTGACTCAACAGGTAGCACCGTAGTTGCACAATCTCCAAGACTATGTCAGGTGGTGGTACCACCTAGCATAGCCTCCTAAGTGGCGGTACCGCCCAGTGGTAGTGCTGTAGGCGGTGGTACCACCAGCACCCGAGAAACCCGAGATGAGATGTTTTTGGCTCCAAGTTTGAATCCACTTGAAGCCTATAAATACCCCTCTCATCCCTGGTCAATGAACACACAACAAAGAGTGAAAAAGAAAAGAAACATTATTGTAATTGTATGTGAAAGTCCTCTCAAAACTCTAAGTGTTAGTGTAGTTTGAGAGACGAGAAAGGGGCTTATAAAGGTTCTCTCCTGAACCTGTCAAAAGGAGAATTGAGTTGTAAGGGTGGTTGATCTTTGCCCATTAAAGGAAGATCGATAGTGGATGCTAGTGGCCTCGATGGAAGAGAAATCGACGGTGTAGATGTAGGTCACGATGACTGAACCACTATAAACTCGGTTTGTATTTACTTTGAGCAATTTACATTTACTACAATCCACTTTACTTGCTTACTGCTTTTCACTACATATACGAACAAGATTTTAAATTATCTTTCGAGTTCAGTTTTTATCATACGAAGAATTTTTCAAAACCGACGTGATTTTATCGCTGCACTAATTCACCCCCCCCTCTTAGTGTTGAATCGTTCCTAACAATGGGTAGGTCAGCAAAACACATCATAGAACACACCATATCTAATAGTGTATGATTCCTCCTTTCAGATACACCATTAAGTTGAGGTGTATAAGAAGGTGTCTATTGGGATAGAATCTCATAGCCCTTGAGGAATTGGGTGAAATCTATACTCAAGTACTCACCTCCTCGATCTGATCAAAGAGTCTTGATACTTTTTCTAATTTGGTTCTCCACTTCATTCTTAAACTCTTTGAATTTCTCAAAGGTCTCAGACTTGTACTTCATCAAGTAAATATGTCCGTACATTAAGAAATTATTAATAAAATTAATAAAGTAGGAGTAACCACCTACGGCATGAGTTGATATGGGTCCACATACATTAGTATGTTTAAGTTCCAACAACTTAGTGGCTCTCTCTCCAATTCCATTAAATGGAGAGTTTGCCAATTTTCTATAAAGGCAAGGCTCGCAATTTGCATATGACTCATAGTCGAATTGATCTAGATATATATCCTTTGGCAACTTTTGAATCTTCCCTCATGGATATGACCTGTCTTATAATGCCACAAGTATATACTATTCACCTCATCTCATTTTCTCTTAGACAAACTTACATTCATGATATGTGGAGCAATGTTTAGCATAAACAAACTATTGTGCAATATTCCTCTTGTAATGATCTTATCATCTAATAATATTGAACAACCATTATCTTCAAAAACTAATTTATATATATTGACTATCAAACATGAAATGGAAATAATATTTTTGATAATAGAAAGAACAAAATAGAATGCATCCAATGCAATAATAGCTCGACCAAGCAGATGTTGGGTGACCTCACCAATAGCTATTATAGTAACTCTTGCTCCATTGCCCATCTTGAGGTCCATCTTGCCTCTCACAAATCTTTTAGATCTTGCCAGAACCTACAACAAATTATAAATATGATAAGCATTACTAGTATCCAATACCCATGTGTTATCACAAGAGTCTAGCAAATGGAGACTGATCATAAATGTACCTAAAGCTTCTCTAAGTTTTTGTTTTGCCCTCTCTATAAGGTAGTATTTGCAGTTTCCTTTCCAGTGCCCATTATTACCATAGTGGAAGCATTGGGCTTTATCCTTTACTAGGTCTTTCTTAGTAATCTTTGCCACAGATTCATGGACATCACAATATATTCAAGCAATAGGCAATATAAAGTGATAAAATACCAAATAATAATAATAAACAAAAAGACTATGTGTCAAGTCACATTTGCCGACACTCACGTGATTGGTTTGCAAGGCACCTATGACTAGCACTGGTAAAACCTAGGAGATTGGTGAGAGGCGAGATGGATCTCAAGATGGGCAATGGAGCAAAAGTTGTTATAGTAGCTGTTGGAAAGGTTGCCCTACATCTGCTTGGTAGAGCTATTATTGCATTGGATGTATGTTATTTTGTTCCTTCTATTATAAAAAATAGTATTTTCATTTTATGTTTGATAGTTAGTAGATATAAATTAGTTTTTGAGAATAATGGTTGTTCAATAATATTAGATGATGAGATCATCACGAGAGGAACATTACATAATGGTTTGTTTATGCTAAATACTGCTCCATATATCATGAATGTAAGTGTGTCCAAGAGAAAACAAGATGAGGTGAATAATGCATACTTATGACATTATAGGCTGGGTCACATCCATGAGGGAAGGATTCAAAAGTTACTAAAGGATAGATATTTATATCCATTTGATTATGAGTCATATGCAACTTGCGAGCCTTGCCTTCGTGAAAAACTAACCAACTCTCCTTTAGTGGAATTGGAGAGAGAGCCATTAAGTTACTAGAACTCATACATAATGATATATGTAGGCCCATGTCAACTTATGTCATAGGTGGTTACTCATACTTTATTACTTTTACTGATTATTTCTTAAGGTATGGACATGTGTACTTGATAAAGTATAAGTCTGAGGCCTTTGAGAAATTTAAAGAGTATAAGAATGAAGTGAAAAACCAGACTGAAAAAAGTATCAAGACTCTTCGATTAGATCGAGGAGGTGAGTACTTGAGTATAGAGTTCACCTAGTTCCTTAAGGACCATAGGATTCTATCCCAATGGATACCTCCTTATACACCTCAACTCAATGGCACATTTGAAAGGAGGAATAATATATTGTTAAACATGGTGCGGTCCATGATGAGCTTCGCTGACCTACCCATCTTATTATGGGGATATGCCCTAGAGATTGCAACTTACCTTCTGAACAGAATTCCAACTAAGTCAGTAGTGTCTACACTATATGAAATATGGAAAGGGAAGAAACTCGATCTTAAGGTTGTTAAGATTTGGGGCTGCCCTACCCACGTTAAAAGACACAACCTCGATAAGTTGGAATCGAGGACGGAGCGGTACAAGTTTGTGGGATACACCAAGAAAACTTGTGGGTATTATTTTTATCATCCTGAGAACCAAAAGGTCTTTGTAGCTAAAAAAGTGGTCTTCCTTGAGAAGGAACACATTCTTGGCAGAGACATTGAGAGAATGATAGAGTTGAGTAATATTAGAGAACCTAGCTCAAGCATCACTCCACCACCCGAGTCTGTTCAGGTACCTAGTATACAAAGTTTCGACTTTATATAGGTTCGACAAAGCATTTCATCCTCCTGAGAGATATGTGGGACATATTAGAGGAGAGGATGTTGAGGATATTGATCCTCAGACTTATGAGGAGGCTATCACGAGTATGGACTCTAGGAAGTGGCAAGAAGCCATGAATTCTGAGATGAATTCTATGTATTTAAACAAGGTTTGGAACCTAATTGATGCACCCAAGGGTATTGTACCCATCGGTTGTAAGTGGATCTTCAAGAAGAAAATTGGAGTAGATGGAAAGGTAGAGACCAGTAAAGCAAGGCTAGTGGCTAAGGGGTATCGTCAAAGGTAAGGTGTTGACTATGACGATACCTTCTCACCTGTAGCCATACTAAAATCCATCATAATACTATTAGCTATTGTAGGTTACTATGATTATATGATCCGATAGATGGATATAAAAATTGCGTTCTTCAATGGCAACCTCGAGGAGGAGGTGTATATGATACAGCCTGTGAAATTCATGTCTAAGAACGGCCCAAATAAGGTATGTAGGTTGCTTAGGTTCATTTATAGACAAAAGCAAGCTTTCCGAAATTGGAATATAAGATTTGATGAGGCAATCAGATCTTGTGACTTCGTTAAGAATGAAGATGAGCCTTGTGTGTATAAGAAGATAAGTGGGAGTGCTATCACCTTCTTGGTGTTATATGTGGATGACATCTTGATCATTGGAAATGATCTAGGAATACTATTCATAGTATAGGCTCAAGCGAAGGAACCTAGGTCTCATCAAAAGTCTAAGCACATTCTGAGGAGGTTCCACCTGATCTAAGGGATCATAACCCGAGGAGATATTGTAGTGAAAATAGTTTCATCCGAAGATAACAAAGTCATTGTCTCAGATTGTTTTTGAGCATAATAGGGGTCTGATAGGGATCAGAGATAGAGATCATTGGCTTTAGGTCAAGTGGGAGATTGCTAGTCATAGGTGCTTTGTAAGTTAATCACGTGAGTGATGACACGTGTGACTTGACACACAATTTTTTACTTATTATTATTATATGACATTTTATCACTTTATATTGCCTATTGCTTGAATATGTTGTGATATCCATGGATCTATGCAATGTGAATCAGATTGTGATGAAATCACGATAATGCGACCTATTCGCCTTTAAATACAGATCCTAAATAATCTTGGTCAAAGTTTACTCGAGAGGGACATCAAGATAACCGAACATACTAGTGTGTTATATACTTGTCCATATGATGGATGCAGCTAGTCTCATAGCTGCTCGTGTGGGGACACTAGGGATATAGTACAAGTGCTTATTAGAGAATGAGTTCACTGTTATTATGATTCCGCTTACAAATATTGGATAGTTGATGATACTTTATTGTCAGACAGTGATTCTGTAGTCCTAGTGGTGTATCTAGTCCTTAGACTTAAGATACCAATGATGTCTCGTATGAGTACTCTATCCTTTGATACCAGACTTATAGGTCTAGAAGTTCTAAATCTAGCACAACCAGTCATCAGGAGTGGTAGCCAACCTTACGAGGACTATTGAGTGTCGATAGAAGATCATCCACTCTCGGTGTCATGAGAGAAATATCCTATATATTCTTGCTCAAACAAATCATTGGCTAAGGTCATTTGGATTGAGAGAGAAAGAGTTCTCCTGAAGAATCCGATTAGAGCGAGACTCGAGCAGAAACCGTATAGGTCTGATAGCACCATGCTCGGTATACGATCTTTAGGATATTAGATGGATGAGAGACTATAGGTATATGGTAATTGAGGATAGAATAGTCCAATGGATTGGATTCCCTTGTATCGTTTGGGGACTACGGCGTAGTGGCCTAGTACGTTCACAGTCAATGAGCTGAGTGAATTATTAAGTTAATAAGTCACTGAGCCAGAAGGAGTTCTAACAAGTATGACTCATGGCCAGCTCGATATTGGGCTTATAGGGTCACACACATATGGTAGACGTTGCGATGAGTAGAGATTCGTGTAGGAAAATATAAGAGCGACATCATATGTGCAGTGGAAGAACATAAAACAAAATTCATAAATTTTCCAATATGTGTTCATTATCGTGCATAGATTGCTGTACAAAACCTATGACAAAGAAAACCACATGTGAGATAGTTGTGTTACCTAGGGAGATCATATATCTTTGAATCCCTATAGATCTATTGGAGAGGATGAAGGAGGTCAAGTGCCCTCATCTCTAGCATTGATCCTCATAGCAGGGCTACAACGATGCTTCTCAAATCTCCATGCCTACTATTTGAGGAGGAGAATAGAATGTGGCAACTAAGAAGCCCTAGCTTATGGGCCTTTAGTTCTCTCCTATTTATAGAGATCCTTAGTTAATTCTAATGGATCCTACCCTATTGGGTATTGGATCTCTATCCAATTACTCAAGCCTCATAGATTAGTGGGTCTCTACTTAATAATTTTTTATTAGCTCTTATTGAATCTCATCTATGGGATCTAATAATTCAAGAGCTTATTGAATATCCAATAAGATAAGGGCTCCAACGGATATCTCATATCTAAACCTCTACTTGTCGCAACACCTACCATATGTGTGTAACCCTCTAGGCCCAATATTGAGATGGTCATAAGTCATACCTGTCAGAACTCCTTCTAGCTCAGTGAATTATTATCTTTATAATAATTCACTCGACTCATCGACTACGGATATACTAGGCCACTAAGCCACAATCCCTAGACGATATAGGGGAATTCAATCCTTTGGACTTATCTATTATTAGGACTCTAGCTACGAGAGTCCTAATTGAGTTTCATTGAAAGGGGCATTCATGTAAAACCTACCCAGCCAACCCCTATTAAAGATGAAGAGGCCGGCTAAGGATATGATTAGTTTGGAGGTTGCTTCTTAAAGAAGCATTAAGAGTTGGTTAGAAGTAGGAGAATTGAGTAGGAGTCCTATTAGGAGTTGGTTAGAAGTAGGAGTCTTGAGTAATAGTCATGTATTCATCCTCTTTGAATAAAAAATAGATGAATCTTTTTTAGCAATCTTGAGCAGCAACTTGGAGGAAGGAAGCCCTATAGAGTTCCAAGGAGGTCGATCCCCTAAAGAAATCAACCCCAAGTGTAGAATCCGTAAGGGTTCTAACACTTGGTATCAGAGTAGCATTCTTGGCATCTTGCTGCCCTTCCACAGCCATCCATCAGCCCTCCATAGCCACCCAAAGCAATTCTCACAATTGCTTAAAAGATTATCGTCAAATTCCGCTGTCATCTCCACCATCGCGGATCATCCTTTGATCTCCCCATAAATTGCAACATGTTTTGGTTTCCCACCTTACTACTATTGCAATTTAGTTATTCTTATTCAAAAATTCAAAAAAAAAAGTTGTTCCTATATCGCTGCATAAACTTTTCGTCATAAAGTTTTCATCTCTACGACGAAAGATGTGTTGCAGAATTCCAACCGCATAGCACAGTTTGTTTGATCTTGCTATTATATTTTTTCTATCCAAATCTCTATAAAATTTTTACAACAGCTTTGACACTTCCTAATAGTAGATTTCTCTTTAGTTTCGTCAAAAAATTCTCAATATAAACTACTAGCCTTTTACGTCCAAACTGCTACACTTTAGATGTAAAAATCTGCTGCAATACCTTTCCGTGACCTTCAATTTTTCTAAACCTTCCACCACCCCATGCCATTAACCCATCAACAGAAAAAAGATAGGGGCATCTCTAATCTATAGGCATATGCTATGGCTTCACAAGATCCAATTGATAACAAATTTGAAGCATTGGAATCTCAGAATGAATCGCAGCTTGAATTGTGTTCGGAGGATAAATTGTGCACTTTGTTTGCAGAATTCAAAATTGGACAACCGCCTAGTCCAACCAAATTTCAGCAAGGAGAGAGTGTAGAGAGACCTTTAGAGAAGGAGGGACAGCCCTCGAACATGCTTCAGCCATGCATGAGGGTGGAATTCCCGTGATGGGAAGAAGGAGACCCGACGAGGTGGATTTCGCACGCTGAACGTTACTTTCGCTACTACCGAATGTCGAATGATGCTATAGTGGAAATTGCTATCATCCACCTTGAAGGAGATGCTATTCAATGGTATAATTGGCCAGAATACAATCATGGAGCTCTGACATGGAATCAATTTAAAAATGCACTACTGAATCATTTCGGACCTACTGAGTATGTAAATATCGATGGCCAACTCGCAAAGATTTGACAAACCTCTATGATTCAAGAGTACCAAACTAGGTTTAAGAAGTTATACTACCTTGCTCATGATTGGACTGATCATCAATTGTTAGGAACATTCATCAAAGGACTCAAGCCAGAAATAAAAGAAGAGGTTAAGGCGCAGTAGCCCTGTATTGTGACAGCTACAATTTCTTTCGTCCAAATACAAGAAGAATGACTCAACCAAGATGCTTGAAGGATGAGAACCTCTCCTAAGCCCATAGTATATAAACCTCCTTCTGCTCCTAGCCATTCTTTGCTGTTAAAACACTTGACAAGAGAAGAACTACGTGACCAATCAGCAAAGGGTCTTTGTTGGCATTGCGACGAGCCGTGGAACCACGATCATCGCTGCAAAAGGGGCCACCTCCTACTGATTGAACCTCTTGAAAAAATATAGGAGAAGGTCCAAGAGCATGAGGAAGAGGTTGTGGGTAAAGAACAATAGCCGGTTGATATTATGATGCATGCCCTTGTCGGTTACACGAACCCGCAAATGATGGAAGTGGGAGGACTTCTGAAGCAACAACCTATCACCATTCTTATTAACATCGGGAGCACTAACAACGATTTGCACACAACAAATGGAGAAGGTTTTGCACAAAGCATGTAGTGGCTTTTTGGTACAACTTAAGTAGCAAACTAAGGGAGAGATAAAAATTTTTACAACAGCTTTGACACTCCTAATAGTAGATTTCTCTTTAGTTTCGTCAAAAAAATTCTCAATATAAACTACTAGCCTTTTACGTCCAACTGCTACACTTTAGATGTAAAAATCTGCTGCAATACCTTTCCGTGACCTTCAATTTTTCTAAACCTTCCACCACCCCATGCCATTAACCCATCAACAGAAAAAAGATAGGGGCATCTCTAATCTATAGGCATATGCTATGGCTTCACAAGATCCAATTGATAACAAATTTGAAGCATTGGAATCTCAGAATGAATCGCAGCTTGAATTGTGTTCGGAGGATAAATTGTGCACTTTGTTTGCAGAATTCCAACCGCATAGCACAGTTTTTTGATCTTGCTATTATATTTTTTCTATCCAAATCTCTATAAAATTTTTACAACAGCTTTGACACTTCCTAATAAGTAGATTTCTCTTTAGTTTCGTCAAAAAAATTCTCAATATAAACTACTAGCCTTTTACGTCCACGCTACACTTTAGATGTAAAAATCTGCTGCAATACCTTTCCGTGACCTTCAATTTTTCTAAACCTTCCACCACCCCATGCCATTAACCCATCAACAGAAAAAAGATAGGGGCATCTCTAATCTATAGGCATATGCTATGGCTTCACAAGATCCAATTGATAACAAATTTGAAGCATTGGAATCTCAGAATGAATCGCAGCTTGAATTGTGTTCGGAGGATAAATTGTGCACTTTGTTTGCAGAATTCAAAATTGGACAACCGCCTAGTCCAACCAAATTTCAGCAAGGAGAGAGTGTAGAGAGACCTTTAGAGAAGGAGGGACAGCCCTCGAACATGCTTCAGCCATGCATGAGGGTGGAATTCCCGTGATGGGAAGAAGGAGACCCGACGAGGTGGATTTCGCACGCTGAACGTTACTTTCGCTACTACCGAATGTCGAATGATGCTATAGTGGAAATTGCTATCATCCACCTTGAAGGAGATGCTATTCAATGGTATAATTGGCCAGAATACAATCATGGAGCTCTGACATGGAATCAATTTAAAAATGCACTACTGAATCATTTCGGACCTACTGAGTATGTAAATATCGATGGCCAACTCGCAAAGATTTGACAAACCTCTATGATTCAAGAGTACCAAACTAGGTTTAAGAAGTTATACTACCTTGCTCATGATTGGACTGATCATCAATTGTTAGGAACATTCATCAAAGGACTCAAGCCAGAAATAAAAGAAGAGGTTAAGGCGCAGTAGCCCTGTATTGTGACAGCTACAATTTCTTTCGTCCAAATACAAGAAGAATGACTCAACCAAGATGCTTGAAGGATGAGAACCTCTCCTAAGCCCATAGTATATAAACCTCCTTCTGCTCCTAGCCATTCTTTGCTGTTAAAACACTTGACAAGAGAAGAACTACGTGACCAATCAGCAAAGGGTCTTTGTTGGCATTGCGACGAGCCGTGGAACCACGATCATCGCTGCAAAAGGGGCCACCTCCTACTGATTGAACCTCTTGAAAAAATATAGGAGAAGGTCCAAGAGCATGAGGAAGAGGTTGTGGGTAAAGAACAATAGCCGGTTGATATTATGATGCATGCCCTTGTCGGTTACACGAACCCGCAAATGATGGAAGTGGGAGGACTTCTGAAGCAACAACCTATCACCATTCTTATTAACATCGGGAGCACTAATAATTTTATGAATAGCAAGGTTGCTGCCGGATGGCCTTACCTATTGAGAATTGTAGCAGACTTGATGTTAAGGTCACCGACGGACAAATTTTGAAGTTTGATCATAAGTGCCCGCGGGTGAAATTGTTGCTACAGGACCAAGAGATAATTGCAAATTTCTTCCTCCTCCCTCTTGATGATTATGAGGCCATGCTCAGCATCGAATGGCTGATGACATTAGGTGATGTTTCCTAAAAATTTACAAAACTAATTATGAAATTTTATAGTAAGGGGAAACAGGTGATACTACACGGGAAACGTGGGGGCAACATAACAACGATTTGCACACAACAAATGGAGAAGGTTTTGCACAAAGCATGTAGTGGCTTTTTGGTACAACTTAAGTAGCAAACTAAGGGAGAGCTAACAAAATTTTAGGATCCAAACATACTTCCTTTGCTTGCTAAATTTTTAGATATATTTGACAAACCGCGCAACCTACCTTCTACCCGTCGATATGATCATTATATATAGATTCTTCTGGGCAAACCTCCAGTAAATACTTGGCCATATTAGTATTCACATATCCAAAAGGATAAAATAGAAAGGATTATAAAAGAGATGCTTAAAATTAGAGTTATTCGGCCAAGTTGTGGCCCCTACTCTTCACCGAAGCTCCTCGTACTAAAGAAGGATGGAATATAGCGAATGTGCATTGATTATCGAGCTCTCAACAATATAACCATCAAAGACAAATACGCTATTCTAGTAGTAAATGAATTGCTTGATGAATTAAAAGGAGCATGAGTCTTCACAAAGCTAGACCTTCAATTCGAGTATCATCAAATACGAGTGTGCAAAGAAGACATACCAAAAACCGCCTTCCGAACACACAACGACCACTACGAATTTTTGGTAATGCCCTTTGATCTTACTAATGCTCCCTCCACCTTCCAGAGCCTTATAAATGATATTTTTTGGAATTATCTTCATAAGTTTGTACTGATTTTCTTTGACGATATCCTTATTTACAGCCCTTCTCTTGAAAGTCATTTTCAACACTTACAACTTGTTTTGATGACTTTGCAAGAACATGTTCTTTTTGTCAAAAAATTAAAGTGCAGCTTTTTTCAACAAAAGGTGGAATATCTTAGGTATATCATATCAAAGAAAGGTGTGGCGGTGGACCCCTCCAAAATTGAAGCAATGCAGAACTAGCCGACCCCGAGGAACATAAAATTACTACGTGGTTTTCTCGGTTTAATAGGCTACTACCGCAAGTTCGTGAAAAACTATGAAAAGATCAATGCACCCCTTATTTCCTTGTTAAAAAAAGATACTTTCAATAGTCAGACAAAGCCATCACCACCTTCGACGAACTTAAAGCCACAATGATGTCAACGCCCATACTAGCGCTACCCGACTTCGGCAAAACTTTTGTTATTGAATCTGATGCCTCCGAAGTTGGAATTGGTGTTGTATTAATGCAAGATGGCTACCCTCTCGATTATACTAGTAAGACATTATCTCCTTCCCATCTCAGGATGACTATTTATGATAAGAATATGCTCACGATTGTGCATATGGTGACCAAATAGAGACCATACTTGATCGGGCAATGCTTTCAAATAAAGATCGACCATAAAAGCCTAAAATATTTCTTAGAGCAGAAGATATCTTCTCTCAAGCAGCAAAAATGGGTAACAAAGCTTCTTGGATATGATTATGAAATAACTTACAAAAGGAGAAAGAGATTGTTGTTGCAGATGCGCTTTCACGGCTACCCGAGCAAGCTAAATTTTTTGCTATTTCACTTCTAACCAGTGACTTCCTTAAGGATATTAAGAGAAAATGGTAGGAAGATCTAGAGACTAGTAAGATCATAAAAAAATTGGAGGAACCACCAAGCTCCGTGACTCATTATAGTTGGGATTCAAAAAAATTACGCTATAAGGGATGCATTGTGCTTGTGCCAAATTTTACTTGCATAAAGACCATCCTTCTTTTGAATCTCAGATTTTGATGATGAAGTCAATTATAATTTGTTTGATCTAATCTGTATGTTGAGAAAAGTGCGTAGGATTAACTATGATGGCAGTAAGACATAAAGCAGGTGTTGTGCTGGAGTCAAGATTAAGATCACATTGGAAGTTCGAGAGTTCATCGGAAATCCGGACATTCGTCGGAAGTTCTGCAGGAACCAATCGAGAAGTCCAGGAGCTTGCCATAGAAGCTCATCAGAACTCACCAAGAAGATTATCACAAAGTCTAGTAGCTTGTTGGGAGTCCGCCGGAGCATCACCGAGAGTTCATCGGATGTTCGTCGGAAACTTGTCGGAAGAAAGATTGACGCACCGGAACACGAAGTGAAGTAATTATGTCTTAATTATCATAGTTAGAGTGTAGATTATGTTAGGATTGGGAGATAATCCCACTAACATAATTAGGGGCCAACTGGGCCCTTAACAGGCCTTAATTAGGCCAAATGGAGCAACCCATTCGGCCCTTGAATTCCTGGTCGGTAGTGGCACCGCCTGAAAAATAGTGCCCTCCCAATTATTGCTGCTAGTGATGGTACCGCCCCTATTAGGCGGTGATACTGCCAGAGCTCGGTCTCCGAGCTCTACTAGGCAGTGGTACCACTAGGACCCCAAAAATCTGGGATGAGACACTTCTTGGCTCCATTTTTGAATGTCATTGGGGTCTATAAATACCCCACCCTTTTCTATATGAAAAGCAACGAAATCTTGATATATTCTTGAGTCTTTGAAGTGTTAAAAAGTTAAAAAATTGCTAGAGTTCTCCTCCTTCCTTTCTAAGTGTTGAGATCGTTCAAAAGAGGAGTGAAACTTGTAAGGGTTGTCTCCTAAGCCCAGAGAAAAGCTGTAAAAGGTAGTTGGCCTTTGCCTATCGAAGGAAGGCCTCTAGTGGATGCCAATGACCTCGTCGGAGGAGGAAGTAGAAAGTGGATGTAGGTCACGTTGACCGAACCACTCTAAAACTCAGTTTGTATTTACTTTGAGCAACTTTCTTTTATAGCAAACTACCTCTCCTCCTTATTGTATTTTAACTACGTCTACATACGCTTTGACGTAAACATCTTCCGATGTCGGATTTAATCATACGAAGACTTTACGAAACCGACGCTTTTCATTTATGCAACTTACATTGCTGCAAATCACCTTAGTCTTCTCTTGCACTTTCACGAAAGGTTTCAAGTTCAAATTCCTTCCGAAATGGATTGAGTTGAAACTATTCTCGTTGAATCGGCTTTAATTGAAATAAGTTTTTTTTTTTAAATAGTGAAAGTTTTCCGCTGCACTAATTCATCCCCCCTCTTAGTGTGCTCTTGATCCTAACAATTGGTATCAGAGCAAGGTTCACTCTCGTTTGGTTTAAAACCAAAGAGAGATGGCATTTGCCAACAACCAAAAGGATCACTCAATTACTCGTCCACCCATGTTCAATGGGACGGATTACACCAATTGGAAGATTAGAATGAGAATCTTCCTAATTTCGATGGATTTTGAGCTTTAAAATGTTGTCGAAAATAGTTTTCAAAAGTCTTCTCTTCAAATGAACGATTTGAATGAGTTGGAGAAGAAGACTTTCACTTTAAATGCCAAGGCTATGAATGTCTTATTTTGTGCACTATATAAAAACGAGTTCAATCAAGTGTCGATTTGTGAAATGGCTTTTGATATTTGGCACACATTTGAAATGACTCATGAAGGTACTAGTAGAGTAAAAGAGTCAAAAATCAACATTTTAGTACATTCTTATGAATTATTTCGAATGAAACCGAGTGAGACCATTGGAAACATGTACACCCGTTTTACGGATGTCGTCAATGGTCTAAAAGGACTTGGTAAAGGTTTTTCAGATTTTGAGCTCATTAATAAAGTTTTAAGATCCCTTCCAAAGAGTTAGGACCCTAAAGTCACGACTATTCAAGAGGCCAAAGATTTAAATAACTTTTCTCTTGAAGAACTAATTGGGTCACTAATGGCCTATGAAATGACATGTAAAGCTCATGAAGAGCTTGAGGACACCCTTCCAAAGAATAGGAAGGACATGGCACTAAGAACATAAGAAGACCACTTGAGAGAAACTCAAGTGATGAGGACTTTGATGATGACTTGGCACTTTTAAGAAGGAAATTTAAAAAATTCATTAAAAAAATAAATTTAAAAATAACACTAAAAATAAATTTGAACCCAAGAAAGATCAAGTAATTTGCTATGAATGTAAGAAACTGGGACACTACAAGAGTGAATGTCCCCAAGCTAAGAAAAGGACACCGAAGAAGAAGGCTCTTAAAGCAGCATGGGACGACTCAAGTGCGTCTGAAGAAGAACCAACCAACACTGAGCAAGTTGCTCACTATACGCTAATGGCCATTGGAAATGAGGTAACAAGTTCATTTGATGCAAATTTATCATTTGATGAATTATTAAATGCTTTTCATGATTTATTTGATGAATGCAGAACAATTAGTAAAAAATATAAATTGTTAAAAAATAAGCATGATTCTCTTATTTGTAATTTTGATAAATTAAAAATTGAGTATAATAATAGTTTAGCCCTATGTATGAAATGTCACAATTTAGAAATACTTCAAAAGGAAAACTTGCTACTCAAGGATAACTTAAAGAAATTTGAGGTTGGTAGCAAGTCCTTCAAAATGATCCTTGCCAACAAGGGTCACATTCATAGAAAAGGCGGAATCAGATTTGTGAGTAGCTCTCACCAAAATCCAACTACCTTTGTTAAAGGCCTTATCTTGCATATTTTACCCCAAAACAAATGTAACTTTTGTTGCAAACTTGGACATATAGCTTATCATTGTCCATTTAAAAAATGTAGTCCACATAAATTGATTTGGGTTCCTAAAGGAACCGTAAAGAATTCTATGCAAAATGATAAGTTAAGCCGATTAGTTTTTGAGGCACCTAAGGTCAAATGGGTACCAAAAAATTATCCTTTTTTGTAGAAACGTATACCATCATAAGTTGGAAGCAAGAGATGGTACCTTGATAGTGGATGCTCAAGATATATGACCGGAGATCCATCTCAATTCTCTAAGCTCACTAGCATATATGAAGGATATGTCACTTTCGGAGACAACAACAAGGGTAAAATCATTGGCAAAGGAACTATAGGTAACAAATCCAACTTCTTTATTGAAGATGTATTGCTAGTTGATAGCTTAAAACATAACCTCTTGAGTATTAGTCAATTGTGTGATAAAGGATATATTATTAAATTTGAATCTAATGCTTGTATTATTGAAAAACCACATAAAAACACATCTATAATTGCATTAAAACAAAATAACGTATACACCATTGACATTAATGATCTTTGCAATAAAATGTGTTTTTCGGTTTTGAATGACGATATTTGGCTTTGGCATAGGAGATTAGGTCATGATAGCATGAAACTAATCACCCAAATTTCATCTAAAGAATTTGTAAGAAGAATTCCTCATATTAAATTTGTCAAAGATAATGTGTGTGATGCTTGTCAATTAGGAAAACAAATAAAATGTAGCTTTAAACCTAAGAACCAAATAAGCTACTCTAGACCTTTGCAATTGATCCATATGGACTTGTCTGGACCAATTGCTACATCAAGCCTAGGAGGTAGCAAATACACATTTGTCATCGTGGATGATTATAATAGATACACATGGACTTATGTTTTGGCACACAAAAGTGAATGCTTTAGGTATTTCTCTAAGTTTTGTAAACTTGTTCAAAACAAAAAGGGTTTTATGATTTCATCAATTCGAAGTGATCACGGTGAATTTCAAAACCGTGATTTCCAGGAATTTTGTGAATCTAATGGATACAATCACAACTTCTTTACTCCAAAAAATCCTCAACAAAATGGAGTAGTAGAAAGAAAGAAAAGAAATTTATAAGAAATGGCAAGAACCATGTTGAATGAACATAGCTTACCCAAATATTTTTGGGCCAAAGCCGTAAACACGGCATGCTATGTCATGAATAAAGTTCTAGTAAGACCCTTACTCACCAAAACTCCTTATGAGTTGTGGAATAACAAAAGCCCAATGTTTCATATTTTAAAGTTTTTGGGTATAAGTGTTTTATCTTGAATGAAAAAGATGTCTTAGGAAAATTTGATGCTAAATCTGATGAAAGAATTTTTCTTGGCTATTCTTCTATTTCTAAAACATTTTGTGTCTTTAATAAAAGAACTTTGATTATAGAATAATACATTTATGTTGTTTTCAATGAGGTTTCCGAAATTAAGAAAAATGATTTTGATGATGATGTTAATTTTAATACTTTGAATTTAAATGAAACTCCTTCTCCATCTAGCAACTCGGATGCATCTACTTCCAAAACATCCTTACCCAAGGATTGGAAATATGTAGATGCTCATCCTAATGAGCTAATTATAGGAGACACATCAAAAGGGGTTCAAACACGTTCTTCTCTTAAAAAATTTTGTGCCAACACCGCTTTTCTCTCCCAAATTAAACCAAAATGTATTAACAAAACTATGAAAGATGATTCATGAATTATCGCAATGTAAGATGAGTTAAATCAATTTGAAAGAAATGAGGTGTGGAAGCTTGTTCCTAGGCCAAATGACCATTTAGTTATTGGTACTAAATGGGTCTTTAGAAACAAGCAAGATGAATCTGGTATCATGGTTAGAAACAAGGCTAGATTAGTGGCCAAAGGTTTCAACTAAGAAGAATGTATCGATTACGAAGAAATCTTCACTCCTATGACTCGATTAGAAGCCATAAGGATGCTCCTTGCCTATGTTAGTAGTAATAATTTTAAGTTGTTTCAAATGGATATTAAAAGTGCTTTTCTTAATGGCTTTATTTCTGAATAAGTTTATGTTGAATAACCTCCTAGATTTGAGAATGACAATCTCCTTAATCATGTGTTTAAATTGACTAAAACTCTTTATGGTTTAAAACAGCCCTAAGAGCTTTGTCTGAGAGACGTAGTTCATTTCTTATTTAAAATAATTTCTCTAAAGGCAAGGTCGATACTACATTGTTTATCAAAAATTTTGAAAATAATTTTTTTATTATTCAAATTTATGTTGATGATATTATCTTCGATTTTGCGAATGAATCTCTTTGTGAATCATTTGTTAAAAGTATGAGTCTTTAATTTGAAATGAGTTTGATGGGAAAATTAACTTTCTTTTTGGGCTTACACATCAAACAACTAAGTAATGACATCTTTTTTAGTCAAACAAAATATGCTTTTGATTTGCTAAAAAGGTTCAATATGGATAGCTCAAAAGCTATTAACACTCCTATGAGCACCTCCACTAAGTTAGAAATTGATAAAAGTGGAGAAAGCTTTGATCAAAAAGCTTATAGGGGTATGATAGGAAGTCTATTATACCTCACCGCAACAAGACCGGATATCATGTTTAGTGTAGGTCTTTGTGCTAGGTTTCAATCTAATCCTAAGATATCTCATCTTAAAGCAGTTAAGAGAATACTTAGATATCTTAAGGGTACCACTAATCTAGGAATATGGTATCCAAAATTTGATAACTTTAAACTAATTGCATATGCTGATGCGGATTTTGCTAGATGTAGATAAGATAGAAAAAGCACATATGGAATATGTCAGTTTTTAGGACATACTTATTTCTTGATCATCTAAGAAACAAAACTTGATTGCACTATCTACAATCGAAGCTGGGTACATTGCAGTTAGTGCATGTTGTGCACAAGTTGTGTGGATGAAAAATACTTTAGAGGATTATAAGATTCATCTTAAAAATATCCCTATAAAATGTGATGACACAAGTGTAATATGTTTAACAAAGAATCCCATTCAACACTCTAGAACAAATTTATATTAGGTATCACTTTATACAAGATCATATCACTAATTATAATGTAATCCTAGAGTTTATTAATACAAAACATCAATTAGCCGATATTTTTACAAAGCCTCTAAGTGAAGAATAATTTGATTTTATTAGAAGAGAATTAGGGATGTTAATATGTCCAAATGTATGAATTTGTTAAATTTCATTTTCGGACTTTCTTGATTATTTGATCACTCACTTAAATCCTATGCTGAAAATTTTATGATGAGAATTTTACATGATGATAAGATTGTGTGCCTCAATAATATGGTTACTTTGATGTTGGAAATTTTGTGCCTTAATGCTAAAATTTTCTATGATGATGAGCATGTTATCATACAATGATGCAATATCATGTTTACTTTCATGATTGAGATTTCTATTGAATATTGAGAAGTTTTAATCATACATCGGATTCTTAATCCTTGAGTACTACAAAGCACTAATGATTTTGCCTCATGCAAGTAGTGATGAAAAGCTATGACAAAACACTTTATAAATGCATGTATTTGATGTATATTTTCTCTTCGGACTATCTTTTACTAATGGAGTTCTTGAATGGAGCTTTCATGAGTCTATGCCATATCAAGTTTTTCATATCCATGCTCCATCACTTAATGATTTTTTATACATAAAAGTCATTGACAAATGCATCTCTCTCAGATTTATCCCTTGTAAATTTTTATTGAGAAATGAGTTTGATATGATAATTTTTTCACATGAATTCTTTCTTGATGAAGGAAGAACTTTTTCTTGAGATGAACACTAGCGAGGATTTAATTTCACATGAATATCTTGATCGTTATGAAAAATGAAGCATGATTTAATGATACTCTTTTATCGTATTTTAACTTTATTCAAAGTTAGTTCTCAATGTTTTTTTTTCTCCTTACTTTCCTCCGAAGTTTTAATGAAAAATAAAAAGGGAGAAGTTGATGGAAACCATCTCGTTATTATATCTATAACTTTTAATGTGAGAATTTTTTAATGATATCATGTCATGAATGCTTGAAATATGATTTGTATGAATTTCTTTACAATTTGAAATATGACATGAATTTTTACCACACTTGCATTTATTGTTGAATTGTTCTCCTTTTTGTTGATGACAAAGGGGGAGAAATAATACCAAAATATGATAAATTGATGATAAATATATGTAATTTTACACTTGAAATGTTTGCGATATGTAGAGCTTAACTTGCTATTTTATAAATTGATATATTTTACAAATTGATATATTGCCATAGAATGAATTGCTATGTTTGTCATCCTTCATATTTGAAGTATCAAGACTTGAAAATGGATGTCATGTCTTGACATCATTTTAAGAACATTAGATCATGATAGAAATCATGATGTATGTATTGATAAGTTTAAATGAACTTAACTTATCAATATGTCTCTTGAATTCAAAGGCTTTGAATTCAAAAATGACTTTTCTCAAGTATGACATATAGATAGGAAGAGTTAAGGTTAACTCCGTCATCAATTGATTGTCAACATAAAAAAGGAGGAGATTGTTGAATCTCAGATTTTGATGATGAAGTCAATTGTAATTTGTTTGATCTAATTTGTATGTTGAGAAAAGTGTGCAGGATTAACTATGATGGAAGTAAGACATAAAGCAGGTATTGTGCTGGAGTCAAGATCAAGATCACGTTGAGAGTTCGAGAGTTCATCGGAAGTTTGGACGTTCATCGGAAGTTTTGCGAGTACCAACCGAGAAGTCCAGGAGCTTGCCATAGAAGCTCATCGGAACTCGCCAACAAGATCATCGCAAAGTCTAGTAGCTTGCTAGGAGTCCATCGGTGCATCGCTGAGAGTTCATCAAATGTTCGCCGGAAGAGTGATTGACGCATCGAAACACGAAGTGCAGTAATTATATCTTAATTGTCATAGTTAGAGTGTAAATAAAGTTATGATTAGGAGTTAATCCCACTAGCTTAATTAGGGGCCAATTGGACCCTTAATAGGCCTTAATTGGGCCGAATGGAGTAGCCTATTCGGCTCCTGAATTCATGGCCAGCGGTGGCACCGCTTAAAAAGCAATCCCTCCCAAGAATTCTGGGCGATGGTACCACTAACAGTTATTGCTGCCAACGGTGGTACTGCCCATATCAGGCGGTGGTACCGCTAGAGCTCAATCTCCGAGCTCTGCCAGGCGATGGTACCGCCTAGTGTCAGGTGTCAGGCAATGGTACCACCCAGTAATGGTGGTGGTACCGCTAAGACCCCGAAAATCCGGGATGAGACACTTCTTAGCTCTATTTTTTAATGTCATTGGGGTCTATAAATATCCCACCCTTTTCTACATGAAATGGAACAAAATCTTGATATATTCTTGAGTCTTTGAAGTGTTAAAGAGTTGAAAAAGTGCTAGAGTTCTCCTCCTTCCTTTCTAAGTGTTGAGATCATTCAAGAGAGGAGTGAAACCTATAAGGGTTGTCTCCTAAGCCCGGCAAAAGGAGAAAAGCTGTAAAAGGTGGTTGACCTTCACCTATTGAAGGAAGGCCTCTAGTGGACGCCGGTGACCTCGTCGGAGGAGGAAGCCGAAAGTGGATGTAGGTCACGTTGACCAAACCACTCTAAAACTCGGTTTGCATTTACTTTGAGCAACTTTCTTTTAAGCAAACTGCCTCTCCTCCTTGTTGTGTTTTAACTATGTCTACATACGCTTTGACGTAAACATCTTCTAAGGTCGGATTTAATCGTACGAAGACTTTATGAAACCGACGCTTTTCATTTGTGCAACTTACATTGCTGCAAATCACCTTAGTCTTCTCTTGCACTTTTACAAAAGGTTTCAAGTTCAAATTCCTTCTGAAATGGATTGAGTTGAAACCATTCTCGTTGAATCAGCTTTAATCGAAATAAGTTTTTTTTTTAAATAGCGAAAGTTTTCCGCTGCACTAATTCACACCTCCCCCCCTTAGTGCGCTCTTGATCCTAACACCTTCAAGAGATGCATTCCACACTTATGGTTAGGCACTCCAAGTCCTTAGAACCTATAAGATAATTAAGCAAAATTTTTATTGGGT
Source organism: Musa balbisiana (assembly GCA_004837865.1). NCBI lineage: Eukaryota > Viridiplantae > Streptophyta > Magnoliopsida > Zingiberales > Musaceae > Musa > Musa balbisiana. Next base: position 15,062,771 of record CM017195.1, on the reverse strand, counting down.
AGGGATGAAAAATTTTATTACTAAATTTGTGGCACAATGTGATGTATGTCAGCAATATAAAGACGAGACAATGGCAAGTTTTAGAAAGCGGCAACCTTTACCCATCCTGGACTCAATATGGACTAATGTATCGATGGACTTCATTGAAGGGCTTCCCTCATCACAAGCAAAAGGTATAATTTTTGTCGTGGTGGATCGCCTTACAAAGTATGCTCACTTTTATGTTGTTCATAATCCTTACACTACTTCTAGTATTGCTCAAATCTTTGTGGAGAATATTATAAAATTATATTGGATGTCGAGGTCTATTGTAAGTGAACATGATAGGATCTTCACGAGCAGATTTTGGACAGAGTTATTCCAAATGTAGGGCACTAAATTGAAAATGAGTACTGCGTATCACCCACAAACCAACAGCTAGACTGAAGTGGTGAACAGGTGCTTGAAGACATACCTCAGATGATTCACTAGTGACTAGCCAAAAGAGTGGACAAAGTGGCTTCCTGTTTGAACCCTCGTGGATTCTAAGCTTGGAGTTGATCTCTTTAGGAAGATCGGCCTCCTTGGAACTCTATAGGGTTCCTTCCTCCAAGTTGCTATTAAAAGGCTATAGAAAATATTCATCTATTGCTTAAGAAAAGAGGATGAATACATGGCTATTTATATGGCTTCTAAACCTCAACTCCTAATAGGACTCCTACTCAAGACTCCTACTTCTAACCAACTCATAATAGGATACCTACTCAAGACTCCTATTCCTTTAATGCTTCTCTAAGAAACAACCTCCTAACCCTAGCCGGCCTCTTCACCTCTTTAATAAGGGTCAGCTATGTAGGTTTTACATGAATGCCCTTTCAATTAGGACTCTCCTAGCTAGAGTCCTGACAGACTTGTCCTCTTCAAATCGGCCTTGTCGTCGAGACTAACGATCTATGAATTCTAGGAATTTGATCTTCAAGTCGTCATAGTTCTCCCAAGTGGCAGCTTCTACTGGTAAGTTCACCCATTGTATTAGCCTTCAATAGTGGGCCATCATCATTAATTCACAATCCATTGATCAATAATGGTACTTGGTTTGGTTTGGAGTTCTCATTGGGTAGTCATATTTGGTATATAGCTTTGGGCTGTCTCCTTTTGTCCCTACTTAAGCTTTAAATATGACACATGGAAGATTGGATAGATTCGGGAGCTGGCGAGTAAGTCCAATCTGTATGCTACAACTTCGATGTGCTCCAAAATTTGGTAGGGTCTATAGAACCAAGGTGAATGTTTTATAGATGCTCTGGTCTGGATTGATGTTTGCTTATATGGTTAGAGACATAGGAGGACCCAATCTCTTACTGAAAATTCTCTTTCACCTTTATGTTAATCATATTGTTGTTTCATCCTTACTTGAGCTGCAGTGAGATTATCTTTTAGCAACTTCAGCATTTTGTCTTTATCTTATAGTTCTCTATCTATTTGTTCCACTTTAAAGGTGCCCAACACATATTTTGGGATCGCAGGCGGAGGTCGGTCATACAAAGCCTCATAGGGAGTATATTTTGTGGATGAATGATAAGTTGTATTATACCAACATTCGGCATAAGGAAGACACTTTGTCCACTCTTTTGGCTGGTCGCTAGTGAAGCATTTGAGATATGTCTCTAATCACCTATTCACCACTTCAATCTGGCCGTTGGTTTGTGAGTGATACATCACACTCCTTTTTAATTTAGTGCCCTGCATTTGAAATATCTTTGTCCAAAATCTGCTCGTGAAGATGCAAGTAAAATTTGACACAAGCACAATGCATCCCTTATAGCACAATTCTTTTAATTCTCAACTATAATGAGCCACAGAGCTTGGTGCTTCCTCCAATTTTTTTATGATCTTACTAGTCTCTAGATCTTCGTATCATTCCCTCTTAATATTCTCAAGGAAATCGCTGGTCGAAAGTGAAAAGGATGAAAATTCAGCTTGCTCAGATAGTCGCGAAAGCGCATCTGCAACAACATTCTCTTTCCTCTTTTTGTAAGTTATTTCATAATCATATCTAAGAAGTTTTGTTACCCATTTTTGCTACTCAATGGAAGATATCTTCTACTCCAAGAAATATTTTAGGCTTTTATGGCCAGTCTTGATTTGAAAGCATTGCCCGATTAAGTATGGTCTCCATTTGGCATTGCATGCACAATCGCAAGCACCTTCTTGTCGTAAATAGTCATTCTAAGATGGGAAGGAGATAATTCCTTACTAGTATAAGTGAGGGGGTGGCTATCTTGTATTAATACAGCACCAATTCCAACTCTGGAGGCATCAGCTTCAATAACAAAAGTCTTGTCGAGGTCGGGTAGCGCTAGTACAAGCGTTGTCGTCATTGTGGCTTTAAGTTTGTCGAAGGTGGTGGTGGCTTTATCCGACCATTGGAAAATATTTTTTTCAGCAAGGAAGTAAGTAGTATACTGATCTTTTTATAATTTTTCATGAATTTATGGTAGTAGCTTGTTAAACCGAGAAAGCCACGTAGCAATTTTATGTTCCTCGAGGTCGGCTAGTTCTATATTGCATCAATTTTGGAGGGGTCCACTACCACACCTTCCTTTGATATGATATGCCAAACATATTCCACCTTCTATTAAAGAAAGTTGCACTTTAATTTTTTGACAAAAAGGACATATTCTCACAAAATCGTCAAAACAAGTCGTGAGTGTTGAAACTGACTTTCAAGAGAAGGGTTGTAAATAAGGATATCGTCGAAGAAAACTAGCACAAACTTACGAAGATAATTTCAAAAAATATCATTTATAAGGCTCTGGAAGGTGGAGGGAGCATTGGTAAGACCAATGAGCATTACTAAAAATTTGTAGTGGCCGTTGTGTATTCAAAAGGCGATTTTCGATATGTCTTCTTCGCACACTCATATTTGATGATACCCAGATTGAAGGTCTAGTTTTGTGAAGACTCGTGCTCCCTTTAACTCATCAAGTAATTCATCTACCACTAGAATAGGAAATTTGTCCTTGACGGTTATGCCATTGAGAGCTTGGTAATCAACACACATTCGCCATGTTCCATCCTTCTTTCGTACAAGGAGCATCGATGAAGAGTAGGGGCTGCAACTTGGCTGAATAACTTCTGTTTTGAGCATCTCTTTTATAATCATTTCTATTTCATCCTCTGGAGATGTGGATACTGATATGGCCGAGTATTTGCTGGAGGTTTGCCCAAAAGAATTGGTATACAATGATCATTCCAATGGATAGGAGGTAGGTTGCGTAGTTCGTCAAATATATCTGAAAATTCAGCAAGCAAAGGAAGTAGGTTTGAATCTTCAAATTCTATTAGCTCTCCCTTAGTTTACTACTCAAGTTGTACTTAAAAGCCACTGCATGTTTTGTATAAAACCTTCTCCATTTGTTGTGTGTAAATCGTCGTTACATCGCCCCCACGTTTCCCGTGCAGTATCACCTGTTTCCTGTTACTGTAAAATTTCATAAAATTTCAGGAAATATCACCTAATGTTGTTAGTCATTTGATGCTGAGCATGGCCTCATAATCATCAAGAGGGAGGAGGAAGAAATCTGTAATTATCTCTTGGTCCGGTAGCAACAGTTTCACCCGTGGGCACCTATGATCACACTTCAAAATTCGTCCGTCGACGACCTTAACGTCAAACCTGCTGCAATTATCGATAGGAAAAGCCATCTAGATAGCAACTTTGTTGTTTATAAAATTATTAGTGCTCCCGGTGTCAATAAGAATAGTTATAGGTTGTTGCTTCATAAGTCCTCCCACTTTCATCATTTGCGGGTTCGCGTAACCGATAAGGGCATGCATTGTAATATCAACTGACTGCTGTTCTTTATCCGTGACCTCTTCCTCATGCTCCTGGATCTCCTCCTCCATGTCTTCAAGATGTTCAATCGATAGGAGGTGGCCTCTTTTGCAGCAATGATCGTGGTTCCATGACTCGTTGCAATGCCAACAAATACCCTTTGCTGATCAGTCACGTAGTTCTTCTTGTCAAATTTTTTGGTAGTGAAGGATAACTGGGAGCAAAAGGAGGTTCATATATCATGGGCCTAGGAGAGGTTCTCATCCTCCACAGCTATCATGGTACGGGGCTGCCATGCCTTAACCTCCTCTTTTATCTCTGACTTGAGTCCTTCAATGAATGTTCCTAACAATTGACGGTCAGTCCAATCACGAGCAAGGTAGGATAACTTCTCAAACCTAGTTTGGTACTTTTGAATCATAGAGGTTTGTCAAATCTTTGCGAGTTGGCCATCAATATTTTCATACTCCCTAGGTCCAAAACGATTCAGTAGTGCGTTCTTAAATTGATTCCACATCATAGCCCCATGATTGTATTTCGGCCAATTGTACCATTGAATAGCATCTCCTTCAAGGTAGATGATAGCAATTTCCACCATAGCATCATCTGATGTTCGGTAGTAGCCAAAGTAATGTTCGGCACGCGAAATCTACCCCACCGGGTCTCCTTCTTCCCATCGCAAGAATTCCACCCTCATGCGTGGCTGCAACATGTCTGAGGGCTATCCCTTCTTCTCTAGAGGCCTCTTTGAACTCTCTCCTCATTGAGATTTGATTGGACTCAATGGTTGTCCAATTCTGAATTCTGCAAACAAAGCGCACAATTTGTCCTCCATGCGTAATTCAAGTTGCGATTCAATCCGAGATTCCCATGCTTCAAATTTGGCATCAATTAGATCTTGAGAAGCCATAGCATATGCCTATAGATCAGAGATGTCCTTATCTTTTTTTCTATTAATGGTTAATAGCATGGGTGGTGGAACATTCAGAAGAATTGAGGATTATGGAAAAGTACTATAGCAGATTTTTATGTCTAAAGTGTAGCAGCTTGGACATAAAAAATTAGTGGTTTATATTAGGAATTTTTTTATGAAACCAAAGAGAAATCTGCTATTAGGAAGTTTTAAGGTTGTCGTAAAAATTTTGTAGAGATTTGGACAGAAAAAACATAGTAGCAAGATCAACCAAACTATGCTATACGGTTGGAATTCTGTAGTGCAGATTTTCAAGTATAGCAGTTTGGATGTAAAATATCAGTAGTTTATATTGAGAATTTTTTGATGAAACCAAAGAAAATCCACTATTAGGAAGTGTCAAAGCTGTCATAAAAATTTCATAGAGATTTGGATAGAAAAAATATAGTAGCAAGATCAAACAGACTATGCTATACGAGTGGAATTCTGTAGTGTATCTTTCATCGTAGAGATGAAAACTTTACGATAAAAAGTTTATACAATAATATAGGAATAATTTTTTTTTTGGATTTTCGAATAAGGGTAACTAAATTGCAGTAGCATTAAGGTAGGAAACCAGAACCTATTGCAATTCATGAGGAGATCAAAGGATGATCCGTGGTGGTGGAGATGATGGCGGAATTCGACGATCATCTTTTAAGCAATTGTAGAAATTATTTTGGGCAGCTATAGAGGGCTAATGGATGGCTAGATTTTTTAATAAGGATAACTAAATTACAATAGCAGTAAGGTAGGAAACCAGAACCTGTTACAATTCATGAGGAGATCAAAGGTTAATCCGCGGTGGTGGAGATGACGACAGAATTCGATGACGATCTTTTAAGCAATTGTGGGAATTGCTTTCGGTGGTTGTGGAGGGTTGATGGATGGCTATGGAAGGGCAGCGAGATGCCAAGAATGCTGCTCTAATACCAAGTGTTAGAACCCTTACAGATTCTAAGCTTGGGGTTGATCTCTTTCGAGGATTGACCTCCTTGTAACTCTATAGGAGTTTCTTCCTCCAAGTTGCTGCTCAAAGACTGTCGAAAAGATTCATTTATTGCTTGAGAAAAGTGGATGAATATATGGCTATTTATAGGGCTTCTAAACCCCAACTGTTAATAGGACTCCTACTCAAGACTCATATTCCTTTATAACTCCTAAGGCTTCTCTAAGAAACAACCTCCTAACCCTAGCTGGCCTCTTCACCTCTTTAATGGAGGGCAGCTAGGTAAGTTTTACATGAATGCCCTCTAAATTCGGACTCTCCTAGCTAGAGTCCTAACAGTTCCCTATGCCGAATGGTGGTATAATACAACTTATCATTCATCCATAAAATGTACTCCCTATGAGGCTATATATAGTTGACCTCCCCCTGTGATCCCAAAATATGTGTTGGGCACCTCTAAAGTAGAACAAATAGACAAAGAACTATAAGTCTAAGACAAAATACTGAAGTTGCTATAAGATAATCTCACTACAGCTCAAGCAAGAATAAAACAGCAACATGATCAACACAAAGGCGAAAGAGAATTTTTAGTAGGTGATTGGGTCTTCCTACGGCTCCAGCTATATAAGCAAACATCGATCTAGACTAAAGCATCTATAAATCTTTTACCTTAGTTCTATGGACCATACCAAATTTTAGAGCATATTAGAGCGGTAGCATACCTATAGTCCCTCATCCATCTAATATCCTAAAGACCATATACTGGGCATAGTGTTGTCAGGCCTATACGGTTTTTCCTCGAGTCTCACTCTAATCGAATTCTCCTAAAAAACTCTTTCTCTCTCAATCCGAATAACCTTAGGCAAGGATTTGTTTGAGTAAGAACACACAGGATATTCCTCTCATAATACCGAGACTGAATGATCCTCTATCGACACTCAATAACCCTCGTAAGGTTAGCTGTCACTCTCAATAACCGACTATACTAGATTTGGAACCTATAAGTCTAGTATCAAAGAGTGGAGTACTCACATAGGATATCCTTGGTGTCTTAAGTCTAAGGACCAGATACACTACTAGGACTATAGAATCATTGTTTAACAATAAGACATCATCAACTACTCAGTATTTCGTAAGCGGATTTATTAGTAAACTCATTCTCCAATGAGCACCTGCACTATATCCTTAGTATCACCACACAAGCAGCTATGAGACCAATTGCATCTATCATATGGATGGGTATACAACACATTAGTCTGGATATCTCGATGTCCTTCTCGAATAACCTATGACCAAGATTCTTTAGAGTTTGTGTTTAAAGGTAAATCAGTCTCATTATCGTGATCTCATCACGATCCAATTCTCATTGCACATATCCATAGACATCACAATATATATACACATATATGCAATAAGTACTATAAAGTGATAAAATATCAAAATATAATAAGAAAAAAAAATGTGTGTCATGTCACACGTGCCATCACTCACGTGATTGGCTTGCAAGGCACCTATGGCACATAGTTCGGATATGAGATATCCGTTGGAGCCCCTATCTTACTAGATATCCAATAAGCCCCTGAATTATTGGATCATATGGATGAGATCCAATAAGAGCCGATGAGAGAATATTGGATAGAGATCCACTAATCTAAGAGGCTTGGGTAGTTGAATGAAGATCCAATACCCAATAGAGCAACATCCATTAGGGTTAAGTTGACAAAGAACCTCTATAAATAGGAGGAAATTCATACATTAGAGCCTCTTTGGATTTATAGTAAAATTGAATAAGTGGAGACCGACAAAAAGACATAGAAGGTAACATTTATAATAAAAAAATCTACATGGATTTGCAGCACAAGACCTAATCTAGAAAGAGGCATGTGATTTTTTATAGTTTGATTTTCCATCTTGATTAATGAGAAATTTTAGTGTAAATGTCCAATGAGTCACATGTATGAAGTGACTTTTGTGTGATCTTTGTTACATGTCCAGTATTCCATATTGCTATCTTCGTTTTTTACTATATGATGATATCTTGTTGAGAGCATATTTTACACTGTGAGCACATAGTTGGTGGCCATAATACAGTGAGAAACAAAGATATAAACCAAATAGTTAGGAGAAACTTTTTTTCATTGTCAAATGTTTAGACACATAGAGGAAGTATAAACTCCAATGAGTTGCTTCTCCACAAGCACTTTGTATGTAGTTGACTGATACAAATTTTTTGAAGTCATGAAATGCCATTGGATTATTACTCATCTCTTAAATCAAAGAACTATATACAATAAGAAAATTTCTTTATTTTATGAAATGCCACGGTCAACTGAAGTACAGGACTCGAAATCTACATGGAAGGTATTTATTGGCATGAGATTTCCATTTCTTTCTTTTGTTTATTTGTATTTTGCATTTCATATATGGAGGCTGAAAAATCCCGTATATTTTGTGGCTATCAGAGGCTTATCTTTACCACTTGGGCCTTGAGATAATTTGGTGAAAACTCTTTACCTTTGGATTCATCATATATATACTAGTGTATCCATGTATGCAATCAGAGAGGTTTATCTTAAAAGAATAATTCTGTAGAATAATAAAATGATTGCAAAACCTGGTTTAACAATTTGGTCAGTGCCAAATTAGCATGCATTATAAATTTAGATACTTTTTTTTTTTTTTGGTTTCAAGTGTTAATTCTCCAGATTTTAATCTTCTAACAAACTCACCAAACATGATTGTTACTGTCATGCTTTTTTCATTTTTTTCATACTGTTCAAAACAAGAATTATTGTGGCCAATAGAATATAGAGCTAATGGGTGGAAGGATCAGGGAACAGAGAAAACAGAAAATAAAAGACTGATAAAAGAATGCAGATTTGAAGAAAAGAGTGGGAGAAGGATGCTTTCTTGCCTATTACATAACCTCATATTTGTACCAACTTGTATTAGAGAATGTTTTTGAGCTTAAGTAAAAACACATGTTTTTTTGTGTCCCCTTCTATCCTTTACCATGTCTTTCTCTTTTATATATATTTTTAATGGTGCCGACGTTTTAATTGAACTACCAAAACTGCTGTGTTGAAGAGGTTAATTCAAAACAAAAGAAATCATGAAAGGTTTGAGATCTGCTATGACAATTAAAGTCTGAAGATGAATTTGAGAAATAATGACTCTCAAATAACACATTAAAAAGGTGTGAATGACCATGTTTGAATCGAACTGGTCAGATAAAGGTTCTGATTGAGTTGTTGGTCTAAGGTTAGATCTTATTTTTGTTTTTCATGTTGCAGTATGTTTGACTGAAGTCAATATCGTGTAGGTTCTCATCATGGATAAAATTACTGTTAAAGTAATGTCATATTCTGGCAAGATGGCAAATATCACAAGAGTTTCATGTAAGTTTTAGCTACTCTTGAAAATTATTTTTCTTATTTTCTGAATAAATGGTTTTACGAGATAGTTATTGTCTTTTTCATGCATGTCCGTCCTATTACTTCTCCCATTACATTAAGGGGGGCATATGAGAAAATATCATCTCTTCATTTTTTTTCATGCGTCTTTGATATTGTTTGCATTTCTTATTTTAAACTTGGATTTATATGATAGTATTTTCTCAGTATAGAAAACATACATAAGCATATGCTTGTGCTGCATTAGTTGTCAAGGAATGAAACTTTTGATTTTAATTTCTTTTAGAAGGAGGCATTTATCTCTTCTTCTTCTTTGTAGTATTTATGGAACTTACATTGCTAAAATTTTCTTTCAGAGGTTGAAGACAAATACAAATGATGACAACCTTTACTATGAATGGATGCTGTATATTTTATTCAACGAACAAAAGGGAAGTAATGTCTTTCTATATTTGGTTTGTTTTTCTTTTCCTCTTAAAAAAAAGGAATATTCATACCCTCTCTCTCTCTCTCTCTCTCTCTCTCTCTCTCTCTCTCTCTCTCTCTCTCTCTTTGTAGTTTAAATTCTATTTATACCATTGATTTTCTTTCACTATTATGCGCTGAAGAAGTATGCAGTTTTGGATGTATATCTTATGTATTTAACATCTGACACCCATACAAACCTCTTCCAGTTTTCTTCTCCCAAAGTTGAAGAAAGAGAATTCAATGGTTCGAACATCAATGTGATGAAGAAGCCGCCAGACAAGACACGTTCCACTCGACAGAGACCAATGTAGTCTTTAAGACCAGAGAGAGTGCAACCAAGATTTAATTCCATGGTCCCACACCATCTTCTTCTTCTTTGCTTTTAGATTTGTAATTGCCATGAGAACATGCAATAATAGTTCTCCCAAGTTTTACAAAATAAATAGTTGTACCTGATATTTGCTTTGGAGGTACATTCTGAATCCTAGTTATATCTTTTTAGGTTTGAACTTATCCGAATTCTAATTATGTTAAATAGTCTTGATTTGTATTTAGTGATTATTTCATGCTTAGCAGTTTGATTCCAATCTAGTCTTGATTTTTTTTTTTTTTTATGTTTTGGTTATCTTATCCCTTCAAATTGTGTGGTTAAATAATTAAAATTGTCACATGTGTGATACTTATGATAATCATGTTGAAGAAGGCATGGAAGTGTTCATTCATATTGAAGAACGTATAAAAATGTTCATCATTATGCATCCAATTTTATAGTTTTTTTATTGTCAACCTAACTATTTGTCTAATTGTGAAAAGAGAATGTAGAAAAAGTGTTAACGAATGAAAAAAAAAATGTAAATATCTTTTTTATCTTTTTATGTAGGAAGCAGAAGACGATGTAGTATTCTTTTATTTTTTATATGACATGAATGACAAGAATATGTAGTGTCTTTTATCTATCTACGATATGATGTGGATTTTGTTATTGTATCAATTTTAAATATTAACTTTTGGATAAAATGATGTGGATTTTATTATCTTTAATATTGATGTAAAATTTTTTGATCATTAAAATTTCTGGTATGGTTTTAAATTATTAAAAATTGATAGTTTTCGTTGATAGTCTTATCACTAATGTTGTTTTTATTGATAGTCTGTCGATAATATACTTTATAATTAATATTGTTTTCATCTAAATAAGTATTAGTAACAAATTCAAGTAATTGTCAGTAATTTTTTAATATAAATTTTAGTGACATGTCAGTTCATCATTGAATTATTATTATTTTTTTTTAATTTAATCAACAATCAGTGACTGACGGATCTAAGTTATCTTTAAATTTTTTTGTGATGACATTTGGTGATTCATTATCAAATATTATCACAGAAATTATTTAGTCAATTTATTTATTTATTTATTTATTTCGAATGATGTAATTTGAATGTATTAATCACAAAAATAAGTCATCACTATAATCTATAATTTAGTGACAAATGGGTCACTAAAAACTTTTTAGCCATCGAACCCAACCCAACCGACGGAAGCTCACATCATGATAATTTTCTAAGCTTCGTTGATAACTTTCGCACGAATGGTTGTTTTTCTTGTAGTGGAGGTATTATTAACATTTACCAAAAGTACATCATCCCATTTGGAATAAAAAATAAAAAATCAACACCTTCTTTCTTGCGGTACTAAAAAAAAAAGGGGGGGGAATTAATTTGGGCATCGTACCAAAAGTCTTGCGATAGATTAGAAAACATATTATCGGTTGAAGAAATAGAAGAAGATGAAGTGATAAAAGAAACAAGAGAGACCAAAGACATCTTGCGAAGATGTCTTTTTTTGTTTTTCTTTTTTCATTAATAACTATTGTTGTCTATGAAGCATGTGTAATTGTAAATTTTTTTAAAAACCATAGTTAAACATTCAAGCTAAAATATTTTTTTTTTCCACTATTAGGATAATAGTGGTGATCAAAAGACAGTGCCAAGGATTAGAAATACAAGCAGAGAAGATGTGGATAGTATATAGAAGCCTGTTTACTAAAAGAAATAAAGTAAATAAAAAAACACTCTCAAACACAAGCAGAGAAGATGTGGATAGTATGTAGAAGCCCGCCTGTACACTAAAAGAAATAAAGTAAATAAAAAAATACTCTCAAACACAAACATAGAAGATGTGGATAGTATATAGAAGCCTCTGCACATTAAAAGAAATAAAAAAAATAAATAAATAACCCTCTCCAATGGCAGTTTATAGTTGGCAACCGAAAACAATAGCAGTAGTGTTAGTTTCTCCCTCTTGTTCACCTCTGAAAATATTGAGAGTTAACATCATCATAACATATCAACCTTTGTTTACATGAAGCAAATGACATTTATCAAATAGTAACAATCGATTAATTTTCATTTCACTATGTTTACATAAAACCCATTGAGTATAACGTAAAATATATTTTCTTTTACTGTCATAGCACGAGAAGAAATATTACATCCACAAAGATATGAAACCAGAATCTCACATAGGAATGTCCCGTAAGCAGTTTAATATGTTGGAAGGATCTCAATTTTCCTTTTAATAAACCAATCATAAGGCATTTGTCAGAAGAGCATCGCAAAACATGTAGTCAAGTCTCCTCCTGGGGCAAGAGGTACTCCCACTCAACAGCAGATTCATCCTCTTGTTTCCGTAGCTTTTGCACAAGACCGGGTTGACTAGTTTGAGCAGCATCTCTTCTTCCTCCTGGTGATGTTCCCATTAAGTTGGGCGTTTGCTGAATACATGCTTTGACAGCATCATGCACACTCACGAAGAACCAGCTTTTGCCAATCAGCTCAATGAGATGTGATCTCGCGAGTGTCAACAGAACCTTTTGGTTTGGATTCGAAATGGAAATCTGCAGGCATTCAGTGCATCAGTTATACCACTCTATCATTTGAGGAATAGAAGAATACTATGTTTAAAGAATACCGACCTGCACCTCATGCAGTTTGTATTCTTGATGCAAATCTTTGAGAGCTTCTACGGCGCTGGAGTCGATATATGGGACAGCTGCAGCAATGCAAGTATAAGCAGATGTACCAAGGAAGTTTTGTTTACCAGTATGACTCTGATGAAACAACAATCCCAGTATTTGATCTTTGTTGTCTTGGAACTGTACCTCTCTTTCCCTCTTTCCTCTCTTCTTCATTTGATGCTATGAGCTCTTATATCAGTACTTACATACCAAGTAATTATGAGCTTGTTTGCAGCGAAGACGGTCAACAAGACTAAGTATACGATCCAAAATTTCAAATCTTTAGGCGATGTAGGATTCATTTGACTGGAAATTTTTGACCCGATGAACTCCACACCTCACCTAGCCTCTGATCTCAGTTATTTCAACCTCATGAGGAACATCACACACATAAAATTTTGTAACAACAATGCATCCTTAGATGTTTGGAGCAGTGTAATTCTGTGCACTCTCATAGGATAATATGACATGAAGATCTAAAAGTGGTCAGGGAGAAGTCTTTTTCGGGACAATTTGGAAATGTCAGAGACTTTTATTCACTGTGAAGAGTAATATTCATTGTTCGTAAAGGAACTTTTAAGGCTCAGAAGACTTTAGGTGAAGAGCATTATTCAGTGTTTGGATTGGAGATTTACTAGTGGAATGAAGATATTGTAGGACTGATATCGATATCTATATCTAACTCATGTGATTGACAACAGAAACATCAAATTAGAGATATCAACTTTTCTGCCAAAAGAAGAGTTAGGGCTCCTCGTGAAAAGTTTGTGGACTTACATGCCATCTCAATGATCACAAAATGTATTCTTGAAGCTTGTGGTTCCCACTTTCTGTTCTTCGAGATATCGAGCTCGTATTCTCTGAGCCTGCAAACGAATTATCATGGATATTGCAGTTAACGTGGAAAATTTTGTGAGAAAACATCTTTTGCTCTATAAAAGTAGTTTATGTCATCACCTGTCTTTGATGTAGCTAATATTTGCAAAATAAATGGGTGCTTCAATCCGAATGACAACAATCCCTCGATACAGACATGCTTCTGGGTATTGGTCGATGTTTCTGTATATGGTAGTTCCAGGAAGCCGACCTAAGATAGCTGCAAGTACTTGACATGATTACATCACTGGAATATATCCATGATATTATGTTGATGATATAATATTGCAACTAGTTTAAGTAGAAGAGTAGGAAAGAATAATGTTTTGCATGATTACTATTCTGCTCGCAGCAGCCATTAGTTTGTGAAATAAGTGAGCACCTTTTACAGATTCAGATTTAAAAGTCATAGAAGAAATGATTATGGTTAATAATGTGGTTCAATTCTCCAAGAGTATTAACAAAAGAGACTGAAGTAAAATGTATAATTTCATCTTTATACTGCCATATCCATACAAGGATTTGAAATAGTTTTTGCTGACAACAGCTTGTGAAAAGAAGTTCAAAAGTAACATTAATTGTATTTGGGTGGCAATTACAGAGAAAATGGTGAACTCAAATGATTTCTAAACATGAGAAAATGTGACAATCCAATGTCGAGTTACTTTATTGTTAGATATACAAGTGAAATTTGATGGAAAGTTTTAAGCCTACTCACTGATCAATTGAAGCATACTAACCGATACAAGGATTCGCGGATTCATGTATGACAAATGCAAGGGATGAGAACACCTGCAGTATGTAAAAGATAATCATAATCATACTTGCAAATCCTTGTCTTATAACTCACAAAGCACTTTAATTTTCAGAAACAACTAATCCATTATGCATGGAAGATCAGAACCCTGGAATGTTAAGGATTCCAACTTATGCCATGCACAGAGATTTTTCCAGTTGAGGGCTCGGTTGTTCTTTGAATTGAATTTAGCATTCATAGTATAGAAGAAAGTAAACAACATCAAATATCACTTAGAGACTGTCTACTATATCTTTATCCTCATTCAACAAAAATTCCATTGCCAAAGTGTCCTTATATAATTATTTTGCATGTTATTATTATTTAAAAATATTAAATTAAAGTTTATACTTGCGAAAGGGTTAGTTTTGAGTGACCTAATAAACTTAGGGGCCTTGTTAAGTAGGGTCAGAACATGATTTTTTTTGTTAACACATATGCCCATTTCAGTTTTTATCTTCTTTCTAGATTATTGAAGCATATCGCCTTTCGAGTTTCATTTTCAACCATTTCTATTACCCTAAGGATAAGAAAATCGATAAAGTTGCTTTATAATAAAACATCTTTTTCTTTTTGTTTGTCAAAAATAGGCAAAAGGCTTCAATTATGTAGGCAAATAATTTTCTTGTCATTGACTACATCTATCGGTAGTGATCAAATAATTTTCTTTTATGTTCTTTGTCAAGAAAAGCTTCATTAGATAGACAAAATAGCACCAAAAATGTGTGTAATGTATTAAGAGATTTGTACAACCCATAAGAATTATTAGTGTGGTTTTCATGGTTTGTGAAGAAAACCATAACATAAGGCAGTTGAAAGCTGCAGGTAAAATCTTACCCCAACAAGCACACCAATCTCAGTGCCAAGAAACAATGTGGCTAAACAGGTGAGCATCCAAAGGAGGAAGTCTTTCTTGTCTACTTGCCACAAGAACATGGCTTTCTCGTAATCCACCTAAAAATAAAATCTAACATATAAATTAGAGTGCAAAACAACTGTGCTGTTAAATCCTTATAAATTTATCATGGAATTATCACTAAATGTTCAAGCACTTTATGATGTCCAATATTTATGTATCTCACTAAGCGTATAATTATTAAATTATCAATGCCAAGCTGCAAAACCTTATTGTACATTTGGACTTACAAGACTTATTCCAACAGAAACCACAATGGCAGCCAATGCACACTGAAAAGAAACACAGCCAAAGGAATGTCAGCAGAGCAGAAACATGCAAAATTGTCAACAACACTGAAAAATAATGTGCAACAATTGGAACATGAAAATTTCGTAAAAGTCATTAAAATGATAGATATGAATAAAGAAAAGAGTCAAAAAGTGATAAAGAGCTCTCTCTGCCAGGTAAAGATGATGTCTTTCTCAGATAAAGCAGGACTGATACAAGTTCTAAGCTAAAGTTTCATATTATATGTTTGTGTGTGTGTGTATATATAAATATATGTGTGTAAATATCTTTCTTGTCTACTTGCCACAAGAACATGGCTTTCTCGTAATCCACCTAAAAATAAAATCTAACATATAAATTAGAGTGCAAAACAACTGTGCTGTTAAATCCTTATAAATTTATCATGGAATTATCACTAAATGTTCAAGCACTTTATGATGTCCAATATTTATGTATCTCACTAAGCGTATAAATTATCAATGCCAAGCTGCAAACCTTATTGTACATTTGGACTTACAAGACTTATTCCAACAGAAACCACAATGGCAGCCAATGCACACTGAAAAGAAACACAGCCAAAGGAATGTCAGCAGAGCAGAAACATGCAAAATTGTCAACAACACTGAAAAATAATGTGCAACAATTGGAACATGAAATTATATATATATATATTCAGAACAGATAAATTTATCTTATTCTGTCAGTCAAATCCATTTCAACATATAAATATATTTAATACTAGCCGATTTGTTCTTTTCTTTCCGACCGTCATCCCTTGGATGGTAGAACATCTCTTGGATTCCATTTCTTCTCATCTCTTCTATGGTCTCTAACCATGGACAAGTTTGATGGATCCTATAACCTACCTATGTATGCAATGATCTCCCATTACTCTGTTGGATGAGTTCTCTCTGTGGTTTATGTGCTCGAATAAGCTTTAGTGGATCTTTTATCCTGCTTTTGATCTACGATAACTTTATGATGTTATGTAGCTTATGTTGCAGATCTCGGTGTTCCTTCCAAGAAAAAGTTGTGTTCTCTTTTAAACTAAGATCAAAGTTACCTGAGGTATATCTCTGAACCAAGGTGTTAGAAAAAGAAGTGCACAACCAATTGTAAGACCTGTTATGATTCCAGATAATCCAGTCTGTGCTCCACTCTCATTATTTACAGCTGATCTGGAAAAGGAACCTTGAAAAAACATTTCAATGATCATAAGAGAAACAATTTCTATCAGTGAAAACCGGGAAATTATAATCATTAGCGCCAGCAATACGATGGACAAAATTAAAAGAGTCACCTGTTGCGGGATATGCGGAGAAAAATGAACCGCAGATATTTGCCATGCCAAGACCAAATAGCTGCAAAAGGAATGTAAAGAGCTTTTATCCTTTTAAGAACTGAAACAACAAGTTTGTATATCAGCATCGCTTCAACTTTTTGCATCGAAATCATATTGTGTGATAAAGATGCAGTGTTTTATTGATGAATGCAAATTCCAAGTGTATGCTAAGATGATCAGAAGCTGAAAAGAAGCTGCAGATCTACTAAGAATTATCTCCATACATCGATGCAGCAATGTTTTGGACAATGCCAAGGAGAAGAACCTTTGTTCAAAATTGTAAACAATACATCTTGTTATCAAACGGTTCAAGTTGTTCCACGGCAATGAAAGGAAGGGATTAAAATTACATTGCAGCACATCTTGTAATAATTAACAGTTTCCTATAGTTAGTAACGCCTATGTGGCAATTATGGAAAACCAGAAGAATATTTATTTATCGGTACTTTTTTGTGTTCTAAATGCCAAAAAAAATGGATAAAGGGAAAAAAAAAGAAAAAAAAACAAGTAATGGTAGATACTGAGAGCTGCAGAAAACAAACAGAAGGGCTCCTCAATAATATACTTCTTGATTAGGGTCCAACTCATAACCATTCTTTGCTGCCAAAGCTTTCGCAATCCCCACAGACTCCTAAAAATTGGAAAATCACGGTGATCAAAAGACTCGAGAAAGAATTAAGAGTGACAGAGGATGACAAGAAGATATCGTACCAAAATGGCCACACCAGTGATCAGAAATGCCGTTGATATGAGTGATTTCAGATGCTGAAATTCTCTAGGAATATGAAAAGTCGGCAAGCCTTGAGGTATTTCACCTACCTAAGAACGATGACAACATACCAAATGCTATGAAAAGAAAAAAAGGTTAATGAAGAAGAAACTGAATGATCTCATCAAGATCGGGGAGAGATGCGCCACCACAGAAATTGAAGGTGGATGGAAGGATTTCACAAAAGCTGTGCCGAGAACGACTGCTGTGAGTGGCCCTGATGATCTGAGGAATCTCAAATTCTTTTTCGTTTTGCCCTGCAAAATTTGAGTGAGATGATCTCATGAATCCAATCTTTTTACTTGAACGCAAATGGGATTGGGGAGTGTCGAAGTACCTACCAAGTGCTTCATGAGAGTGATCAAGGTGAGAATAACAGATCCCATCAGAAATGGGGACCAGGAGAACTGCACAAACAAGCATTAAACAGGAATGAAACGAAAAGCCAGCGTTCCTCGGAAGAATAGTAACTGCAGTGATTGGAAGATGAACGATTACATCTCTGGCTCCAGCGATGATACTTTCTGTCAATGGAAAGATTCTGCTGCTCTGAACGATGTCGTACCCCAGGAAGTATTTTGCTTGGGACAAAGCAATTATAATGGCTGAGGAAGAAATAAAGCCGGAGATCACAGAGTGGCTGATGAATCGAAGTAGCCAACCGAGTCTGCAGCAGCAAGATAACAGTGAGAGTAACCGTTTCCGACGTATGATTTCTCAACACAAGTCGTCAACAAATAAATTACACGTCAAACTGAGAGTTAGTTACAAATAAAGCCCAAACAAAAGCAAGGTTATTCCATTACCTAATGTGGATGGATAGCAACAGCTTTTTTTACGAATAATAATAGATTATTAGTGTCAAAGCGTGTGTCGTATATATATATTAATTACTTGCTAAAATAAAATACTGTTGGTTTCATGTGAAGAAATAAAAAAGAGTCCGAAACCTGAGAAGCCCCAACAGACATTCCAACACTCCAACCATGAACGCCAGTAAGATGGCAAGCTCCGTGTACAGCTCATCCGAGGGATCCACGATGCTACCCAAGACGTTGGAAACGAGGAGCGACACCAACGTTACGGGACCAATTGCCAGCTGACGAGACGAGCCGAACACGGCGTAAACAAATATGGGAACGAAGCCGGAATCTGTGGACACAAGCTGTTAACGTTAGATGCTGCTGCTGCTGCCATGGCGGAAGGAGAGAGAAAGAGAGAGAGAGAGAGAGAGAGAGAGAGAGAGAGAGAGAGAGAGAGAGAGAGGAGAGAGTTGTCGACGCTCACATAGCCCGTAAATCGGATGTAGACCAGCCAACTTGGCGTACGACATTGCCTGCCCATTTTGACACCATCAGTTTACTACTCCGTCCGATTGATTCATATTTACATTTTAGGAGATGCATATGATGACATTAAGCGTATAACCATGCCATGTTTTAAACTTGAATATCTATCGTGGGCCTAAACGCTAACATGCTGTGCCGACAAATATCATATCTGCTGGAAACAAATAGGGTGGGGGTGATGATGGTGATATCCTCGGACTTGATTTGATATCCTTCATCGGTAACCCGCTGAGATCTTTTTTTGTTTTTTTCGCCTTGGATTTTGATATCCTTCTTTTCGACGATTCTTTAGAAAAGGCACGCATTTTAGTTTTCATTTTGATGATTTCTTTTTTTAGAAAAAGGCAACGATTCTTTAGAAAAAAAAAACACTAGTCACCTTTTTTTTCCTCCTTTCCGAATCTAATCTTCCCTTTAATCGAACCAGATCCATGCTTTTATGTGGGTTCAAAGTGGATGTTACGCTCTAGCAGTTAATTGAAATAAATAATAATCAAATGGATATTTGTATTGGTAAAAAAAAATTAATTAAAAATAATAAAATTCTAACAAAATAATAAATTAAAATAAAAAAATATCAAACGTAAATTCTATTCGTAAATTATTATGTAAAAACAATAATATTCAAGACTAAAGCAATAAACCATTCCATGTTAATCAAGACAATATAATAACGCATGAATAAATAATAACATTTTCATTGATAAGATAAAATTAAATGATTTAACATATCAATTTACTTCATACTTAAGTCCTCATTTCCGTATTTTAATATATTTTAAATTAATAAAAAAATATTATCAAGAACTCAAATTAAATATAAAAATCATGAACCATATAATATAAGAAAACATTTATATATGGTTTATATAAAACGTCATTGAAATCCACTTATAATAAATAGCTATAATAATTTGAAATAGTGTTGTAGTTTTTATTTAAAATTTGAAAAATAGTGTGATCAAATTCAAAATACTTTTAGTTGTGGTGGTGGATCGATCAAAAAGGCTACCGAACTGCGCTGTCAACATACTGAACAGTATTCTAACATTAAAAAGAAATATGAGGCTACAAAATAAACATTTATAAAATTAAAAATCAGCAAACTGTTTTTAAGTCATCTGGTCGAACTGTTTTCAAATAGATTACATTGGTTTCGTAGATTGTGGATCCAAAATTGGTATTGAATTTCGGGTCAATCAACCACTTGTGGATTCTAATAAAATTGGTATTGAATTATTTTTTTAAAACAAAAATAATAATACAATTATATTTTTAAATATTTAACAAATTATTTTTAAAAAAATATTGATATTTTTTGTGTTAATTTTTTTAAAAAATTATTTGAGTTTTTTTAATGACATTTCAATTAATTTTGACACACTTCGATTAAAATTATGCTAAAATAATGAAAAATTAAAAGTTTAAGTATGAAATGAATTTATATTCTAAGATGGATACCTGCAGATAAGGTGTATATTAATTATTGCTTTAACTTTTTACTATTTTTAAGTTTCTAATTTTTTATAATATAATATAATATAATTGATTGAAATATTATTATTTTATGATTTGACATAGCACCGTGATCCCACCTGTTTTGAATTTTAAATTTGTTTTCTATTTTATTATTTCGTATGTTTTTTTTTTATATAATCTTCTTAATCAGTGATAAGCTTTTGTTTTTGTTTTTTTAGTTTCGAATATTTAAACAGAGAATTAATAGAGAACTAAAAAAAGAGAAATTGAAATATAATGACATCCTAACTTGATAAATAGGATATCGATCAAAATGCATCAAAGAGCATGGTAGTCGTCCCTGTAACACTCGACATACTCGTACAAAACTAACCAACAATAAGATGGACGATGATGATTTCACCTGAGGCACGAGCATGACACCGACGGTGATCCCAGCCGTGAGGTCCAACTCCAGATAGTCGCCGGAACGATACCTACAGATCCACCGTGTGCAGGGGAGCAACATCTCTAGCCACTCCGTGGCCGTCATGGCCTTCAGGGTGGACCACCACCGCGACACCGGAGGGGCCGAGGAGGAATGCAGTGACGGCCATGGCCGCTCCGACCGGACCTCCCAAGCCGCCATGTCCATGCCGACGACACCGTCGGCGAGATCCAGATTACTGGAGGTGGCATACGTTATCTCCATCAGTCGCTGCTGCACCCGACTCCCGTCAGCTGCAACCACGCCTGTTATAATACTACTTACTAGTTGGGGAGACGATGCTTCTTCGTATACTACGCATCGTGTACGCATCAATTTACCCCAAGTACATACATGGTTTCAACATGGCGTCTGATCCACTTGATCTTGTCCAATGCAATTAGTTTATGCTCAAAAGCTTACCAATAGACATCAATGATTTTCTGTATCGACGGCTTTGATTTGGCCTTTGCATTGATCCGGAAAAAGAAAGAGGTAGAACAATTATTGGGGAGTGGCATAATTTATCGATTACTTTCTGTGGTACTGTAATGGCCTAAATTAATGCGTCGCACGGAGTCACCACAAGTATCCAATATATTATTAAATCATAACTCTACAATCGGACGGAGCGTATCGTTAAAATCCATTAAACACCAAATTGTGTACCCAAGTTAATAAATCATCTCAAATAAAATATATCATCATTCCGAATCTTAATTGAATAATTACCTGACAATCAAACACAAGAGAATAAAACAAAAAGGAAGACTTGACTCGATAGTGAAATGCCAAGAAGAATAACTTCGTCCGTATTATCGTTGCATCTGATCAATCACTTAGCAAGGCTCCTCGGATCATCAGCTGACCGTCCGTCGCCCACATTTATTTCATCGGCAACAATTATGAAAATCTTTTTAAAATCTACATCAAATATAGGCAAATTAATCAAACATTTAAGAGCACTAACTGATTAGCTTCACCAACTTTTTAACCTGTTCTTTAAGCAAATTGGCTCTCACCAAAACAAAACAAAACAAAACAAAAATCTGAAACATGTAAAAGCTTTCGATCACCAAAAATCCTTGCATGAACACGCACCATTTTCGAAACAATGGAAACGATTCCTGTCCCTCACTACAATCTCTCTATCGTATACCTTGGAGATAAACTTAAAAGCTGCATGGCAATCCCCACAGACACGCAAGTTCTTCACAATCCTAATACGTGTTCCAGGAGGGGTCTTCAACAAGACAAAAGCAACGGCTAACTTCTCACTGTGCCAATGCAGTGCGTCCTCCTTGTCCTCTTCATCAATGTCGAGCAGCACCTCCGTCTTCCTAGGAACATAACCTGCTAACTTTATTTTCCTCCCTATCTCCTCCAACATCTCATAAACTCCCCTGTATTGCAATTGCGACTCATCTCCAGCAATGAACTCGTATATCTCACCATTCAGCTCCACCAAACTACATCCGGGTACCTTTCTGATCCCACGCTCGCTCATGGCTCTCCTAGTCTCCCATTTCTTTTGCCATTGTCTTCCCAAAGCGTACAAGTTCGACAACACCACATAGGTTGAATCGTGCACCGGATCCTCGTCAAGTAGGTTCTTGGCGATCCTCTCACCAAGCTCCAGCCTGCCATGCACACGACAAGCACCGATGAGCATCCTCCAGATCACCGGGCTAGGCTCCATCGGCATTGTTCTGACAAACTCCAGTGCTCGTTCAACCATACCCACTCTACTAAACAGATCAACCATACATCCATAATGCTCGATCTGAGGCTCGATGCCCAAGTCGCTCTTCATAGAATCAAAATAGTGGCGGCCCTCGTCGACCATGCCGGAATGACAACAAGCAGTGAGCACACTGATAAAAGCCACACCGTCAGGAACCACCCCGGCACCCTTCATCATCTCAAAGACTCGAACTGCTTCCTTGCCACGCCCGTGTAAGGCGAGGCCATCAATCACCGACGTCCACGACACGATGCTCTTCGCATGCATCTGCTCGAAGAGAGCCACCGCCCCATCGACGTCCCCACACTTGGCAAGAGCGTCCAGTAGTGCATTGCACAAAGGCAAAGCCTTTGGAATGTTTTCCCTTTCGACATAAGACCCGAGCCATCTCACGAGTTCGAGCGCCCCTAGGTCAGCACAAGCAGAGAGCACCAATATGACCGTGATCTCGTCGGGTTGGATGCCTCTGCCCTGCATCTCACGAAAGAGAGCCACAGCTTTGTCGGAGAAGCCCGACCGGATGTAGCCCCCGATCATCGCACTCCACGTGACAGGACTTGTCTTGGGCATTCTATCAAACAATTCCCGGGCACAATCGAGACTGCTGGGTGCTCCCGAGTACATATGGATGAGTGTGTTCTGGACGTACGGATCAGAGTTATACCCATATTTCACAACACAGGCGTGGACTTGGGCTCCGACGCTACTAGGTTCCGGCAGGCTGGCACAGGCCTTGAGGAGGAAGGGGAAGGTGAACTTGTTGGGGAGCAACCTGCAGCGGAGCATGGCGGAGAAATAAGAGATGGCCAACCGTCTTTCTCCAAGGCGGTCGGACTGGGCATGGGAACGGATGACGGTGTTGAATAGGAAGGCGTCGTAGAGGTGAGTGGAGGCATGGGGGGAGAAGAGGAGGGACGTGGCGACCTCGAGGGCGTCAAGGGAGGAGGAAGCGGCAGCAAATTTGGTGAGGACGAGGGGGTTGGATTGGAGGCCAGATTTGAGGATGAAGGCGGTGGTTTGTAGGAGGTGTCGTAGGGAGATGCAGGCTTGGAGGAGCGCAAGGCAGGTTTGCTCTGCTGCTCTGCCTCTGCTGGGCGTGCTGGGAAGGGTATGGTTGACGAGATGAAGGGAGCCTTTCAAATGTTTCTCGGAGGGTACAATCATTTTCGCGTGATGATCATCCTACTTTGAGACAACAGTGCACTGTTTGTGCTATTTGTGCATCTTTGGCATGCCTGCGCCCAATCTATGATTGAGTTGAGAATTGAACTCAAATCTCTCAATCTGGGCAGTCACAAGCGAAAGATGGTAGCAGCATAAGGTCCATATTCTTCTGGGTTGGAGACTTCCAAAAGCAACAGTTGCCAAGAATCGAGTAATTTACAGAAGCAAGAAGATGAATGAAGGCGATAGTTGAAATAAAGAGAGTCGCATATCACTGTATTTTATCCTCGTGCATCTCTCAAACAGTGGTTATTGTAGCATCAAGGATTGACTCTTCCAGCAAGGATCGATTGGTTTTGTGCTTCCGTGGTCCGATGGGTATGGTCGATCGATTGAGATCACACCATCCGCGGTGGACTTTTGAGTATTGGCGCCCATGGAGCAACGAAGAAGTGTGGTCAGCCTAATTGATATAAAGGGTCTAATGTGATCATTTTTTATCATCAAGTGTCATTCATATGATCTATTTTATTGTTTTAATACTATCACGTCTGAAAGAAGAAAGTAGCTCCAGAACTAGCATCTTTCATTATGGAAAAAAAGAGAGCTAAGTTTTAATGTTTAATATAGGATTATAAGTTTGGAATAAAATCATTTTACATAATGTTTGTTTTGTAAGCTCTGTCAGTATAAAAAATATTGAATGAAGGAACATTTCCATTAAATTTTATGCTAATACGATGTACCCATTCGGTACCTCGCTATCTTTAAATTGGTTTGAATAAAAAAAAAGTTTATATTAATAGAAGAATAATGATAGAAGATGACCGTTAATATAAAATGATAATTTTAAATTCTTACATGTTTTAATCTTCAATCATAAATTTTAGACCACGATTTGAGTGCAATTCCATCCTCATATTCTATATAAATACACACTACCTCAATAAATAATATAATTTTCTTTTATAATAAATTCTTTAATTTTTTATAGTATCAAAACTTTTTTGCTCGAAGGAAGGCTTCCTCTTTCTCGCTTTTTCTTCATCGCTATCCTATTGATCTATTGGCAACTACTATTTTTTTTTCTTGTCCTCTCTATTATTATTTTACAACTCTCGATTTTGTACTTTCTGTTTTTGGATTCTTGCATTACACTAAATATGAAGACGCGCGACTCTTCCCGATCGATCTCTTAGCATGATCTGCTTTGCAACAAATCTATTCCACTTTGTTGATCTAATCAGCCTCTTTTAGTGATCGATATGCTTCTTCGAAAATCCTCTATCGCTATTTAGTTCTGCTTAGTGCCTACTACCCAACATCTTTACCAGCATCCTTGTCCCCTTCTCGTCAACCACCAAACTCACTAGTGCTTTAGACCCACGATCAACCTCTCGATGATAGCCTATTGTTTTCTACCATCCTCTCGATGATACTATTAGAATTTGCGATTGAGAAAACTCAGGAGAGAAAAGAAAAGATCTTCCTCTTTTTCATATCTCATATCAAATCCTCCCTTATGCACTTTTTAGATTTAATCCTCTCTATCATATCATATCATAACCTTTCATGTGCACTTGTTAGATCTAATCTCCTTCCATAGATCATATATTCACTATTTGTGCATCAAAATTAGATTATTAATTAGTTCTGGATTTCCTTTATTTGAGTACAACATCTTCTTAGCATATCTTCCTCCTCTATATTTGATACTCCAATTATTATTTCTTCAAGAAACAATAGTTTATCTCAACCCACAGGACTTATATTTATTAATGTAATAATCATAATCTCCTTCACTCTCCAAAGGTGGCAACTATATATCTTGACGAGCACAATTCACTAATCTCCTATTTGGATATGATCTATTAGGCTATATCATTGGCTCTCTTAGTTGTCTATCAGAAAAGATCCAAATATCAAGAGTACTTATCTTAATGGTAAATTCTGAATATAATTCATGGCTATGATAAGATCGTTTTATTTTACAAGTCAATCAAACCTTAATTTTTTTGCTCTGGTTTCATAACACCACTAATGTTTTCGTGCAATACTGCATATAAGTATGGTCAAAATTACAAACCACCCTTATCAATCATTCTCCCACTCAAATGCTAAGTCTTTTATCTACTTTGATAAAAATAACATAAAAAGATATTACTATTACTTATTATATACAAAATTAAAAATTATCATACAAGATTTAGCTTTAATAAGTCATCCCTTAAGCGATAAAAAAGTCATTGTTCATATTTTCAATAGTTTAGGAGATGAATATAAGGAACTGACTATAGCAATTCAGATACTCACCAATATTATTTAAGATACTATATGATAAGTTAATTAATTATGAAATATATTTGAAACGAGAAAAGGGCATGACCAACTATCACAACTCAATACAATAAAAAATTCAAAAGAAAAGACAATCAAAGCAGAAAAAACTTCAATAAAAGACCAAATAAGATGACTCTTGGATACACAAAACCATCATCCTCTATTATATTATCAACTCTCTAACCATGTGATAACTTTAGCCCAAACGACTCAGAAAATAACTTCAATTATAACTATCAGTAGTTCTGGCATCCCAACAATAATAATTAATAAAAAGTTATCTGCCAACTCTTTGATAAAATTGGACATATAACAAAGTCTATCGATCTTGAACTAAGCCTAGTACTCTACCCAGTTGGTCTCAAGCAAACATCATGACTATTCCGATTGCTTATCTAAGTAATTGGATTGCTGACTCTAGTGCTTCTTATCATATTACTTTTAATTTATAAAATTTATCTATCCACACTAACTATGGAGGCAATAAAGGCATCATCCTTGGTAACGATAACGAAATCCCTATCACTCATATTAGTTTCATAATAATTAATTCACATGCAAATATTTTTACACTCGATGATGTTTTGTGTGTACCTCACATCAAAAGAAATCTTATTTTTACCTCTTAATTCTACAAATAAAATAATACCTCTATTGAGTTCTTTTTTGACTTATTTCTTGTAAAGAATCTAAGTATGAGGGCACCTTGGTTTGAGGCCCAAAAAAATATAACATTTATGAGTAGCCATCACCTTCAAAAACTTTGAACTACATAAAAGTGACAAAAGTAACCTTTTGATTATCAAGATATTTTAATATATCAAATATTTTTTTATTTATATCATCTGTTATTCTACCACCATTAGATTAGGTTTACCCTTTAAACTGAGATAACTAAGCTTATTAAATTATTCTATTTCTAGTCCATTCTTATTTGATGTTCTCGCTCCATCATTTGTTTCTTATTGAAACTATTACTGTATTATATTTGATATAATCTCTAGAGTTTTCATAATCTCACTCAACTAATCAAAAGAAGATGCAATAGAAGTAGATGACCTTGTCATCCTAGATTCCTAAAAGACATTAAAAGATAAATTTTATCCATTACTATATAATTTACTAAACCTTAATATATATTACACCACTAGTATATCAAATATCTTAGTAATTGTCAAATCATACTTTAATTCCACCACTATCACAACCCCCATTCAAGAGGTTCGTGTTAAATCTCGGATTTTGATGATGAAATCAATTGATTTGTTTATGATCTAATCTATGTTTTGAGTGACACAGGAAGCTTCGATCAGGGAAAGATAATTAAAGTAAGAAGAATCATGTTGGGCCGGAGTGGAATATGTCAAGAGATTAGACATTGAGCCAGAGGATCGGTCAACATATCGGCAGAAGGCTTCGGGCCATGGGTTTAGGCATCGAGCCAAGAAGAGAGGAAATTGCACTAAGGAAATCGGAGTTACAGAGGTCAATTGGCCGATTGGGCAATAGGCCGCAAGAGAGGACGATACGTCAAAGAA
This sequence comes from Musa balbisiana, assembly GCA_004837865.1. NCBI lineage: Eukaryota > Viridiplantae > Streptophyta > Magnoliopsida > Zingiberales > Musaceae > Musa > Musa balbisiana. The sequence goes on along the minus strand of CM017195.1, from coordinate 15,035,106 downwards.
TCAGATGAAGCGTCGATGAACCAATGACATGCCAGACAACATTTGATTTAGCTTAGTAATAATTGTCTAAATCAAAGTAAGTTTAGGTATAATTGGGTTGGAATTGGACCAACTCAATTAGGGGCCAATTGAGCCCAAGTTTGAGCTGTGTTGGGCCTAGTGAAAGGCCCAAACAATGACCCAATAAGTGGAACCGTCGGTGACACAATCTCCGAGACTGTGTCAAGCGCTGGTACCACCAGTATGGGCGGTGGTACCTACTAGTCATAGGTGCCCAACAATCCAATCACGTGAGTGATGACACATGTGACTTGACACAAAATCTTTTTGCTTATTATATTTTGGCATTTATCACTTTATATTGATTATTGCATATATGTATGTATATATATTGTGATGTCCTTGGATCTGTGCAATGAGAATTGGATCGTGATGAGATCACGATAACGAGACTGATTCACCTTTAAACACAGATTCTAAATAATCCCGGTCATAGGTTACCTGAGAGGGACATCGAGATAACCGAACAAACTAGTGTGTTGTATACCCATCCATATGATGGATGCAGCTGGTCTCATAGTTGCTCATGTGGGGACACTAAGGATACAGTACCGATGCTTATTGGAGAATGAGTTCACTGATTGATCTTCTTATGGAATGCTGGATGGTTGATGATGCCTTATTGTCAGACAGCGATACCGTAGTCCTAGTGCTATATCTGGTCCTTACACTTGAGACACCAAGGATGTCCTATATGAGTACTCTACTCTTTGATACCAAACTTACAGGTTTGGATGTCCCAGATTTAGTACAGCTGGTCATTGGGAGTAGCAGTCGACCTTACGAGGGCTATTGAGTGTCAATAGAGGATCATTCACTCTCGGCGTCATGAGAAGAATATCCCATGTGTTTTTGCTCAGACAAATCCTTGGCCAGGGTCATTTGGATTGAGAGAGAAAGAGTTCTCCCGGAGAATCCGATTAGAGCGAGACTCGAGTAGAAACCGTATGGGTCTGACAGCGCTATACCATGCATATAGTCTTTGAGATATTAGATAGATGAGGAACTATAGGTATACAGTAATTAAGGATAGACAGGTCCAATGGATTGGATTCCTCTGTATCGTCTAGGGACTATGCATAGTGGCCTAGTACATCCGTAGTCGATGAGTCGAGGTTGGGATATTAGATGGATGAGGAACTATAGGTACATGGTAACTAAGGATAAACAGGTCTAATAGATTGGATTCCCCTGTATCGTTTAGGGACTACGCGTATGGCCTAGTACGTCCGTAGTCGATGAGTCGAGTGAATTATTATGGAGATAATAATTCATTGAGCTAGAAGGAGTTCTGACAGATATGACTCATGACCACCTTGATATTAGGCCTAGAGGGTCACAAACATATGGTAGGCATTACGATGAGTAGCGGTTCGGATATGAGATATTCGCTGGAGCTCCTATCTTATTGGATATCTAATAAGCCCCTGAATTATTGGATCCCATGGACGAGATCCAATAAGAGCCCATGAGAGATTATTGGATAGAGATCCACTAATCTAAAAAGTTTGGATAATTGGATGCAGATCCAATACCCAACAGGGGAGGATTCATTAAGGTTTGACAAGGGACCTCTATAAATAGGGTTCAGGGTTTGAGGAGTATCGTCACAGCCCTGCTGTGTGGATCACCGCTAGAGAGGAGGACACTTGACCTCCTTCACCCTCTCCTAAAGATCTACAAGGATACACGATCTCCCTAGGTAACACAATATATTCTATACGTATTTTATTTCACGGATCTTTACGCACCAATCTTCATACGACGACGAACATCTCTTTGGGAATAGGAGATTTTGTTTTTGTTCTTTTGCTGCGCATGTGATGTCGCCCCCAAGATTTCTCAATAGTACCGCCCAAACTTAGTCTCCGAGTGGTGGTACCTATTAGGATCAAGAGCGACACTAAGAGGGGGGTGGGGATGAATTAGTGCAGCAAAAAAAATCGTCAGTTTTATAAGATATTCATTCGTTGAAAACCAATCTCGGAAAGCACTTGACTTTAAAGTAAATGAACTAGCAATTAACTTAGAAAGTAATAGCAGTAATAAAAAGCCGAATGGAAATGAGTACACATAAATTTATAGAGGTTCGGTCATTGTGACCTACATCCACTTCCGATTCCTCTTCCATTGAGGTCATCGACATCCATTAATGATCTTCCTTTAATGGGCGAAGACCAATCACCATCTTTATAGCACTTTCTCCTTTCACAGGTTTAGAAGACAACCTTTACAAGCCTCACATCTCTCTTGAATGATCACAAGACTTATAAAGGGAGGAGGAGGACTCTTAGCACTTTTACAACACTTTTAACACCCAAAGACTTCAAGATATTGTTCACACTTATGTACCCTTTTATGCAGAAAAGGATAGGATATTTATAGGCCCCAATAACTTCAAAATTAGAGCAAAAAAGTATTTCATCCCGAATTTTCAAGATATTGACAGTACCACCACTTGCAGACTGATACTAGACGGTACCATCGCTCAGTCTAGGTGGTATGACCACCTGACAGAGCTCGGAGACCGAGCTCTAGCGGTACCACTGCTTGATAGGGCCGTACCACCGCTTGATAGCATTAACTGCTGGTGATGCCATTGTCTAGATCACCTGGCAGAGTGGGTCTCAAGCGGTGCCACCGTTGGCCATGACTCCAAGGGGTTGAATGGGCCTTCCAACCGGACCAATTCAGCCCTATTAAGGGTCCAATCGGTCTCTAACTTACTTAGTGAGATTACCTCTCAATCCTAACTCAACTTAAGGTCTAACTATAATAATTTAAAACATTAACTAAGCAATCTTTGTCTAGTATGTCAATTGTTCTTCCAATGAACTTCTTAACGAACTTCCGGCAAACTTCTCGATGAGCTTCCGACGAACTTCTCGACTAACTCCTAACAAACTCTCGGCGAACTCTTGTCGAACTCTCAACGAGCTCCTGACGAACTCTCAACGAGCATTCGACGAACCACCAGCATAGTCCGATTCTTCGACGTATCATCCGATATTTGACTCCGGCCCAACATCTTGCTTTATGCCTTCTTGCAACACTTATCTCAATATATGAATTAGATCAATAATTTAATAATTGATTTCATAATCAAAATCAGAGATTTAATAATCTCCCCCCCTTTGATGATGACAACCAATTGATGACCGAGTTAACCTGAACTCCCCCTATTTATATGTGATACTTGAGAAAAGACAAACTTGAATTCAAGCTTTAATCGATTTTAATTAAAAATTTTATGCATTATGTATCATCATAGTTTCAAGTCATCAAGGTATTAAATGCACAATTTCATCACTTCATGCATGATAAAATGCTTTGGGCATAGCCTTACATCACTTCTTGCATGATACATCATCTTGATATAGCCTTTATGATACTTACATTATTGCATCATAACATTCAAAAGTTTACAATATTAAAGAGAATTATACATTGCATCATTGCATGGTAATCATTCAAAAGTTCACAACATTAAAGAGAATCCGACATTGCATCATTGTATGGTAGCATTCAAAAGTTCACAACATTAAAAAGAGTTTGACATTACATCATTGCATGGTAACATTCAAAAGTTCACAACATTAAAGAGATCACAATATCAAAAGTGTTGGGTTATTTTGGGGGCGACATCACATGCGCAGCGGAAGATCAAGAAAAAACAAAATCCCCAATTTCCCAAAAGGATGTTCATCGTCGTGCGAAGATTGGTGCGCATAAATCTACGAAACAAACTGCGTATAAGATAAATTGTATTACCTAGGGAGATCGTATATCCCTGTTTCCTTGCAGATCTCTAGGAAAGGATAAAGGAGGTTAAGCATCCTCCTCTTTAGCGGTGATCCACACAGCAGGGCTATGACGACGCTCCTCAAAAACTCCAGGCCTACTCTGAGGTGGAGAGGGGGAGGAGAATAGGAGAGGCAAACAAAGGCTCTAGCCTATAAAGCTCTGAATCCTTCCTATTTATAGAGGCCCCATGTCAAACCATAATGGATCCTCCCCTAATGGGTATTGGATCTGCATCCAATTATCCAAGCCTTTTAGATTACTAGATCAATATCCAATAATCTCTTATGGGCTTTTATTGGATCTCGTCCATGGGATCCAATAATTCAGGGGTTTATTGGATATCCAATAAGATAGGGGCTCTGGCGGATATCTCATATCCGAACCTCTACTCATCGCAATGCCTACCATATGTGTGTGACCCTCTATTGTGAATTTTAATTGAGAAATGGATTTGGTAGAATAATTCTTTCACATGAATTCCTTCTTGATGAAGGAAGATTTTTTTTTTAGATGAACACTTGCAAGAATTTAATTCCACATGTATATTTTGATCTTTGTGAAAAATGAAGTATAATGAAACTCTCTTATTGTTTTTAACTTCATTCAAAGTTGGTTCTCAATGGCTTTTCCTCCTTACTTTCCTCCTTCATGTAAAGCCTTGATGATAAATAAAAGGGAAGAAGTAATGAAAGCTATTTCTTTAATGTGAGAACTTTTGAATGATACCATGTCATCAATACTTGAAATATGATTGATATGATTTTTTTGTGACATGAATTTTTACCACACTTGCATTTATTATTGTTGAATCGTTTTCCTTTTTGTTGATGACAAAGGGTGAGAAATATATGATAAATTGATGATAGAATGAATTGTTATACACTCGAAATTTTTGCATTATGATAAGATATCTAAAGCTTAACTTGCAATTTTACAAAGTCGATATCTTGCCATATGATGAAATTGCTATGATTGCTATCCTTCACATTTGAAATATAAGACTTGAAAATGGATGTCATGCCTTGACATCATTTTCAGAAAGTTACGTCATGATAGGAATCATGATGGGTGTATTGATAAGTTTAAGTGAACTTAACTTATCAATATGTCTCTTGAATTCAAAGGCTTTGAATTCAAGAATGACTTTTCTCAAGTATGGCATATAGATAGGGGGAGTTAAGGTTAACTTCGTCATCAATTGATTGTCATCATCAAAAAGAGGGAGATTGTTGAATCTCGGATTTTGATGATGAAGTCAATTGTCATTTGTTGATCTAATCTATATGTTGATGATTCACTTCAACATGTCCTTAAATTCCCAACCATTGAGTCTAGAAATGTTCATATGGGTAAATATGTAGATCTAGAGGAATTGAGTAATTTGAAACCAATTCAATGGTTTGCTAACTTAGATATCCTTCAAATTCTTCAAATAAATGAAAACTTGTATGTGGGGAATAAACCATAGGTGATTAGTTTTAGGTCAAGTGGGAGATTGCTAATCATAGGTGCCCTACAAATCAATCACGTAAGTGATGACACGTGTGACATGATACACATTCTTTATGCTCTTTATATTATTTGATATTTTATCACTTTATATTACTTATTACATATATATATATATGCTAGTCATAGGTGCCACGTGTAATTTGACACAAAATCTTTTTTGCTTATTATATTTTGGCATTTATCATTTTATATATTGTCTATTGCATGTATATATTGTGATATCCTTGGATCTGTGCAATGAGAATCGGATCGTGATGAGATCACGATAATGAGACCGATTCACCTTTAAACACAGATCCTAAATAATCCCGGTCATAGGTTACTCGAGAGGGACATCATGATAACCGGACAGATTGGTGTGCTGTATACCCGTCCATATGATAGATGCAGTTGGTCTCATAGCTGCTCGTGTAGGGACACTAGGGATACAATATAGGTGCTCATTAGAGAATGAGTTCACTGATTGATCCACTTACGGAATACTGGATGGTTGATGATGCCTTATTGTCAGACAATGATTCCGTAGTCCTAGTGGTGTATCTGGTCCTTAAACTTGAGATACCAAGGATGTCCTGTATGAGTGCTCCACTCTTTGATACCAAATTTATATGTTTGGCTGTCCTAGATCTAGTACAGCTAGTCATTGGGAGTGGTAGTCGACCTTACGAGAGCTATTGAGTGTCGATAGAGGATCATTCACTCTCGGCGTCATAAGAGGAATATCCCATGTGTTCTTGCTCAGACAAATCCCTGGCCAGGGTCATTCGGGTTGAGAGAGAAAGAGTTCTCCCAGATAATCCGATTAGAGCGAGACTCGAGTAGAAATCGTGTGGGTCTGATAGCACCATGCCCGATATATGGTGTCTGGGATATTAGATGGATGAGAGACTATAGGTACACGGTAACTGTAGGACAGACAGGTCCAATGGATTGGATTCCCCTGTATCATCTGGGGACTACGGCGTAGTGGCCTAGTACGTCCGTAGTCGATGAGTCGAGTGAATTATTATAGAGATAATAATTCACTAAGCCAGAAGGAGTTCTAACAGCTATGACTCACGACCAGCTCGATATTGGGCCTAGAGAATCATAGGTTTCATTTAATCTCTTCTTCCCTTTGTCCTTTAAGGATCTTCTAGAAGTTATGGAGACTACATTTATCAAGAACAAATAAGAGGCAAGAACAAGTAATGCAATGAGAGAAACAATTTGGTTTAGGGATTACCTTAGTAGTTTAACTTTCTTGTGATCACTAAAGGGGGTTTGAGATTGATCCTTGGTTTTATAAAGGATGATGGTTCTCTTGTGTTACTAAAGGGAGAGTAAAAGGAAGTAGGGATTTGGGGCTGTTTAGAGAGGTATAGAGTGAGTTGGGGTCGGTTCTACCGGCGGCCTTAACTTGTGTTTATATAGGGCAAGTTGCGGGTGGTGGTACCGCCAATTGGACAGTGCTACCACCTACAAGCAGTGAGCACTAGCAGTGCTGTCTTGCTTTTAGTTTTCTAGCAGTTTATTTTTGAGATGCGGTGCAAACATTATGTGGTGCCAGCGAGCAAGATCTTTATCATTATGTGGTGTAAACATCATATCAGGTTATTGAAGTTCTACTTTCGTAAGAGAAGAAAATTCATATGGAAAAATTCACATGGCTTATCAAACATACCATAGATTCATGAATCTGATCCAAAACCTAAAACACTAATATATAGGAAAAATCAATCTCCTCCTACTAGTCCCTTTGAGGCAACACCTCAAATAAAGCAAGCACCCTCCTCATCTGTCGATGCTATAGGGACTCGACTGAATCAATTTGAACTACGTCAAGATCAAATCTTAACTGAGTTGTAGCAAATTCATCGACAATTTAATACTCTATTTAGATATTTTGATTTACCACCGCTTAAATAGCTAATATATATCTTTTTGTTGATGATAAAGGGGGAGAAGTTGACGAATCCTCTTTAATATTGTGAACTTTTTGCTAGTCACAGGTGCCCAGCAAGCCAATCACGTGAGTGATGGCATGTGTGACTTGACACAGAATCTTTTTTTGTTATTATATTTTGGCATTTATCACTTTATATATTGTCTATTGCATGTATATATTGTGATGTCCTTGGATCTGTGCAATGGGAATCAGATCGTGATGAGATCACGATAATGTGACTTATTCACCTTTAAACACAGATCCTAAATAATCCTGGTCATAGGTTACTTGAGAGGGACATCGTGATAACCGGACAGACTAGTATGTTGTATACCCATCCATATGATGGATGCAGTTGGTCTCATAACTACTCATGTGGGGACACTAGGGATACAGTACAGGTGCTCATTGGAGAATGAGTTCACTGATTGATCCGCTTACAGAATACTGGATGGTTGATGATGCCTTATTGTCAAACACTGATTTCGTAGTCCTAGTGGTGTATCTGGTCCTTAGACTTGAGACACCAAGGATGTCCTGTATGAGTGCTCCACTCTTTGATACCAGACTTATAGGTTTGGCTGTCCTAGATCTAGTACAACTGGTCATTGAGAGTGGCAGTCGACCTTACGAGGGCTATTGAGTGTCGATAGAGGATCATTCACTCTCAGCGTCATGAGAGGAATATCCCATGTGTTCTTGCTCAGACAAATCCCTAGCTAGGGTCATTCGGGTTGAGAGAGAAAGAGTTCTCCCGGAGAATCCGATTAGAGCGAGACTCGAGTAGAAATCGTATGGGTCTGACAGCACCATGCCCGATATACGGTCTCTAGGATATTAGATGGATGAGAGACTATAGGTACACGGTAACTGTAGGACAGACAGGTCTAATGGATTGGATTCCCCTGTATCGTCTGGGGACTACGGTGTAGTGGCCTAATACGTTCGTAGTCGATGAGTCGAGTGAATTATTATAGAGATAATAATTCACTGAGCCAGAAGGAGTTCTGACAGCTATGACTCATGGCCAGCTCAATATTGGGCCTAGAGGGTCACACACATATGGTAGACATTGCGATGAGTAGAGGTTCGGATATGAGATATCCGCCGGAGCCCCTATCTTATTGGATATCCAATAAGCCCCTGAATTATTGGATCCCATGGACGAGATCCAATAAAAGCCCATGAGAGATTATTGGATATTGATCCACTAATCTAAAAGGCTTGGATAATTGGATGCAGATCCAATACTCATTAGGGGAGGATCCATTAGGGTTTGACAGGGGGCCTCTATAAATAGGAGGGATTCAGAGCGCTAGAGCCTTTGCTTGCCTCTCCTATTCTCCTCCCCCTCTCCACCTCAAAGTAAGCTTGGAGTTTTTGAGGAGCATCGTCGTAGCCCTGTTGTGTGGATCACCGCTAGAGAGGATGACGCTTGACTTCCTTCATCTTCTCCTAGAGATATGTAAGGAAACATGGATATATGATCTCCCTAGGTAACACAATTTATCTTATACATAGTTTGTTTCGCGGATTTATGCGCACCAATCTTCGCACGACGATGAACATTCTTTTGGGAAATTGGGGATTTTGTTTTTTCTTGATCTTCCGCTACGCATATGATGTCGCCCCCAAGATAACCCAACAGTAGTATTAGAGCCAGGTTGTTCGTGCGAATGATTGGTTTTTGAACTGCGTGTATTGTGTTTAGGAAGAATTTTGATGTCAAAATCGTTGACGCAAAAGTAAGAAAGGGCAGCAACTGTTGTTGCCCTCGATCTGCGTGCATGCAACCGCAGGCAGCGCAGCGCCGGCGCATGCGCAGGCGCTGCGCGTGCAACAGCCGAGCGGCGGCCTGCATGCAGCAGGCTTGCGGCCGGCGGGGCTGGCAGCCCACGGGTGCCCCACCCGCGGGCGCAGCCTACGGCGGTGCCGGCAAGTAGGGCCGCAGGCACGGCGGCCACCTGGGCGCGGGCACTGCGCCCGCGTGCAAGGACGGCGCTTGCGGGTGCTGGACCCACGGGCGCAGGCGGCGCCAGTCGACGTTGGGCCCGCGCGCAAGCCGCTAGTAGCGGCGACAGCAAGCCCCTGCGGGCGGCACTGGCCTGCTGGTGCGACTCCTCCCGCGGGCAGAGGCGCCGCGCAGCAGAGACACCTGCGGGCGCTGCGGCCCCTGCGGGTGTTGCGGTGGATAGCGCTGCCCACTAGGGCGCCCGCCAGCGGCGGCGCCACCCGCAGGCGAGGGCAGCGTCCTGCCCTCCGCCGCACAGGCCGCCGCCAGCAGGGTGGCGGCGGCGGCAGCAGTAGAAAGGGAGAGAAGGGGTTAGGGTTTTGGATAAAAAGACAGTTTTACCCCTGTGAATTTTCGAAATTCCAGTTTCTGTCCTTTGACCAAACTACGAAAATACCCCTTCAAAATTCAAAAAATTCTCTACATGTCCTTGATTTCAGAAAATATTAATTAATTAAAAGGTTTAGTTGATTATTATTTTCATTATTATCTAGTAGTCCTACATGATAATGATTTATACATGTGATGTATGATGTGTGGACAGATGATCATGGACCATATGATGTGTGTACTTGTGATTATTATTATTGGGGCTTGCGAGCCTCCATTATATTTCTCGTTTATTGTCGGGCCTGCGTGCCTATGATTAAGTTGTATTCACATGAGGAGGCGCAGTGGGAGCATGGATGCGATAGCAGGATCCACGAGACGAACGATCGCGATGCATGGAGATGCATCGAGATGTCGACGGAACCGACGTGGACGAGATGGACGATCACAGGGCATGAAGATGCACCGTTGCATACATAGATCTTGATGTGAGTGATTAGGCCTATTGGCTCAGGCCTGATCACATTAGGTTGTGGTCCATGATCATCTGGTGTGATTGATTATACACATACTAGATATATATATATATTTGCATGCGATGTAGATATATATTAAATATGTATATGTGTGACATGTCATATTAGGAGACCAAATCATAGAAACATCTCTCTCGATAATATTAAGTCGGTAAACGTGAGGCAATTAGATTGACCAACATGGCCTTCCATCGTTATGGGTAGAAACCGATTCCCGGTGTAGGTTGAGTTGGTCAAGTCTCTCAAGGCTCACCTATATCGTGATTCGCTATCTTACTTACGACATAGAGATGTCACCGGTGACCTGAGGGCATGGTATGCTTGGTCGAGTCCCTCGAGGGTATATCATCAAATTAGACTTATCTTGTAACGAAGGTGTTGACTTAACCGAACATCATGGTTGGTCGAGTCCCTTGAGACCATGGTGATTCGGAGGCCGAACAGGACAGGAATCACAAGGAGTTGTGATCGGCAAGAGTTGCCTACCTTTTGGTCTTAGTGTGATTGGTCGAGTCGCTCGAGGTTACACTAAGACGCTGATTGGATCCTGATCCCCACTAGAAGTCTACTAGAGACTTTCGTTTCACGTGTTGAGGGTGTCGCATAACTCGCTAGTAAATTAGTGGGAGCATATTAAGATAGAAGTCCATATCTTGATAGTTTATTTCTTGTAAAATCTGCATGTTATTTATTCTTGCTGCATTTTTATTTCTAGAAAATGTCGCTTTCAAATCCCTTACGTGGCATACTTGATGTCAACTGCCTCACTGGTCCAAATTATACGGATTGGCTCCGCAACTTGAGAATTGTTCTCACGACGGAGAAAATCGTATACGTCCTTGATACAGTGATGCCTACGCCCGAGGAAGGGGCAAGCGAGGATGAGATCGCTCGCTACGTGAAGTACATTGATGACTCCACTCTTGCTCGGTGCTATATGTTGGGTTCTATGACTCCTGAGTTACAGAGGCAACATGAAAAGACGGATGGTAGATCCATTCTCCTACATGTCCGTAAATTGTTTGAGGAATAGGGAGGACTCAGCGATATGAGATATCCAAGAGTCTCTTCCGCACTAGGATGACTGAGGGGACACCGGTTCAGAATCATGTCCTAAAGATGATTGAGTGGATGGAGAAACTCACAAGTCTAGGAATGGTCCTAGAGGATAACTTGTGTGTGGACATCGTGCTTTAGTCCTTACCAGATTCCTTTTCACAGTTCATAATGAATTATAATATGAACAAGCTTGAGGTGACTCTCCTAGAGCTCCTCAATATGTTGAGGGAGGCAGAGAGTACTATTAGGAAAGAGAAGCCAGTTCTCTACATTGGTGAGACCAGAAAGAAAAGGAAAGTAGAAAAGTCCCTTAAGAAGGGAAAGGGTAAGGGTAGACTAGGAAAAGCAAAGGTTGCTAAGAAAGACCCAACAAAGGACAAAGGTCAGTGCTTCCACTGTGGCAAAGATGGGCACTGGAAGAGGAACTGCAAAGAGTACCTTGCAGAAAAGGCGAAACAGAAGCTTGGTGAAGCTTCAGGTACATTCATGATTAGTCTCCATTTGTCAAACTCTTATGATAACACGAGTATTGGATACCGGTAGTGCTTATCATATATGCAATTCGTTGCAGGTTCTGGTAAGGCCTATGAGACTAGAGAGAGGCGAGATGGACCTCAAAGATGGGCAATGGAGCAAAAGTTGCTGTAATAGCCGTTGGCGAGGTCGCCCTACATTTGCCTGGTGGAGCTTTTATTGCATTAGATGCATGTTATTTTGTTCCTTCTATTATCAACAATATTATCTCCATTTCATGTTTGACAGTTAGTGGATATAAATTAGTTTTTGAGAATAATGGTTGTTCAATATTATTAGATAATGAGATCATCACGAAAGGAACATTGCATAATGGTTTATTTATGTTAGACACTACTCCACATATCATGAGTGTAAGTGTGTCCAAGAGGAAATGAGATGAGATGAACAGTGCATACCTGTGACATTGTAGGCTAGGTCACATCCATGAGGGAAGGATTCAAAAGTTGCTAAAGGATGGATATCTAGATCCGTTCGACTATGAGTCATATGCAACTTGCGAGCCTTGTCTTCGTGAAAAACTGACCAACTCTCCATTTAGTGGAACTGGAGAAAGAGCCACTGAGATGTTGGAACTCATACATAGTAATGTATATGGACCCATGTCAACTCATGCCATTGGTGGTTACTCCTACTTTATTACCTTTACTGATGATTTCTCAAGGTATGGATATGTGTACTTAATGAAGTACAAATCCGAGGCCTTTGAGAAATTCAAAGAGTATAAGAATGAGGTGGAGAACCAGACTGGAAAGAGTATCAAAACTCTTCGATCAGATCGAGGAGGTGAGTACTTTAGTACAGAGTTTACTCAGTTCCTCAAGGACTATGGGATATTGTCCCAATGGACACCTCCTTATACACCTCAACTCAATGGTGTGTTTGAAAGGAGAAATCGTACGCTGTTAGACATGGTACGATCCATGATGAGTTTCGCTGACCTACCCATCTCATTCTGGGGATATGCCCTAGAGACTGCAGCTTACCTTCTAAACAGAGTTCCAACTAAGTCGGTAGTGTGTCTACACTATATGAGATATGGAAAGGGAAGAAGCCCGATCTTAAAGTTGTTAAGATTTGGGGCTGCCCTGCCCAAATTAAAAGACACAACCCCGATAAGTTAGAATCGTGGACAAAGCGGTGCAAGTTCGTGGGATACCCCAAGAAAACTTATGGGTATTATTTCTATCATCTCAAGGACCAAAAGGTCTTTGTAGCCAAGAGAGTAGTGTTCCTTGAGAAGGAACACATTCTTGGCGGAGATAGTGGGAGCATGATAGAGTTGAGTGAGGTTGGAGAACCAAGCTCAAGCACTACTCTACAGCCCGAGTCTGTTCAGATACCTAACACACAAGTTCCAACTTTACGTAAGTCCGATAGAGTATCCCAGAGAGATATGTGGGACATATTAGAGGAGAAGATATTGAGGATATTGATTCTCAGACCTATGAGGAAGCTATTATGAGTATAGACTCCGGGAAGTAGCAAGAAGCTATGAATTCTGAGATGGATTCTATGTACTCCAACAAGGTTTGGTCCCTTGTTGATGCGCCCGAAGGTATTATACCCATCGGTTGCAAGTGGATCTTTAAGAAAAAGATCGGAGTAGAAGGAAAGATAGAGACCTATAAAGCAAGGCTAGTGGCTAAGGGATATCGTCAAAGGCAAGGTGTTGACTATGACGAAACCTTCTCACCCGTAGCAATGCTAAAATCCATCCGAATTCTATTAGCTATTGCAGCACACTATGATTATGAGATTTGGCAGATGGATGTGAAAAATGTATTCCTCAATGGGAACCTCAATGAGGAGGTGTATATGATACAACCTGAGGGATTCGTGTCCAAGGACTGCCCAGATAAGGTGTGCAAGTTGCTTAGATCCATTTATGGACTAAAGCAAGCTTCCCGAAGTTGGAACATAAGATTTGATGAGGTAATTAGATCTTATGACTTCGTTAAGAACGAAGATGAGCCTTGTATGTACAGGAAGGTAAGTGGGAGCGCTATCACCTTTTTGGTGTTATATGTGGATGACATCCTGATCATTGGGAATAACGTAGGAATGCTACCCACAATGAAGGCTTGGTTATCTAGACACTTCTCCATGAAGGACTTAGGGGAAGCATCCTATATCTTGGGGATTCGGATCTATAGAGATAGATCCAAGAGAATGCTTGGCTTGTCCCAATCCAAGTACATAGAAACCATTGTCAAAAGATTTGGCATGAAAAATTCGAAGAAAGGTCTCACACCGATGAGACATGGGATATCGCTTTATAGGAGTATGTCCCCAAAGACTCCAAAAGAAAGGGCGACCATGGATATGATACCTTATGCCTCAACGATAGGGTCTATCATGTATGTCATGCTATGTACTAGGCCTGATATAGCGTATGCTCTGAGTGTCACGAGCAGGTATCAGGCGGATCCCGGCTTGGAGCACTGGAAAGCAGTAAAGTGTATCCTTAAGTACTTGAGAAGGACTAAGGATCTTTTACTAGTATATGGAGGTAGTAGCCTCAAGGTTGAAGGCTACACAGACTCAAGTTTTCAATCTGATGTCGATGATAGCAAGTCAAATTCGGGGTATGTGTACACCTTGAATGGAGGAGCAGTATGCTGGAAGAATTCCAAGCAATATACTACTGCTGACTCAACCACAGAGGCGGAATACATTGCTGCAGCAGATGCAACAAAAGAGGGAGTCTGGATGAAGAAGTTCATCACAGATTTGGGAGTCGTGCCGGATAGCGAGAAGCCGATTTCCTTATATTACGACAACAATGAGGCGATTACTCAAATAAGGGAACCCGGGTCTCATGAGAAGTGTTCTGAGGAGGTTCTAGCTTATTAGAGAGATCATAACCCGAGAAGATATAGTAGTGGAAAGAGTTCCAACCGAAGATAACATTGCAGATCCACTGACAAAGCCGTTGTCTCAGATTGTCTTTGAGCGTCACAGGGGTCTGATGGGAATCAGACACACAGGTGATTGGCTTTAGGTCAAGTGGGAGATTGCTAGTCATAGGTGCCCAGGAAGCCAATCACGTGAGTTACGGCACGTGTGACTTGACACAGAATCTTTTTTGCTTATAATATTTTGGCATTTATCACTTTATATATTGTCTATTGCAGGTATATATTGTGATGTCCTTGGATCTGTGCAATGGGAATCGGATCGTGATGAGATCACGATAATGAGACCGATTCACCTTTAAACACAGATCTTAAATAATCCCGGTCATAGGTAACTCGAGAGGGACATCGTGATAACCGGACAGACTGGTGTGCTGTATACCCGTCTATATGATGGATGCAGTTGGTCTCATAGCTGCTCGTGTGAGGACACTGGGGATATAGTACAGGTGCTCATTGGAGAATAAGTTCACTGATTGATCCGCTTACGAAATACTGGATGGTTGATGATGCCTTATTGTCAGACAGCGATTCCGTAGTCCTAGTGGTGTATTTGGTCCTTAGACTTGAGACACCAAGGATGTCTTGTATGAGTGCTCCACTCTTTGATACCAGACTTATAGGTTTGGCTATCCCAGATCTAGTACAACTGGTCATTGGGAGTGGCAGTCGACCTTACGAGGGCTATTGAGTGTCGATAGAGGATCATTCACTCTCGACGTCATGAGAGGAATATCCCATGTGTTCTTGCTCAGACAAATCCCTGGCTAGGGTCATTCGGGTTGAGAGAAAAAGAGTTCTTCCGGAGAATCCGATTAGAGCGAGACTCGAGTAGAAATCGTATGGGTCTGACAGCATCATGCTTGATATACGATCTCTGGGATATTAGATAGATGAGAGACTATAGGTACACGGTAATTGAGGATAGACAGGTCCAATGGATTGGATTCCCCTGTATCGTCTAGGGACTACGGCGTAGTGGCCTAGTACGTTCGTAGTCGATGAGTCGAGTGAATTATTATAGAGATAATAATTCACTAAGCCAGAAGGAGTTCTGATAGCTATGACTCACGGCCAGCTCGATATTGGGCCTAGAGGGTCACACACATATGGTAGGCGTTGCGATGAGTAGAGGTTCGGATATGAGATATCCGCCAGAGCCCCTATCTTATTGGATATCCAATAAGCCCCTGAATTATTAGATCCCATGGACGAGATCCAATAAAAGCCTATGAGAGATTATTGGATATTGATCCACTAATCTAAAAGGCTTGGATAATTGGATGCAGATCCAATACCCATTAAGGGAAGATCCATTAGGGTTTGACAGGGGGCCTCTATAAATAGGAGGGATTCAGAGCCTCATGGGCCAAAGCCTTTGCTTGCTTCTCATATTCTCCTCTCCCTCTCCATCTCAGAGTAGGCTTGGAGGTTTTTGAGGAGCATCGTCGCAGCCCTGCTGTGTGGATCACTGCTAGAGAGGAGGATGCTTGACCTACTTCATCCTCTCCTAGAGATCTGTAAGGAAACAGGGATATACGATCTCCCTATGTAACACAATTTATCTTATACGCAGTTTATTTCGCGGATTTATGCGCATCAATCTTCGCACGACGATGAACATCCTTTTGGGAAATTGAGGATTTTGTTTTTCTTGATCTTTCGCTGCGCATGTGATGTCGCCCCCAAGATTTCCCAACAATATATATATATATATATATACATGTATAAATGTATGTATACATGTATAAATGTATGTATACATATATACATGTATGTACATGTATACATGTATGTACACATGTATACATGTATGTACACATGTATACATGTATGTATACATGTATGCATACATATATGTATATATATACATATATAAATATGTATATATATACATATATAAATATGTATATATATACATATATATATGTATATATATACATATAGATATGTATATATATACATATATATATAGTGATGTGCATGGATCTATGCAATGAGAATCGGATCATGATGAGATCACAATAATGAGATCGATTCGCCTTTAAACGCATATCCTAAATAATCCCGATCATAGGTTACTCGAGAGGGACATCAAGATAACCAAACAGACTGGTGTAATATATACCTGTACATATGATAGAACTGGCTGGTCTTATAGCTGCTCGTGTGGTGACACTAGGGCTATAGTGTAGGTGCTCATTGGAGAATGAGTTCACTGATTGATTCGTTCATAGAATGCTTGATGGTTAATGATACCTCTTGTCAGATAGTGATTATGTTGTCCTAGTGGTGTATCTGGTCCTTAGATTTAAGACATCAATGATATCTTGTATGAATACTCCACTCTTTGATACCAGACTTATTAGTTTAAAAGTTCTAAATCTAGTATAACTGGTCATTGGGAGTGGTAGCCAACTTTACGAGGGCTATTGAGTGTCGATAGAGGATTATATGCTCTCGGTGTCATGAGAGGAATATCTTATATGTTCTTGCTTAAATAAATCCCTGGCTATGATTGTTCGGATTAAGAGAGAAAGAGTTCTCTGCGAGAATCTGATTAAAGTGAGATTCGAGGAGAAACCGTATAGGCCTGTTAGTACCATGCCCGGTATACGATCTTTGAGGTATTAGATGAATGAGGGACTATAGATACATGGTAATTGAGTGTCGATAGAGGATTATATGCTCTCGGTGTCATGAGAGGAATATCTTATATGTTCTTGCTTAAACAAATCCCTAGCTAGGGTTGTTCGGATTAAGAGAGAAAGAGTTCACCGTGAGAATCTGATTAAAGCGAGATTCGAGGATAAACCGTATAGGCCCGATAATACCATGCCCGGTATATGATCTTTGGGGTATTAGATGAATGAGGGACTATAGATACATGGTAATTGAGGATAGATATGTCCAAATAGATTAGATTCCCTGGTATCGTTTGGTGACTACAACATAATGGCCTAGTACATCCTCAATCGATGAGTCGAGTGAATTATTATGAAGATAATAATTCACTAAGCTAAAAAGAGTTTTGATAGGCATGACTTATGGGCAACTCGATATTAGGCCTAGAGGATCACACACATATGGTAGGCATTACGACGAGTAGAGGTTCAAATATGAGATATTCATCAAAACCCCTATCTTATTATATATCAAATAAACTCCTATATTATTAGATTCTATGGATGAGATCCAATAAGAGCCAATGAGAGATTATTAAATAGAGATCCACTAATCTAAGAGGTTTAGGTATTTGGATGGAGATCCAATACCCAATAGGGCAAGATCCATTATAGTTAAGTTGACAAGAAGTCTCTATAAATATGAGAGAACCAAAAGTTCATAGGCTAGAGCTTCTCTTGGTTGCCACCTCCTATTCTCCTCTCCATTTCTCCTCCTCATATAGCAAGCCTGAAGATTTGAGGAGTGTCGTCGTAGCCCTGTTGTATGGATCACCGCTAGAAAGGAGGGCGCTTGACTTCCTTCATCCTCTCCTATAGATCTACAGGGATTCAAGGATATACAATCTCCTTAAGTAAAACACAATCTATTTCATATATGCAGTTTTTAATTTTACGAATTTTATGCACCAATCTTTACATAACGACACATTATTGAGAATTTTGGGGTTTTTTATTTTCTGCTCTTCCACTGTGCATGTGATGTCGCCCTATATTTCCCAACAAGACCAATTGCCTCTATCATATGAACATGTATATAGTACTCTAGTCTGTTTTATTATCTCGATGTCCCTCTCGAGTAATCTATGACCCAAATTATTTAAGGTCTATGTTTAAAGGCGAATTGATCTTATTATCGTGAGAAAATATATAAAGTGAGAAAATATCATAATAATAATTAGCAAAAAGAGTGTGTATCATATTACACATGTCATCATTCATATGATTAGCTTGTAGGGCACCTATAACTAGCACTAATAAGAGTCAATGAGAGATTATTGATTAGAGATCCAATATCTGATAGGGCAAGATCCATTAGGGTTAAGTTGATAAGGGACCTCTATAAGTAGGAGAGAACCAAAGGGCCATAGGTTAGACCCATTTTGGCTGCCACCTCTTATACTCCTCTCTCCCTCTCCTCCTTAGCCAACAACTCTTGTTTGGGGCGTGTAGACAATAAGAAAGGTCGGCCTCTTCTTGATTATGTGGTGCACATGAAAAGGAGGATTGTGCAATAATTTAAGGAGTTTCTTTATAGCCCTTGCTATGTAGATCACCGCTAGAGAGGAAAACAATTGACCTCCTTCATCCTCTCTCATATATCCATAGGATTTCAGGGATATACAATCTACTTATGTAATACATTTTTCATATACGTGTAGTTTTTTGGTTTTATGATTTTTGTACACCAATCTTCGCACAACGATGAAACATTTTCTGTGAAAAATATATAATTTTATTTTTTGTTCTTCTATTGTGCATGTGATGCTACCAGAGATTTTCCAATATCAGACGGTATCATTGTTTAGGCCTAGCGATACCATCGGCCCAAACTAGTTTATGCCACCGGTTTGGCTATCTAATGGGCCTAGTTCAGGCCAACTTTAAGCCCAATAGCTTTCGTGATAAATTATCTTTGTTTCGACCTAATACCAACTCAAACTAATTTAACATCTTGATCAAGACCTTAATAAATCAACCACTCATCTAGCACATCTTCGTAGCTTTTAACATGTTGTCCACTATTTTAACATATCATTCAATTTTTTAACATTTGACTCTTTAATGATCTAAGTCTATAATTAAATATCTCATATATTATTGATCTCAAAAATATATTAATTCATCAAATTTATCTATTAATTTTATTATTAAAATTTAATATTCGACTTCTCTCTCGAGAGAAAATTAATAAAATAAGAGATGAAGAGAGAAGATAGCTTCCATGAACAACTCCTGTACCAAAAGGGCGCGAAACCTGCATTGTGTTGGAAACGTCGCATATAGGATCCGACTGGTGCTGAGTTGAGGTGACCTGCTGGGCTAAAGCAGGCTATCGATTTTGACCCCACGACCTGTAGGCCAGGTCATCGTTCTCACTGGAGGATGGGTCTAAAACCCTAGTTGGCGAAGCAGAGGTGGTCAGAGTAGGTTGGGGATGGGCAGAGGAAGAACAAAAGCTAGTTTTGTGACTGACCTGGCCACATTTGAAGCAAATGTTCAGCAAGTTTTCAAATGCCACCAATTGGAAAAACTGAGACGGGCCCTCCTTGATCCAAAGACCTTAAGGAAGGGGACGAGACAAGTAAAAAAGGATGCAAACCCTCACAATTTTACCTCTCCTATGTGAGAGGGTGACTTCATCTATCTTGAGGAATTGTCTTATTTTGGAAGCCGTTAGATAGAGAATGTTGGGGCTAAAGCATTTATAGAGGAAGGCCAAGGAACTGAATCTAGGTAGAGATTATTTTTAATTTTTTCTAAGAGAAGTTGAAAAGTAGGCTTTAAAGGGATTAGAGTCAAGGCTCGTCCTTTGATGAACCAAAGTCTACCAAACAAGACATGGAGTATTTTTGTTTCTAAATTGAAGTGAAAAAAAAAAAAAACCAGTTGCAAGGTCAACTATTAGAAATTAAGAGGGTAAAGCCCTAAAGCTTAGGGAGAGACGTTCGTAGAAAATCTAAGGGAGGGATTTTGCCTAGAAACTTACCATGGAGGGAGTTTCTCATGGAATTCCGGTTAAGGGATAGTTCCGCAAGGTCAAGCTTGAGGCATAGGGAGGATTGGGACCAAATTCTCTATAGCTTGGTCTCTGGAGTGGGATCTGGGCGCCAGGCACCCACCCCACGAGCTTCATGGAAGAGGCCACCCCACAAAGTTGGATTGGACAGCTTCACAGAGGATGAGATGTGGGGAAGGGAGTCGGTCGAGACAGCAACCTGCTTTGGGTGAGAGAAACCTAATTTCGACCCATGAAGGATGGCGGGTGGGGAGTGCTTTGGAGTCGCACCAGATGGTGGGGGATCTTTTTGTGCTAGAGGAGCATAGGAAGAGGGGCAAAGGTAGTGGGGTTGGGGGGGTCAGAGGACTCCATCCATTGGTACATCCATTGTTATGCACTGCTTTATGTTTGTTTGTTTCTTTCCATTATTCATATATTGAACGAAAATGTTACATAGATAATGATTATATGTGTAAAACCAGTTGCAAGGTCAACTATTAGAAATTAAGAGGGTAAAGCCCTAAAGCTTAGGGAGAGACGTTCGTAGAAAATCTAAGGGAGGGATTGGATTTTGCCTAGAAACTTACCATGGAGGGAGTTTCTCATGGAATTCCGGTTAAGGGATAGTTCCGCAAGGTCAAGCTTGAGGCATAGGGAGGATTGGGACCAAATTCTCTATAGCTTGGTCTCTGGAGTGGGATCTGGGCGCCAGGCACCCACCCCACGAGCTTCATGGAAGAGGCCACCCCACAAAGTTGGATTGGACAGCTTCACAGAGGATGAGATGTGGGGAAGGGAGTCGGTCGAGACAGCAACCTGCTTTGGGTGAGAGAAACCTAATTTCGACCCATGAAGGATGGCGGGTGGGGAGTGCTTTGGAGTCGCACCAGATGGTGGGGGATCTTTTTGTGCTAGAGGAGCATAGGAAGAGGGGCAAAGGTAGTGGGGTTGGGGGGGTCAGAGGACTCCATCCATTGGTACATCCATTGTTATGCACTGCTTTATGTTTGTTTGTTTCTTTCCATTATTCATATATTGAACGAAAATGTTACATAGATAATGATTATATGTGTGTAAGAGCTAAATTGCATGAGATGGACACATAACCATTTTATCTTATTCCTTGAACATGAATCGCATAAGAATTTTTAAGTTTATCAAATGATTTATATTATTTCAGAGTATTTATTACACAAAAATTTCAATACAAATTTCATTTATGCTCTTTTATAATAATCACTGTGTACGGAATTTTCATGATGAAATAATTGGTGTTGTTTCATAAGTATTATACTTTGTTACTAAATTTATACTCATGAGTTTGAGATTCTATGGTATTTCTGACTCCACATGTTGCTATATTTTTCAGAGTAACTACATCCCAAGAAACTTTAATACCAATTGTTATGATGGATATGAAATTTATATAGAATATATAACTAAGAAAAGACCCAAAAGAAAAAAAGCTAGCTCTGTATTATGGACTTCTATAGAGAAGTGAGTTTTTGGGGATTCCTACAAATCGTAACAGTTTGACTTGCGGTTTGGTTTAGTAGAGAACGTGAACACGGGCAATAAATTCCTTGACAAAATATGTATTCACTAACACATTGTTTGCATCAATACTGCCATAATTCTGAATGCAAATCAATCAAGTATTATTGTGAAATTTTGGTCCTCCTGAATTGAAGGTAAATACATACGTACATACATACAGCACTGCACTGCCTGGTTTCGCGCGCTTGTACCCAACAAGTTGATGCACAAAATGTATGACGAAACCAAAACAAAAGAATGCCAAATTCCCACTACTTGGGTTCAATCCTCGCCGAGTACGCCCCGCTGTACTCAAACGCGCTGCTGCTCTCCTCGTTTCTACTTTTCATGTTATCATGATAGGGATGACGAGGAGCTCCCATCGGTTTCCCAAAGTCTGTGGCCGACGAGGATGCGGAGCTCGGCTGCGTGTTCAAACCATTACTCTGCAGTATTGTCTCGATTTCCTTAACCACCTCATTCATCGTCGGCCGGTCGGCAGCTGATTCCTCCACGCAACGTATCGCCAACCGAACAAACCTCCGAAGCCCTGTGAGGTTTCCCACGTCTCGTATAACAGGATCCATCATCTCCCTGAGGCCGTAGTACTCTTCGTCGTAGTTGTCGACCGCATTCCTAATTTCGCGGACGATGTATTTGCCCTTCTCTATTGGTTGCCTGGCTGTGATCAGCTCAAGCATGACCACCCCAAAGCTGTACACATCACTCTTCTCCGACAGCTGCTGAGTCATGTAGTACTCTGGATCCAGGTAACCCTGCAAAAGTTGAACCAAGCGATGCATTAGCTGAGCTGGGAGATGCAAAAGTTCGTTGAATGCATGGGAAATAGTTCAGAGACGGACTCTCACCAACGTTCCTTTAACTTGGGTGGAAACATGTCCCTTTCCGCTGTCCGATACTAGTTTTGACAGGCCAAAATCTGCAACCTTTGCATTCAAACTTTCATCCACAAGGATATTGGTGGACTTGACATCTCTGTGAATTATGGGTGGATCAGCTAACTCATGAAGATAAGCTAATCCTCTGGCTGAGCCCAGTGCGATTCGTAGTCTCTTCTTCCAATCCAACTGTCTGCCACTTCTCCCTGCAGATTACGAGAGAAAAGGAAGGCCAGGTTATCAATAATAGATGATTGGATCAGGTTCCTTTGAGAAGTGGCCATGTTGCAGACCTGTCAAGTTCTCCCTTAATGTTCCATTGGGAATGTATTCGTATACCAGCATCTGTTCCCCTTGTTCGAAACAAAAACCTACAAGGTCTACCAGATTTTTGTGGTGAACCCTAGAGAGCAGTTCGATCTCTGTCTTGAATTCTAGCGCTCCTTGCATGGATCCTTGCTGCGCCCTCTTGATTGCAACCATCTGCCCACTCGAAAGAATTCCTCTGTAGACCTGGAAAAGAAGTCACAAAGTTCATTGCTTTCTCCTTGGTTCAATCTTTTCTCGAATGAATTCAGGCAGATAGTTTTCTTTAGAGAACCATTGATGTAGTTATTGATTGATGTACCTTTCCATAGCCCCCAGAACCGATTTCATTGGCGTCTGAGAAATTGTTGGTGCATTTCTTGATCTCGTCGAAAGGAAACCATCTTGCTCCTTTGAGTTGCGGTGCGCTACCATCGTCTTTACCACCGGCTCCCCATGAAGCTGCAAAGTCGAGGAAACATCATCTATGGTGCCATCCAACACTATTACTTACCATCATCTTGTTCACAATCTCCTGCTGGGAAAGGAACATTACCGAAAGGTTTGCTCTGTTCAATAGCTCTTTTAGCCTTTTGCTTTTGTAGATAGGCATAGATCCCAACACAAACAAGTCCAATGACAAGTATGATGCAGCCGGCAGCTATTCCAGCAATAGCGCCTGTACTTATTGTCGTCTTTCCACTCTTCCCACCTGTGAATATTAAGTTACTTCTTCGACAAATTTAATCTACAAGAAGGCAGCGTTCAGGTTCGAAGTCGGAGGAAGTGTGGATTGATACCTGAGAAGGTGTACGGGAATGCTAGGAAATAATATGGTCCAAAAATGTCAGGAGGTTTGTAGGTTTGGTTGCTCAGATAAAACCCAATTCTTTGGATCTCTGACCGGTTGAAGTACATTCCACTCGAAGGGAACATCGCCAGGTTGAGTTGAATGTAGTTATCACTGTTGAAGAAGAGGTCGGAAATGTATACGGAACTTGGAGCAAGTCCAAGTTTAGTCCAAAGACTCGTCTCCAGCTCTTTGAACAAGGTGGCATTCGTCAGATCTCGGAAGGAGGGTGCTCTGAAAACCATCAATCCTTGATATGGATAGGCACAGGAACAGCTCCGAGGGTTAAGTTTCTGCTCCGAGGAGCATGATGTAGAACCACCGCAATTGGCTAAACTGGTGGAGTACGACGTTTGTGCTTGTTGCTGCAGGAGGCAATAGCTTTTGGTGTTTTCGGCGGAAGAACTGCACAGAGGATTTCCAGACAGTCTGCAGTATTCGAGCAACAAAAAGAGAAACATGAAATCATGCTTGCTTATGAGTCTGTGAAGAATGCGAAAGAACTTTTCGAGATGAACTCACATTAGAGTTTTGGTGAAACTGGATGTTAGCACGACCTCATCGATGGAATTGTTCCTGAAATTTACTAGCTGTAGTTGTGGACTGATGATGCTGCCCATGTTCAGTGTACCATTGAATCTATTATTATTAAGCAACCTGTTGAATGTATGAGCTGATGAGATTTCTATACGAGGGGAATGCTAGAAGAAATGTTCCTTATAGGATTGGATTGGAACTTGTTAATGAACTCACACTTGCTGCAATTGAGGCAAGCTGAATAAACCTTGCGGAATTTGGCCAAAAAGCCCTCCAGATTCGATGACTCTGCAAATGGACCAACAATGATGTCTCAGCTCCGTTGACTTAATTCCAAGCAAAAGCGCAGAATGTGGTAAGGAGACTCACAAGGCGGTGAGAGATTCTATTGTGGTAAACCACCCCGGAGCTTCCGAAGGACTGAAGGAGTTGTTGCTCAAGTCACTGTACCACAACACACATCATGCAAGGGATAAGTCGAGGAAGTTTATGTTGGTCGGTAGCAGAGCTACACAATGGTTGCTTACACATAATTGAGGTTGTTCATTCCTGTCAGATTCGGCAGCGATCCAGTTAATTGATTGTTTGCCAAGTTCCTGCAAGAAAAGGAAACAGCGAGTGTGTCAGCAGCCCGTGATGGATTTGCCGCCCTATGATATCATCACTTACAGTTCATTGATGCTTGTGAGATTGTTAATGTTGGATGGAACAGGACCTCCCAAAGCATTATTGTCAAGCCGACTGTTTGAAGAAGAAGATAGCATGTGAGATCAAGATTCCAACCCTTCAAGCGGTCGATAAAGAAAGGCAAAGAAAACATCATCAGTCCACGTCACTTACAGAACCTCGAGCGTTTTCACCAGTTGTACCGAGGATGGAATTGGACCAGTAAATTTATTCGAGTCGAAGAGTCTGCCAGAGATCACGATTGAATTCCTTTGAAACTAATGGGAGGCGATCAGTACAAAAGACTCAAAATCCAAACTTACATGTGTATCAGTGTCATCTCGGAGCTGAAGAGTTGTTCTGGAATTTCTCCTGATAACTGGTTCTTGTTGAAGTGGCTGCGAATCAACCGGAACAGTAACTCGTATCATTTATTCATCTTGTTCTGGTCAACCCAGTTGGAACGCACAACCAGATTAATCCTTCTCTTCGATGGAAGTAGATTGAGCCATTACTTACAAGTGCTTGGTGTTGAGGAGCAGGTCCAGGCCCGGTGTCGCGTTGACCGAGATAGGGAGAGATCCAATCAACTGGTTGTCTGCCAGATCTAGCCAATACAGATTAGAGAGGAGACCCAGTGAAGCTGGAATCCTGCTGTTGAACTTGTTTGAATTCAGAGCCCTGGCGAGTTTGATTGACAGCCAATTATGACATTCGAAGAACAATGATGGAATTGGGTAAAACAAGAAAGGACCGCTTACAAGAAGGAGAGCAGTTTCAAGTTGCCTAATTCCTCTGGGATTTTGCCATTGAAGCTACAGCCAGCCAAGATCCTGGTAAGTGGAACAACACAAGTTTCAGCCAATTCATTACATGTCAAACTAATAGGAATCAGTTTTCAGTATTTGGGAGTCCGTTCCGTGCTTACAACGTGGTGAGCTTCTTCAGGTTCCCAATATTTGGGGTCAGTAGCCCACCGAGATCTCCGTTGTACGACAGATCCCTGCAAATAGATGTGCTATTAAGTGAGATTTATGCATACTACTGAAAATGTTGCAACATCATTTAAAATCACAGGTTTAATCAGAATTTGGTTGAGGAGAAGACAACGTACAAGGATTGCAACTCCGTGAGTTGGCTTATGTCGCTGCTTAATGTACCTTTGATTCCCATCGTGGACAGTCTCCTGCAATGACCACAGCTTAAGCATATGCAAGGGAGATCTCGACAAGGAGGTCAGGTTTGCAGCAAACTCACAGTGAGGTCACCCTGGAGGCGTCGCAGAAAACTCCTTCCCATGGCGAACCACAGGGATCACTCGACTGCCCCCACGTCGGTGGAGCATTCTTCCACTCACTCAGCATGGATCGCAGAGCGGCAGCTGTACATTTCTTTCTCATCAACATAAGAAATCAAAGAGGAATGTTTTCTGCAATCCATTCTGAGAGTTCATACGACCAGAGAAGCTGCTGCAGCAGCACGAGAACTTACCATCCTGGGGATCGGTGTCGCAGGAACCAAGACGAAGATGACCTGTAAGGATCATGAACACAAGCAAAAGCCCGGAGACGTTGCCCATGTCGGAAGGCCAGCGAAGTCACCGGCGAGTGATCGATCACCCTCAATATCAGAAGTCCTCGGTTATGTCAGATCCAACAACCATAACCCGCAATAATTCTCCGCTCTTTTCCACGCCTTAGTAGCTGAGGAACAAATGATGAAGATGGAAGGAAGGTTGGACTTGTCTTGGAAGCCATTCTATCATGTGAAATGAGATCGATTTGATTCCCTAAGCACCATGCAAGAATGAGGTAATGGGGATTGGACTCGTTGCCATTTCTCCGGGTTTGAACAAAGAAGCTGCACGTGCTGTTTGAATCGTTCCAGAGGTTGTTTCTTCTGTTTGTTATTGTCGAAGGGGTGGTTGTGTGGAGGACCCCGCTATGAACTATTCTTCCCTGTCACCCAATAACTTGTACCAACTGCCTCTTGCAATTTGATATAATCTTGTTTAGTTGTTCACTCTATTGGGAAAGAAGCAATCGGAAGAGTTGCCAGCTGAGCGCAGCATTATCTGCACTGACTTGGTAAAAGTCAACTATTAGCAGCTGGCTCCTAGTTGGTCATAAATGAAGAGTGGCGTCGGTCAACGCCTGGTGGTGGTCTTCTTAATTCAGGATAAACGCAAAGCGCAAAAGTACTGCTGGGGCCATCATCAAATGAAAGATTCAATCTCCTCTCTTTGACCACTCTTCTATTATTTCTTTTTAATTTTTTTTGAAGGACGATTTTTCTACAAAAGATTTTTTTTAAAAAGTTTTTGTCAAAAGGTGCCCTCCTTTTAGTTTTCCTGGACAATGTCCTCTAATTTAAAAAATATCTAAAATACCCTTTATCAATTCTTTCTATCAATTTTTTTCATTACAATACAGTGCTTTTATTTAGCTCATCTATAGTATATTTTAATAATATTTTTATTAAGATATTAAAAAATATAAAACTATTAAAAAAAAATACTATAAGTGGCATCATATTATATCTATTATTTGTCATTGCTCCGACACCATATTTTTAAGTTTGTAGTCAGTTTGATTAAAATTATGAATCGATTTAGATCATATACAATGTTTTTAAGTAGGTTTTATAGTGTTTTTATTATGATTATTAAAATATTAAAATAAGTTAATTTTTTATTTATATTTAGGTGATATTATTTTTATATTATTATAAATACCTATTTAGATCCTACTATGATATATTATATGATTTCTGATGTGTTTTGACTCCATTTGACTCACTTACAGTGTTTTTTAATAACATTATAGTATTTTAATTGAGGTATTAAAAATATTATAAAACTATTAAAAATAAATATTTTAAAGTTACTAGAAAAATACTATAATTATCATCATATTGTATCTTTTTAGTTGTTATTGTTCATACGCCATTACGGTACTAAATTCTCAGGCTTGAAGTTGATTAGATTGATATATTGAGTCCATTTATATCACTAAAATATTTTTAAAATAATCTTTTTGTTGTGGTGATCAAACCACTATAATAGACTTAAATACTATAATAGATCAAAACACTATAACGGATGGGAACAATATAATCAACTTTCTTAGGGTAATTTGAATACCATCTGAATTAAGATGCAACGTTTATGTTTATGAAAAACCAAAAGAACAAGCACCTTTTATGAAAAGCTCAAAAAAGATATTTAAAAGGAAAATCGCCGTTCTGTCATTCCAAAATTATATGGAAGGATTTCATGATTATATGGGGATGGAGATTTCTTGAATAGACATCAACACATAATGCAAGACATTTTTTTTAGTTTTTGGATTTTTGTGTGATAAGCATAGAATTTCAAGATTTTGAGAAATATATCTATTATTTTTCATTTTAAGATTTCAAAATTATTTATCATTTTTCATGACATATATATTGTTGAATCTCGAATTTTGATGATGAAATCAATTGATGAGTTTATGATCTAATTTATGTTTGGAGTGATGCAGGACTAACTTTGATCAGAAAAGACAAATCAAGAGGGTCTTTCTATCATTCATTCTCTTATGTTCAATAGGACGGGAAAACTCGAATGAGTATTTTATTTGTTGAATTTCAAATTTTGATAATGAAACCAATTGATAGTGTTTATGATTTGATTTACTTTCTGAGTGACGTAGGACTAACTTCGATCAAGGAGAGGCAAATTGATTTAAGCAGGAAGAATCAGATGTTGGGCTGGAGGGAACATTTTAGAATATTGGACGTCAGGCCGGAGGAATGGTCGATGTATCAGCAGAAGGTTTTGGACCGAGAATTCGGGTATCGGGCCTAGAAGAGCGGACATTGTGCCAAGAAGATCAGAGTTGAGGAGTCAACATGTCGATTAAGCAAAAGGCCACGAAAGAGGATGATGTACCGAAGGATCGGATGAAGCGTCGGATGAACAAATGATGTGTCGGACAACAAGGATTCACTTGTAATTAATAATGTCTAGATCGAGTTAGGTTATAGTCTAATTGAGTTGGTTTAGAATGTAATTAAGCCAACTCAATTAGGAGCCAATTGAGCTTATGTTTGGGTTATGTTGGGCCAAATAGAAGGCCTAAACAGTGACCCAACAGGTGGAACCATCGTGGCATAATCTCCGAGACTATGTTAAGCGGTGGTACTGCCCAGTGTTAGTGTCAGATAGTGGTACTGCGCAGGCACAGTCTCCCAAGAGGTGGTACTGCCCAGTGTTAGTGTTGTAGGCGGTGGTACCGCCAGGATCCCGAAAACTAGGGATGAGATATTTTTAGGCTCCAAGTTTGAATCAACTTGAGGCCTATAAATACCCCTCTCATCCCTGGGTAACATACACAACTAAGAGCAAAAAGAAAAAGAAACGCTATTATAATCTCATGTGAATCCCTCTCAAAAGTTTAAGTGTTTGTGAAGTTTAAGAGAGGAGAAAGTGGGGGTTATAAAGGTTGTTTCCTAAACCTGTGAAAAGGAGAAGATGGGTGTAAAAAGGTAGTTGGTCTTTGCCTATTGAAGGAAGACCGTTAGTGGATGTCGGTGGCCTCAACGGAAGAGGAATCGGTGGAGTGAATGTAGGTTACGACGACCGAACCACTATAAAAATATGGTTTGCATTTCTTTTGAGCAATTTACTTTAATTAAAAACTACCTTCTTATTGCTTTCACTATGCTCCCTTACGCTTCCAAGTTAACATCTTCTAAGATTAGTTTTAATCATATGAATGATTTTTTGAAACTGATGTTTTATCCCTTGCACTAATTTACCCCCCCCCCCCCATCCCATTGTGCCGACTCGTTCTTAATAGTTGGTATCAGAGCCTCATTTTTCTCATTTAGTTTAACACCCAAAGATAAATGAATCTTTTCAACTTTCAAGAGGGTCATTCTCTCATTCATCCTCCCTTGTTCAATGGGACGGACTACATATATTGGAAAACTCAAATGAGAGTTTTCTTATTTTCTTTAGATTTGAATTTATGGAACGAAAGCGGTTTTCAAAGGTTTTCTCTTCCAATGAACCATTGGAATGATTTGGAGAAAAAGACTTTTTCTTTAAATGCTAGAGCTATGAATGCTCTATTTTTTGCCTTAGACAAAAATGAATTCAATCGAATTTCTATGTGCAAAATGACTTTCGATATTTGACACACTCTTGAAATCACACATGAAGGCACTAGTAGAGTAAAAGATTCTAAGATAAATCTTTTGATGCATGATTTTAAACTTTTTCGAATAAAGCAAAGCGAGGCTATTAGAGACATATACACCCATTTTATAGATGTCGTCAATAGCTTAAAAGCACTTGGCAAATATTTTTTAAATTTTAAACTTATTAATAAAGTTTTACAATCTCTTTCTAAAAATTGGGACTCTAAAGTAACGGTCATTCAAAAGGCCAAGGATTTGAATACTTTTTCATCGAAGAACTTATCGGGTCTTTGATGACCTACGAAATGACTTTTGTGGCATAAAATAAACTTGAGAATAACCTTCCAAAGAATAAGAAGAATTTTAGCCTCTTGAATGAACTTGAACTCCTCACTATGAAATTTAAAAAAATTATTAAACAAGAATTAAAGAGTAAAAATAAACTTAAAAAGAAGTTGCCAAAGAAGAAGAGAGCACTCAAAGTGATTTGGGATGAATCAAGCTTATCTGATGATGAGGAGCAAACCGTTGATGACGAAATGACGAACTTCGCCTTAACGGTTCTCGACGATGAGGTAAATGACTCACCTGAAACCCTCTTAATTTATTTTAAAATTACTTGATGCATTTCATATATTGTTTTTAAATTAGTATATAAAATACAAAAAATAAATAAATAAAAGGGGATCATGCTTTTCTTTTTCTAGCTAATTTTAAAAATGATTATGAAAATTACATGTTTAATGATGTAATGAAAATATTAAATGTTTTGATACCATAATTGATGATTTTATTTTATGTATAATGATCATGCTTAATAAATTTATATTTCGAAATTATGCATGATGATTTGAAATAATGATGATTTTTGGGTAAATTATGGTTTATTGATCTTGATGATTTCTATGATGAGATTTGCTCTTTCGATTTTAAACTATGATATATGATTTTCATACAAAAAAACTTGAGCATACTTATATGAATTCAATCACTTAAAATGAAACACAAAAAAAAAGGGGAATACATTTTTCATCTCTATTGATTTTTCGATAAAAGATTAATGAATCCATGTATATTATACTTTTGTGAATCTCTTGAAAATAATTTTTATTTGATGATTTGAATTTGAATGAGCTTTATCTTGATTTTTCAAGATTTATAACTTGAGATTTACCCTATATAAATCAAGATATTTTATCCTTGATGTTTCTTTTGCTATCTACTATCTCAATGAATCATGATTTTTTAGAATTATAATTTTTATGATTTATAATGAATTGAGAGATATTATATATGAATCGAGATCATTTATGTGTTCTCTGATGACACATTTTTGCTATAGGAATGTCTTTATCTATATCATGATCTTGAATTCTCGATATTGATACTTAAAATTTTTCTATGAATCAAAATCTTATTTTTGAATTCCCATATTTCTTTTTGTTATTTATTAAAAGGGAGATTTGTCAAGATAAATTATGCCATTTAGTATTCATGACTTAATCCTTCATGATCTTTGATATTTTATCTTTAATGATATGATTTTTATGTACAATTCGTTGTATTCATGAAATGTTTATCTCATCACCCAATTAATTTTTCTTGATATTTTTTATGTGATGATATGAAATTATGCATGAAATACTCATGATTTGAAATATTTATGATTTGGAATGATGCATGCAATACTATGATTTTTTTGATGAAATGATGTGAAAGTCAACAATTATTATTTTCTGAAATGATACTCTAAAATAATTATCTATCTTTGTCATGCTTGGAAAATTGTTGAAAAAAAAAGGAAATACAAAATTGTATTCTTTCCTTCTTTTTGACAATGACAAAGGGGGAGAAAGAATTACTAGTGTGCATATGTTAAAAGAGAAAGATATTGCTAGCTTGTACAATTCAAGAAGATGAAAAAATATGTTAGCTTGCTCATCTCAAAAGAGAAGCAAAGATTGTTAACTTTCATATTTCAAGAAGCAAAAGTTACCTTCTTGAACATCTCAAATATTGCTAGCTTATATTTTATTTTGAATGATGTAAATTTACTAGCTTACATGATGTAGAATTTGCTATCTTAAACATCATCAAGAATTGCTAGCCTGTAATCTCAAGAGAAGCAAAAGTACTATCTTGCCTATCTCAAGAAGCCAAACATGGTAACTTGTACATGTAGCAAAATTTACAATCTTGCAAAACTCAAAATTATTGCTATTTTGCATGATTATAAAACTTGAGATTTATAATGCAATGAGTTGAACTTGTATGTCTAAACACTTGATAATTGAACTTTTCCTTTTTGTTGATGACAAAGGGGGAGAAGTTTGATGTTATGCATGACTTTATCATAACATGATTGCTTGGATTTTTGAATCTAAGAATTCTATCAATATGGCATATTGATTGGGGGAGTTAATATTAACTCTATCATCAATTGGTTGTCATCATCAAAAAGGGGGAGATTGTTGAATCTCGGATTTTGATGATGAAACCAATTAATAGTATTTATGATTTGATCTACATTTTGAGTGACGCAGGACTAACTTTGATTAAGTAGAGGCAAATTGATTAAAGTAGGAAGAATTGGACGTTGGGCCGGAGGAATGGTCGACATATTAGTAGAAGGCTTCGAGCTGAGAATTCAGGCATTGGACCTAGAAGAGCGGATATTGCACCAAGGAGATCGGAGTTGTGGAGTCAACATGTCAATTGGGCAAAAGGCCACGAAAGAGGACGATGTGCCGAAGGATCGGACGAAGCGCCGGATGAACAAATAATGTGCTGGACAACAAGGATTCACTTGTAATCAATAATGTCTAAATCAAGTTAGGTTAGAGTTTAATTGAGTCAGTTTAGAATGTAATTAAGCCAACTCATTTAGGGGCCAATTGGGCCTATGTTTGGGCTGTGTTGGGTTAAGTGGAAGGCCCAAACAATGACCCAACAGGTGAAACCGTTGTGGCACAATCTCTGAGACTGTGTTAAGCGATGGTACCACCCAATGTCAGTGTCAGGTGGTGGTACCACCAGTCTGGGCGGTGGTACCACCCAGACACAGTCTCCTAGGTGGTGGTACCGGCCAATGTCAGTGCTGCAGGTGGTGGTACCGTAAGGACTCTGAAAACCGGGGATGAGACATTTTTAGGCTCCAAGTTTGAATCAACTTGAGGCCTATAAATACCCCTCTCATCCCTAGGTAACATACACAACTGAGAGCAAAAAGAAAAGGAAATGCTATTGTAATCTTATACGAATCCCTCTCAAAAGTCTAAATGTTTGTGAAGTTTAAGAGAGGAGAAAGTGGGGGTTGTAAAGGTTGTCTCCTAAACTTGTGAAAATAAGAAGAGGGGTGTAAAAAGGTGGTTGGTCTTCGCTTATTGAAGGAAGACCGTTAGTGGATGCGGGTGGCCTCGACGGAAGAGGAATCAGTGGAGTGGATTAGGTCACGACGACTGAATCACTTTGAGCAATTTACTTTAACTGCAAACTGCCTTATTATTAATTTCACTATGTTCCCTTACGCTTCCAAGTTAACATCTTCTAAGATCGATTTTAATCATATGGAAGATTTTCTAAAACCAACGTTTTATCTGCTGCACTAATTCATCCCCCCCCCCCTCGTAGTGCTGACTCGTTTCTAACATTTTTTGCTTTCTATGGATTTTGATTTATGGAATATTGTTGAAAGTAGTTTTCAAAAGTCTTCCAAACCAATGAATGAATGGAATGATTTGGAGAAGAAGATTTTTTTTTAAAATGCTAGAGTTATGAACACTCTATTTTGCGCTTTAGACAAAAATGAGTTTAATCGTATTTTGATTTATGAAACTACACATGACATTTGACATACACTAGAAGTAACTCATGAAGGCACAAATAGAGTTAAAGAGTCTAAAATAAATCTTTTGATGTATGATTTTAAACTGTTTCGAATGAAGCTAAGCAAAACCATTGTTGACATGCACACCCGTTTTACGGATATTGTTAATGACTTGAAAGCTCTTGGCAAATATCATTCTAATCTTGAACTTATAAATGAGATTCTAAGATCCCTTCCAAAAATTTGAGATCTTAAAGTAATGGCAATACAAGAAGCAAATGACCTAAATAACTTTCCGCTTGAAGAAATTATCAAGTCTTTGATGACCAATGAAATGATATGTATAATACATAATGAACTTAAGAATAACCTTCCAAAGAATAGGAATGATTATGCACTTAAAACAAAATAAAACCACTCGAGCGAAAGCTCAAGTGATGATGACCTTGATCTCCTCACAATAAAATTAAAGAAGCTCATAAAACAAGAATCTAAGAATAAAAATGAACTTAAAAAGGACAAAACAACTTACTATGAATGTAATCAGTAGGGGCACTTCAAAAGCGAATATCCGAAAGTAAAGAAGAAAAGAAGAAGAAAGTACTCAAGACGACTTGAGATGATTCGAGTGCATCCGAAGACAAGGAGCAAACCGACAAAGAAGAGGTGGCGAACTACGCCTTGGTGGCTTTTGACAATGAGGTAAGTGACTCAACTTAAACTCCTTTACTTTACTATAAAATTACTTGATGCATTTTATGAGTTATTTTTAAATTAGTATATAAAATGTGACAAAAAGGGGATCATGCCTCTCTTTCTAGTGATTTTGAAAAATTAAAAAAAATGAGCATGACAATTCATGCCTCTCTTTCTACTGATTTTAAAAAATTAAAAAAAATGAGCATGACAATTGCATGTTAACTTCTAGCACTAAGTATGAATAGTTAGATTCACTTAAGAAGAAAAATATATTACTACAACAAACAAAATGATTTTGATTGAAAATAATTTATGTTTAATGAAATCATGCTTGATGATTTAATGATGCATGAAGATATGAAGTAATTATGATTTTTGTGATTTAAGGTTTATTGATCTTGATGACTCTTGTAATAATCTTGTTTTTCGATTTTAAATGATGATGCATATTTTTGTTTGGCATAAAAGACAAAGGCATATTTGTATGAAATAAATCACATAAATTGAAACACACAAAAAAAAGGATGCATTATTCTTGAAAATGTCTCTATCCCTAAAATCTTATCGAGTTTTCAATAAGAGATTAATCAATCTATTTATGTCATTTTAAATCTCTTGAAAATGATTTTGATGATTTGATGATTTGACGATTTGAATTTGAATGAGTTTTATCTATATTATGATCTTGAATTCTTGAAATTATAACTTGAGATTTTATTTATATGAATCAAGATCCCATACTCTTTATTCTTATATGACTCTTGCATTTTATTAAAGAGAATACTTATCCAAATGAATCATGATTTGTATCTTGATTTCTCGATTTTTAATGGTGTACATTTTTCATTTGAATCAAGATCGTTTATTATGATTCTTTCTTTTGCTATTCACTAAAAAGGAGATTTCTTTTAATCATGATCCTTCTCTTGATTTCTCCATATTCTTAAAATTCTCTATGATGTTTTTATTTAAGAGAAGATTTATACAAATTATTGTCTTAATTTCTCAACTTGAGATTCATTATGATTCCTTTGTATTAATCATCAAATTGATCTTTTATGTTTTAAAGTTTTTCTTGATAATACAAAAGACTGATGATCTTTTGTATTGATCTTTTATGATCTTTGATATCTTTCATGTGATGATCATTGATGTAAATTTTTTGCCTCTCTTCTTCTTTCTTGTTTACAATGACAAAGGAGAGAAAGAAAATTGCTAGCATCTCAAGAGAACCATAATTGCTAGCTTGAATGTTAAACTTAGACATGATAAATCTCCCAAATGCATAAATTTTTTTAATATATTTTTCAGACCATAATATTAATTTTTTAATTTTTATGACTTGAGTTTTCTTTTTGAATCAAGATTGTTTCCTATCATTCCTTCTATTTGCAAAAGAAGAGATTTGTCAAAAATGATACATGGTCTTTTGATATTCATGACTTGATCTTTCATTTTTTTTATGATTGAAATATTGATATAAATTTATCTTTGTTATTTATCTTTGTCATGATCTGAAAATTGATGTAAAGGGAAAATAATTACAACATTGTATTCTTCCATTCTTTTTGATAATGACAAAAGGAGAGAAAGAAGCGAAAACTTATAAACTTGTAAAAATTCCTAGCTTGCAAAGAAAAAAAAATCTTGCTAGCTTGCTCATCTCACAAGAGAAGCAAAGTTTGCTAGCTTGAACATTTCAAGAAGATGCAAAAATATGCTATATTTCATATGTGAAAAACTTGCTAGCTTGTATTTTCAAAATAAGCTACCTTACTAACTTGCATACTTCAAAAATTTGCTAGTTGTACTTTTCTTCTTTTTGTTGGTGACAAAGGGGGATAAGTTATGATGATAATATGAGATTATGTATAAAATACTCATGATATTATGATGATGCATACAAAGAGAAGTTATGATGATCATACATAGTAGGATGTAATATATTTAAATAGTTTGATATAATGATAATTTGAAATATTTATGATTTGGAATGATGCATGCAATACTCATGATTTTATGATGCATGCACTGACCTAAAATTCAATTGTTATCAAATTCTGAAATGATACCTTATTTCAATATGACATATTGATAGGAGGAGTTTAGTTTAAACTTCATCATCAATTGATTGTCATTATCAAAAAGGGGGAGATTGTTGAATCTTGGATTTTGATGGTGAAATCAACTGATGAGTTTATAATCTAGTCTACATTTTGAGTGACATAGGACTAACTTCGATCAGAAAAAGCAAATCGATTGAAGTAGGAGAAATTGGATATTGGGCCGGAGTGAAACATATCAGAAGATTGGACATTGGGCTAGAGGATCAATCGAAGTG
This sequence comes from Musa balbisiana, assembly GCA_004837865.1. Lineage (NCBI taxonomy): Eukaryota > Viridiplantae > Streptophyta > Magnoliopsida > Zingiberales > Musaceae > Musa > Musa balbisiana. The sequence continues at coordinate 14,997,883 of CM017195.1, read as the reverse complement.
CCGGTAGAAGGACTTCGTGCCATGAGTATGGGCATCGGGCCGAAGGATCGGACATTATACCAAAGAGATCAGAAGTTGTAGGAGGTTAATATGCCGATTGGATAATATACTGAAGGAGAGGACAATACGCCAAAGGATCGGACGAAGCGCCAGATGAACCAATGACAAGCCTGACAATAAAGAATTCTAGTCTTGTAATCGGTTGTCTTAATTGGTTATAGTTAGATCGTAATTGAGTTGGTTTCAGATATAATCATGCCAACTCAATTAGGAGCCCATTGGGCTTGAGTTGGGACTATTTTGGGCCAAGTGGAAGGCCCATTTAGTCATCCAAGATTAAGAAGAACTACCTATGAGTTGAAAAAGCTAAGAGTATACTTTTTTAGGCTATTAGGTAGTGGTACCGCCAGACTGGGCAGTGGTACTGTCTAGACACAATCTCCCAAAATATGTCTAGCGATGGTACCACCAGTCTAGGCAGTGGTACCGCCTAGTGTCAGTGCTGCAAGTGTAATCACATTAAATATTTAAGTTAGGAATTGATTTTCTTTCCTTACTTGCCATTATAATTTAAGAAAATCTTAATCTATTTCCTTGTTTATTAATATGAATTAAGAAAATAACTATTAAGTATTCCAAATAGGGTGATATCATATTTGTTAGTATATTAAATGAAAATAATTTATATTAAATAAATAAAAAAATTAAAATGAATTTCCTTTAATGGAGGCTCACCTCCTCCTTTTTAAGGGGAGGATTTTTCTCTTTCGTTCCTCATCTAACCGAGCCTAGCAACGGGAGGAACGAGGAGTTACACCTTGCCGACGAGAGGTAGGTTTTTCTGCCTTTCTTAAATATAAAAGTTTTAGTTTTTATTCTTTAAATGTTGAAAGTTTTGTAGTTTGAAAAATATGTATCAATTCTTTAAATGTGAAAAATTTTAAAGTAATCAGTTAAAGTTTTTATAATATTCTTTAACCCATGATTAAAGTTTTTATTATAGATTTAAATATGTTAGAAATTTATATGTTTTATATGATATTTCCTGGTATTACAGTTTATCTTTAATCTTATTTGGATTAAAATCTTGTTAGATTAAAATATTTATCTAAAATCTTTTTTTGATATTCTTTCATCTGAAATTTAAAATATGCTATTCTGAATGATTTAAAATTTGACTAGAATATGTTGAAATTTTATATGTATTGAAAGCATGATTTCTATTTGAATTTAGAAAGTTATTTCCTTATATTAAAGCTTATCTCCCAGTCTATCTTTTAATGTATTATGATTTCTATTCAAATTTAGAATGTTATTTCCTTTTATTAAAGTTTATCTCCTTATATATCATTTAATGTGTTATTATGTTTTTGTTTATATTATTAATGAATATATATTGCGGTGTGAAATTAGATATTATTTGGATTGAAATTTCTCACAGGCCAGACCCAACCCATAGGTCAGACCACAGCCCATTGGCTAGGCCTAGTCAGTAGACCAGGCCTAGGCCGTAGGCCAGGCCCAACCCACGGGTCAGGCCTTGGCTCGTAGGCTAACCTAGCCCAACCATTATGGGTGGTCACATGCGATACACATGGCCAGTCCATGGGCCAAGGCTGGGCCAGCTTTGTGTGATGCATGCCTAGTCATGTGTAATGCACATGACCAGTAGATGGGCTGGTCCAATCCAGCCCAATATTGTTGTTGGATTTGAGCCCGAATATTGATTAAACTAAACTAGGCTTGATTAGTCTAGATCAATTCAGGGTGATTCCGAATTGATTGATTTATTCAAGTCAGTTTAACCTAAATTGAACCTAATCTAGTCCAAATTATACTAGTCTAGGGTGGTTCCAGACCAGTTAAATGAGGATTAAAGATCAGTTCAGTTAGGTTCTAGTAAATTGAGTTCAATTGGCTCGATTGAACTAGGGTTCAAGTCAATTGTGGGCTAATTTGTATTATTAGATATTGATGATATTTGAAAGAGATGTTTTAATTATGTTATTTCATCCTAAATGGATATGACCAGTGTAAGATTATGTTATTTTCCTACCGAGAGTAGGTAGGGCAATTCCCTTTGGGGATTAGTGAGTCGTCAAACGTGACGGTTGGACGGTTCCTCCATCCGCTGTTGGGAGGAACGTGTCCCCACTTTGGCGGGTGCAGGACACCACTCCATCCGCTGTTGGGAGTGCGATAAGAGTTTGACTCCATCCGCTGTTAGGAGAACACAAACTCATCCCGTAGGATAAAGCCTCTCCATCCACTGTTGGGGGAGTGCTCCTTCGGGTATTTGATATATGCCAATGGGATGATTGATTGAATTTTGATCATGTATTTATTTTGAGTTGAATTTTGGGGTTCCTACTCAGCGTTGTTGAATTTTCTTTGTTTTTGATTTTCAGTGCAGCCTCCCTCTAGTACTAAATCAGATTCCAATGGAGAGCGGACAGCGGTAGAGTCGCTAGGATGATTCTTGAAGTTAACATCACTATGTTTATTTTTATATTTATATTTTGATCAATAAATGAATTGTAATAAAGGTTTATGAATGATAAATAAAATGATGTTTATTTACTTACCTGAATGTGTGGAAAAAAAAAAATTCAGGATGTGACATCTTTTTATGGTATCAGAGCATGGTCTAGTGTATTAGGTCCCTTGATTGACTCTAACCAATGATTGTATTTAACCTATTATAGGAGTAATGGAGCCAATTCTAGAGATTAGTGGTCCTGTCACTCGGGGTGCTCATGGTCGCAATGCTACTGGTGTACGCACTCGGAGAGGTGTTCAAACAAATAATAACTTGGAAGCTCCACGCATCGTAGAACAAACCCAATCCTCACGTATAACTATCACTAATTATGGGCTAGCTTCTCTGACTTTGCAGAATGCCCCTCATGCCCCAGCACCCGTCAATGCTCAAGATAATGTACATGGAGTCCTCAATGCTATTAGAGGATACTTTGAGTGTCAGGAGGAGTGAGATGAAATTCTATGGGGTAGAAATAATACATTAGATCACTTTAAGAGATTGGGACCACCAGTTTTTGAGGGCAAATTGGATCCAATATTTGTTGAACATTGGATTCGTCAAGTGGAGAAGACATTCGAAGCTATCGAATGTAGGGAAAATCAGAAAGTGCCTTTTGCTTCTTTCATTTTGGAAGGGAAGACAAACACTTGGTGGACCTAAAAAAGGAGGATGTTAGAGGCTAGAGGTAATGTGGTAACTTGGGAATAGTTTAAAGATGCATTTTATGAGTAGTTCTTGATAGAAAGAATAGAAGATAAGAACAATTATTGAAGAAGCTTTATTTAAAAGGTGAAGTAGCTTGAATACATTAACATGTTCCTCTCCTATTTATATAGATATACAGATTAGGAGGGAGGATTTTCCTCAATAGAATAGAGGATTTTCCTCAACAGAATAGATAAGATTTCCTCATACAGTTGGGGAAATCTTATCTTCTATCATGCCCCCGCAAGATGGTGCTCCTGACAAGGATACCAATCTTGGATCGATGCAAAGAATGGTTTACGAACTAGATGCTTTGTGAGTAGGGCAAGAGCAGATCGCTGCTGCTGTTGTTGTTGCTGCGGCTACGACGGCGATGGCTGCGGTTGCGATGGCAATGACGGTTGCGATTGCGATGGCGATAGCTGCAACGGCCACAACTGCGATTACGACGGCGATGGCTGCGGTTGCGATTGTGACTACGGTAGTTGCAATGGCCACAACTGCGACTGCGACGACGATGACTGCGGCTGCTGCAGTAGAGGAGGTAGCTGCATTAAAAGAGAAAGCTGCAACGATGCTATAATAGAGGAGAAAGCTGCAATATAGGAGGAAGCTACAGTATAGGAGAAAGCTGTAGCATAGGAGGAAGCTGCAGTAGAGAAGAAAGCTGCAGCAGAGAAGAAAGCTGCAGTAGAGAAGAAAGCTGCAGCGATGCTACAATAGAGGAGAAAGCTGCAATATAGGAGAAAGCTGCAGTAGAGGAGAAAACTACAGTAGAGGAGAAAGCTGCAGTAGAGGAGAAAGCTGGGGTAGTGCTGGTGAGCACAGCACTTAAGACGCCACAACAGAAGGTAACAGATGTTGGCGCAGAGTGGCAGTGGAGAAGACAATTGCCATTCGCCAAGGAGGAAAGATTTGTCGCACCAATGACCTGACGATGAAAAAACACTGGTAGAAAGTCTTTTCTTTTGAACGGTGATGAGTCGGCAGCGAGAAGAGAACTTGCTCTAGGCAAGCGGCTCTGATACCATGATAGAAAGAATAGAAGATAAGAACAATTATTGAAGAAGCTTTATTTAAAAGGTAAAGTAGCTTGAATACATTAACATGTTCCTCTCCTATTTATACAGATATACAGATTAGGAGGGAGGATTTTCCTCAACAGAATAGAGGATTTTCCTCAACAGAATAGATAAGATTTCCTCATACAGTTGGGGAAATCTTATCTTCTATCAGTTCTTTCCTGATTCAGTTCGCTTTGAGAAATAACAAGACTTCTTTAGCATCCACCAAGGAAGTAGAACTGTAATGGAATATGATAATTATTTTACTGAGTTGGCCTAGTTCTATCCACATATTGATTTCAATGAAAGTCAAAGAGCTTGTCATTTTGAGAGGGGACTTCGATCATCAATTAGAAAGTCCTAATTTTACCAACATATGCTGAAGTGTTAAATCGAGCTCTGGTGGTGGAGAAATTGGATAATGAATTACAACAAGCAAAGGATCGAAAGCGACCTTTTAGTGCTGCACCATCTACGTATGGGGGATCATATTCTGGACCCTCAAAGAAAGGCAAAAGCAAACAATTTGGGCATCAACAAGTAGGAGCTCCTAACAATCAAGTCATCATAAGGTGTTATTTCTGTGGGAAGACAGATCATGTTTCCAACTCATGCCCTATAGGACAACGTGTATGTTTTTATTGTCAACATCCAGGGCACATATTGAAGGACTGCCCTCGGAAGCAAAATCAACAGCTAAGACCCAGAGAGGGAGGACAAGCAAGAGTCTACGCACTAACTCATCAAGATGCTAAAGCCTCGGGATCTATTATTAAAGGTATCATCACACTTTGTGATATGCCAGCATCTGTACTTATAGATTCTGGTTCTACGCATTCTTTTATATCACCATATTTTGCTATGAAACTGCATAGGAATCATGAGACAATGAGTAATGCATTAATGATAGTAACACTAGTTGGAAACTTTTTGATAGTTGATCAGATATATAGAAACTATGTTATTACTATTGAAAGTCACGATTTGCTAGTAGATCTTATTCTATTAGAATTTTAAAATTTCGATGCTATCTTGGGTATGGACTGGCTTTCAGCATACTATGCAAGTGTCGATTGTTTTCGGAAGACTGTTACTTTCTCACCTCTAGACGAACCATCTTTCAAGTTCATTGGGATTCAAGAAAAGTTCCTTTCTATTATTTCAGCTTTGAGTGCTATCCAACTATTATTTAAAGGATGTCAGGGATACTTGGCCTTTATTTTTGGAGAAGAATCTAAGAAGCCAATATTAAAGGACATCCCCATTGTACGGGATTTTCTAGATGTTTTTCCTGAAGATCTACTTGCACTGCCATCAAATAGATAAATTGAATTTACAATTGATCTTCTACCTGACACTGCACTTATTTCTAAACCTTCGTATAGAATAACACCAATTGAGTTGGAGGAGTTAAAGAAGTAGATCTAAGAGCTTTTGGACAAGGGTTTTATTCGACCCAGTGTATCACCTTGGGGTGCCCCTGTCCTATTTGTGAAGAAGAAAGATGGATCTATATGACTATGCATCGATTATAGACAACTCAACCAAGTGACCATAAAGAATAAATATCCCATTCCCCGAATAAATGACCTATTTGATCAACTTCAATGTACTCAAGTATACTTGAAAATTGATTTGAGATCTGGGTATCATCAACTAAAGATAAGGGAAGGAGACATATAGAAAACTGCTTTTAGAATAAGATATAGTCATTATGAATTCTTAATAATGCCTTTTGGACTCACAAATGCACCGGCTACCTTCATGGATCTTATGAACAAGGTGTTCCACCGTTATCTTGATAAATTTGTAATTATGTTCATTGATGATATCTTGATCTACTCCAAAAGCATAGCAGAGCATGAACACCATCTTAAGACAGTTCTGGAAGTCCTAAGGCAAGAGAAACTATATGCTAAATTAAGCAAGTGCAACTTTTGGCTCAATAAAATTATATTTCTCAGTCATGTAATTTTGAGTGCTGGTATATCTGTTGACCCTCATAAGATTGAAGTTGTGTTAAAATGGAAGCAACCTTCTAATGTTTCGGAGATTAGAAGCTTCTTGGGTTTGGCTGTATACTATAGAAGATTCATAGAAGGCTTTTCAAAAATAGCAACACCATTGACTAGGTTGACACAAAAGAATATAAAGTTCATGTGAGATGATAAATGTAAATAAAGTTTTTAAGAATTGAAGAAGAAATTGACTAGTGCTCCTATCTTGGTGATTCCTTCAGGAGGAGAAGGTTTTGTATTGTATAGCGATGCCTCACTACAAGGGCTTGATTGTGTTCTGATGCAAAACGAAAGGATAATTGCTTATGCATCTAGGCAATTAAAACCTCATGAGAAGAACTATCCTACTCATGACTTAGAGCTAGCAGCTATCATTTTTGCACTGAAAATTTAGAGGCATTATCTCTATGGACAGACTTTTGAGATCTTCACAAATTATAAGAGTCTCAAATATATTTTCACATAGAAAGATTTAAATATGAGACAAAGAAGATGGTTGGACTTTCTAAAGAAATACCATCTTGGGAAGGCTAATGTAGTCGCTGATGCCTTAAGCAGAAATACCTATAGTCTTGTAGCCTATACAACTATTCAAAAGAATTCTATGATGATGGAGTTGACAGACTTAAAACTTAAACTTTTATCGGAGACAAATAAAGGTTTTCTTACGAGTTTGATAGCACAATCATATTTAGTAGAAAAGGTTAAAGAAGGTCAGAAGGAAGATACATATCTTCAGATGATAGTTAAGGAAATAACTCTAGGATCTAGACCTGAATTCCTCCAAGCCAAAGATGGTTTTATTACATTCCACAATCGACTTTGTATTCCCGAAAGCCATCCAGTAAAGATGAAATTATTGGAGGAGGCACATAGATCAAAATTTAATATCCATCCCGGGACTACTAAGATGTATCGAGATTTACGACAAAACTATTGGTGGCGTGGTATGAAGAGAGATATAGTAGAGTTTGTTTCTAAATATTTGATATGCCAACAAGTGAAGATAGAACATCAAGTACCCGCGAGAAAATTGCAAAGGATTTCGATTCCTGAATGGAAGTAGGAGCAAGTCACTATGGATTTTGTGACAGGATTACCCAAGACTATGAAAGGATACGACGAAATTTAGGTAGTAGTAGATAGACTTGCTAAATCTGCTCACTTCCTCCCTATTAATAAGAAGTATTTATTAGATAAACTAGCAAGCTTATATATTAAGGAAATTATTCGATATCATGGGGTGCCAGTTAGCATTATCTAAGATAGAGATCCAAGATTCACCTCAAAATTTTGGGGAAGTCTACAAAAATCTTTGGGCACACAGTTAAAGTTTAGTACAGCTTTTCATCCCCAAACTGATGGCCAATCTAAAAGGACAATACAAACTCTTGAAGATCTCTTAAGAGCATGTGCTTTGGACTTTGGTGGGAGTTGGGATATGCACTTACACCTAATTGAGTTTTTCTATAATAATAGTTACCACTCGAGCATACATATGGCTCCATTTGAAGCTATTTATGGAAGAAAGTGCAGATCACTTGTATATTGGGATGAGGTAGGAGAACAAAAGCTTTTGGGACCTTAATTAATTCAAAAAGATGTTGATAATATTCGAATTATACGCCAAAGATTATTAATAGCTCAAAGTTGTCAAAAAAGTTATACAGATCGGAGGCGAAGAGATCTAGAGTTTGAAGTTGGTGAGCACATCTTCTTAAAAGTGTCACCAACCAAGGGAGTTATGAGGTTTGGTCAAAGGAGGAAATTAGCCCTAAGATTTATTAGCCCATTTGAGATCTTACAAAAGGTTGAGCTAGTGGCATACAGATTGGCATTGCCCTCGACTTTAGCTGGCATCCATAATGTATTCCATGTGTCTATGCTTCAAAGATATATCAGGGATCCATCACATGTCATATCTTACCAACCTCTACAACTAAGATATGATGCTACTTTTGGAGAACAACCAACCTAGATCCTGGAAAGGAAAGAACATGTTCTAAGGAATAAAATTATATCTTTGGTAAAGATTTGTTGGTAATACCATTCAGACCAAGAGGCAATGTGGGAAAGAGAAGAAGATATGCGAGAGCAGTATCCTCATCTATTCTATTAAGGTGAGCTAAATTTGGGGGCCAAATTTCCTATAGGAGGGGAGAAATGTAATCACATCAAATATTTAAGTTAGGAATTGATTTTCTTTCCTTACTTACCATTACAATTTAAGGAAATCTTAATCTATTTCCTTGTTTTTTAATATGAATTAAGGTAATAACTATTAAGTATTCCAAATAGGATGATATCATATTTGTTAGTATATTAAATGAAAATAATTTATATTAAATAAATATAAAAATTAAAATAAAATTTTTTTAATGGAGGCTCAGCTCCTCTTATTTAAGGGGAGGGATTTCTCTCCTTCATTCCTCACCTAAACGAGCCTAGCAACGGGAGGAACGAGGTGTTACACCTTGTTGACAAGAGATAGGTTTTTTTGCCTTTCTTGAATATTAAAGTTTTAGTTTTTATTCTTTAAATGTTGAAAGTTCTGTAGTTTGAAAAATATGTATCAATTCTTTAAATGTGAAATTTTTTAAAGTAATCAATTAAAGTTTTTATAATATTCTTTGACCCATGATTAAGGTTTTTATTGTAGATTTAAATATGTTAGAAATTTATATGTTTTATATGATATTTCCTGCCATTACAGTTTATCTTTAATCTTATCTGGATTAAAATCTTGTTAGATTAAAATATGTTATCCAAAATCTTTTTTTGATATTTTTTCATCTGAAATTTAAAATATGCTATTCTGAATGATTTAAAATTTGATTAGAATATATTTAAATTTTATATGTATTGAAAGCATGATTTCTATTTGAATTTAGAAGGTTATTTCCTTATATTAAAGCTTATCTCCCGATCTATCTTTTAATGTATTATGATTTCTATTCAAATTTAGAATGTTATTTCCTTTTATTAAAGTTTATCTCCTTATCTATCATTTAATGTGTTATTATGTTTTTGTTTATATTGTTAATGAATACGGTATGAAATTAGATATTATTTGGATTGAAATTACTCACGGGCCAGGCTTAACCCATAGGTCAGGCCATAGCCCATTGGCTAGGCTTAGTCAGTAGACTAGGCCCAGCCCGTAGGCTAGGCCCAACCCATGGGTCAGGCCTTGGCTCGTAGGCTAACCTAGCTTAACCATCATGGGTGGTCACATGCGATGCACATGACCAATCCATGGGCCTGGGCTAGGCCAGCTTTGTGTGATGCATGCCTAGTCATGTGTAATGCACATGACCAATAGATGGGCTGGCCCAATCCAGCCCAATATTATTGTTGGATTTGAGCCCGAATATTGATTGAACTAAACTAGACTTGATTAGTCTAGATCAATTTAGGGTGATTCCGAATTGATTGATTTATTCAAGTCAGTTTAACCTAAATTAAACCTAATCTAGTCCAAATTATACTAGTCTAGGGTGGTTCCAGACCAGTTAAATGAGGATTAAAGATCAGTTCAGTTAGGTTCTAGTAAATTGAGTTCAATTGGCTCGATTGAACTAGAGTTCAAGTCAATTGAGGGCTAATTTGTATTATTGGATATTGATGATATTTGAAAGAGATGTTTTAATTGTGTTATTTTATCTCGATATGGATATGACCAGTGTGAGATTATGTTATTTCCCTACTGAGAGTAGGTAGGGCAATTCCCTTCGGGAATTAGCGGGCTGTCAAACGTGGCGGCTGGACGGTTCTTCCATTCGCTATTGGGAGGAACATGTCCCAACTTTGGCGGGTGCAGGACACCACTCCATCCACTATTGGGAGTGCGATATGAGTTTGCCCCCATCCGTTGTTGGGAGAACACAAACTCATCCTGTAGGATAAAGCATCTTCATCCACTATTTGGGGAGTGCTCCTTCGGGTATTTGATATACGCTAATGGGATGATTGATTGAATTTTAATTATGTATTTATTTTGAGTTGACTTTTGTGGTTCCTACTCAGTGTTACTGAATTTTCTTTGTTTTTGATTTTCAGAGCAGCCTCCCTCTAGTACTAAATCGGATTCCAGTGGAGAAGGGACCTTCCTCTACCGCTAGGTAGAGCCATTAGGATGATTCTTGAAGTTAACATCACAATGTTTATTTTTATATTTATGATTTGATCAATAAATGAATTGTAATAAAGGTTTATGAATGATGAATAAAATGATGTTTATTTATATGGCCTGAATGTATGGAAAAAAAAAAATTCAGGATGTGACAGCAAGTGGTGGTACTACCTAGCATATGCGGTAGTATCGTTAGGACCCAGGAAACTCAGGATAAGACCTTTTTTGACTCCATTATTTAAGCCATTTGGGATCTATAAATACCCGAGTTATTCCTGCTTGAAGGAGCATGAAATTGAGTAGAAAATGAGAAAAATATACTTGAGAAAAAAGTGTTGTAATCTCTCTAAAGTTAGTGAGTCTCTTTCTCCTAGATTTAGAAGGTTTCTAAGGGAGGAGTGATGTCTAAAAGAGAGTGGGCTGTAAAGGTTATCTCTTAAACCTATGAAAAGGAGAAAAAAAGTTAGAAGGATAGTTGATATTTTCCAATTAGAAAGAAGATCGGTAGTAAAAGCCAGTGGCCTTGAGTGAAAAGGAATTGGGAGTGGACATAAGTCACGACGACCGAACCACTATAAATCTAGTTTACATTTACTTTATGCTTTTCATTCATATTGCAAACTAATTTATTTATTCACTATGCTTACGAATGCTTTTAATTTAAACTCGTCTTTCCAATACGAGATTTATCGAACAAGATTTTCGAATCGAGGTAATTTTTACGAAAGTACTAATTCACCCCTCCGTCTTAGTACTTGATTCTTTCATGTATATATAAAATTCTAAAAAATAAAATAAACTATAGTGATTCTTTCATGTATTTGATATAGTCAAACCTAATAGCTTTATATTTGCTATAGTGACCTGAAAAGTTTAACACATGCATAGTTGTGTCCATTTATGCTGTTTTAGTGATACTATAAATAACACAACTCATTCTGAGCATATACCTTAAAAAGACTTGTTGCAACGGTATATAATATTAAATATTATTTTAAATAGCTTATTTATATATGTTATAATAATCGTTATAATATTTTCAAAGTTTTGAATCATAAATATGTCAAAACCACGGTATTCTTTTGTATAATTCAATATTTAACACCTTATTTTGATGCCTATTTTGGTATCTTATTGAATTAATATGATACTGATATACAAAACAGTATATTGATCTAAAATATTCAATATCAGTAAAAAATCGATCATCTCCTTGGTTCAATAAAAAAATAACCATCATTACGTGATGATATAGCATTTAAGTCTTTATATGAACATTATAAGGTTTCATCACTTGAAAATTTGTTATCGGAAATAGTGATTCAGCTTGTGATTTGAGGATGATTTTAACTCTCCATCCTATCACTAAATAACATGAGTTAATATTCCTTTTATATGTATTAGAGATGGTAAATATTTTGGAGGGTGTAATTATGTGCTAACTATTTGAAAGGAGTCTTAATTAAATTCAAATTCTTTGATAGATTAAGATTTAGTTTAGAGATTCAAGAAGAGTTTCTAAAGAATTATGATTTGTTAATATAAATATATCCTAAGTATCAAGGTTCCAGTGAGAGAGGTATGACACTTTGAGTACTCCTAAGAGATTTTCTTTAGTGGATCAAGAGAGGATTCAAAAAAGAATCCTTTGAATTTATATAAGAGGGTATAAATAAGTTTCAAATTTGGGTTTGGACTAATTTAAGAGAGAATGATTCCTTGTATTGATTTTCTTATATAGTGAAAAATTTAGTTTTCTCTGTAGACATAAGTAGAGATTTACCGAACCACATTAAATCTTATGTTAGCTTTCTAATATGTTTTTTGATTATTGATCTCTAAGCTTTTTTTTATTTTTGAGTTATTTTCTCTCCTTCCTCAATAAATAGTATTAGAGCTTAGAAGATCATATGATTAGAGATTCAATAAGGATATCATCGATTGTCACTATTAGTTTTATTATTAAAAAAATTGATGGAAGAAATAATACCACCTTATAGTAGAGGAGGATGAATGATCTTGTATAGCAAGAACGTTCAAGGGATGAGAAAACAAATAAAAAAAGATAAGCAATAAATATTAAGATAAACTTGAGAAAAAAATATATAAGTACTATTTGTTTTTGGATTATTGATAATATTATCGATAATATTATTGTTGATGACTCCATTGTGGATATTTAGGATAAGTTAGAAAAGCTTTATTTAGTTAAAAGTTTAACTAATAAGTTATATCTAAAGCAGAAGTTATATATATTAAGGATGGACAAAGACAAAGACTTGGTATTGTATCTAAACATATTTTAAAAAAATATTAGATCAACTAAAGAAAATTAATATGAAGATTGATGAAAATAATAAGACATTATCCTTTCTTATATCACTTGACTTCTATAATGGGAAGAATACAGTAACTTTGAAATAAGTTGAAGAAGCTTTAGTATCTTATGCTATCAAGAAAAAATAAATAAATTTTGAAATATGGTTGGTGAGGGATTAGTTGCTCAGGGTGGAGAATAATGAGAGGATTTTCTAAGATGGGTGGATCTTAATGTGATAAGTTGAGATCAAGAGTCTACTCTTTTGGTTAATGTTCAATGTCATAAATGCATAAAGTACAAATATATCAAACAAATAACAATGGAAAAAGAAACATAAAGAAAAGATCGGTGAGTATTCTTTTATTATGGATGGTGATGAAGGTATCTTCATAATCTTCAAAAGTAATGATGCATTTTTCAAAATAGTTAGCTTTTAGATTTTGCTTGTTTTACTCATATTTACCATTTGCAGGATTGTTTTGATTCATTGAATCATAGGTTGACTAATAAGTTGAGCTTGATTTAATGGTGGAGATTATGGGTGTCAGTAAAATAAAGGTCAAAATAATTGATAGAATGGTATAAACATTGGATGATGTGACTTATGTTTTAAAAATATAAAATAATTTAATTTCTTTAAGTTTTTTAAAATTTTAAGATTATTAAAAGTCAAGAAGTGGAGTTTTAAAAGCTACTAGAGATTATATGATCCTACGAAAGATAATTGTATGAAGGTTATATTGTCGAGAAGAAAGTATAGTAAAGGATTACAAAATATTACAATTGCAAAGGATGGTACATACATAACATAATGAGCTTTGTTCATGGTATAGAAAATGATTAGTGATATTTAAGATTTTCAAGATATAGATTATTGTGAGGGAAAAAATTGCTATCGGTGATAAGATGGTGAGTAAAGGTCTCTTTTTAGAATTGAAGCAATGTTATTGATTCGTATGCAACTATACAAGGTGTATTGATGAATTTATCAGAATCTTAGAACATGAATTGATTTGGATTATATAGTTGAAATGAATTTCTTAAGCTAATAGTTCAATTTTTGCATGGCACTCAAAGTACAAAAATGCTCATTAAGGTAGAGATTATTAGAGCTGATAAATACCCTAGGAGTTGTATTTAAATTTTAACTATTTGCGAGGAGTTCTAATTAAATTCAAGCTCATTGATGGATTAAAAGTAAGATTCAAATAGTAAGAATCGTTAGAGAATTAGGATTTATTAAATACAATTTAAATTTCAACATTTTGATAAGATGAAAAGATAAGATATCTTGGGTATTCATAAGAGTTTCTCTCTAGTGGATCTAAAGAGGGTTTATGGACAAGTTCTTTGAGTTCATATAAAAGATATACAAGAGTTTTAAGTTTGGTTTTGAGTTAACTGAAGGGAGAGTGATTTCTTATTTTATTTTTCTTCATAAGCATAAATAAAGAATTATCAAATCACATTAAATTTTATGTTAATTTTATGATATATTTTTTATTATTGATATGTGATTTTTTTATTTTTGATTTATTTTTTCCTCCCTCCCCAGCAATATGGTATTGCTAGAATTAATGGTTATGAACATAAACAAAGAAAAAGTAGATTCTATTCAAGGCTAAAGAAAATAAACATAATCCAAATTGAAGAACCTATAGAAATTAAATATATTCCGAATTGTCTAGCTACATGCACGATTATGAAGAACGATGACAACAATATAGCATCAACAGAAAAAAAAAACAAAGACAACAGAACACATAAAGAACAAAAATAGTAAATAGTTATAGAGAAAAAGAAAAAAGGATGAAATATTTTATGCTCTCTTTAGAGAAAGATATAAATAGATTTTATAAGTTCCTCAACGTTGATATGTTGCATGTTCAACCATGTGATAAACAATAGAAAATTTAACTAGATGATGATGATGATGATGATGATGATGATGATAATAATAATTTTTGAGTTTTTTTATTAAGAAAACCTAGCAATAAAGAGGTATCTTGATGTCTAATGATGAACTGAGTTCTAATAGAGTGAGTGATATATATACATACAGGCTTATACTATATATATATATATATATATATATATATATATATATATATATATACACACACACACACATACACACATTGTTTTGTTTATGCGTGCACGAAACTAAAGACTCTTGGTGGTATGCCTCTTCAGAGGCACGAGGGCCACGTTTGAGGGAACTTAGTCTGACTTCAATTCTTTGGAACGAGGAGTTAATTATAACTTTGAACATGGTAAGCAAGAATTAGGATAGCAGAACGAGCTAAAAGAAGTAATATTCAGAAAATTAAAGTATGCTATATAGATGAAGTAGAAACATTGAGAAGTAATATTTCTTAATGAAAGATCAACCACAAGCGTTTTCAGCAAAATTTGAAGTCTGTGGTCATAATCTTCATGTTGATGATAAGCAACATAAAGGGTGGAAAAGTCAATATAATCATCATGATAGGTATTATCATATGTTTAGATGATAATCATCGTCTTACTAAAACTCTTTAAATGTAATAACAATGACAAAAAACACCTAAGATGATATCATAGCAAACGTGTTAAAAACTTCTCCAAGCCATGCCTTTAAAAATAATGTTCTCGATTAATATTTCACGTCTATCGTTTATGAGTAATGGAAATTATTAAAATTATAAATCCATGAATCGAGACTCGGTCAATGGCTTAAAACTTTAGATAATGGATGGTCCTTGGGAGGACTTCAGCAAAGGACTAAATTCTAAAGGCTAAAGTCCCAAGGTTTCAAACTTCACAGCTATCATTAGATGACAAGGCTGACCAAGAATGAAGATGAGGGATGATGAAATATAAATTTAATATATTTATCTTAAACCTTGTATTGAAAAGAAATTTTACGATAATGTGTGTAAAAATGAAATACTATATTAATTAGGGTTATCCTGAAATGATACATGAACCTTTTAAATGGTACATGTCACTTAGAATGTGAACTTTAGAATGCATCCTTTAGTCCCCATTGCCATGAATAGATTGTGTTGTATGATATTAAATATGTGGAGAAAATGTAATTATGTAAGATGAATATGTATATCACATTTAAAATGTGATATTTAAAATATATCCCTAAATCACTATAAAATAGTTTAGGGTTTATGGCATTGAGTATGTGTAGAAAATTGTAATTGTACAAGGATATATTATAAAATATTATTTTTTATCTCCTAATCAGTCTCCAACCTTCAACCTCTCTCTCTCTCTCTCTCTCTCTCTCTCTCTCTCTCTCTCAATCTTCTTTACTTGTAAATTTGTACAAAAATCATGGTTGAAACCGTTAGTTGTATTCGTATTCAAACTTCTAGCTTCATAAAAAAAAAGAAACAGAAAATTGAAGTATCGAATGAGAGTTTTCATTTTGTATCTTGTAATATATGAGAAATGGTAGAGAGAAGCAACGAAGAACCTCTACATGGTTAAATGATACTCCAAACTGATATCTTAAAGACAGTCATCCTTCTCTATCAAGCCTTCACAAGAAGGTAATTTCGAAAAAGATATCGTCACCAACACCTTAGAATTAGGAGATTTTGCAAAACTCTCATATGAATGTTGAGGTAGTAGGAGGAAGCCTCGAGATGATGATGTGAAGTAAAGAATAAGGAGATACCCTTCATGATCTACCAAAATTTAGATGTACACAAAAGGGGAAGGCACAGAAGCTATATAAATGTGATAGATGGCATGGTAAAAAGAGGAACGAAGAATGTTTAAAATAAATAAAGATGAATATAAAAAAATTCTAGAAAATACTCACATTTTTTAGGATTTTCCAATCAGTATCCTCATTTTATTTCTTTTTCCAAAGAATACCCATAATTTAAAAATTATTCAAATTATCCATCAAAAATTTTGCTATCTATCACAGTATTTTGATATGTGTTTTTGGCTTGTTGAAGTATTTTGGCCACTACAGTAGAAATATTGTAAGATCTATTCAGAAATACTGTAAATGATTAATGGACTCCTAACCTCAATCAAACTAATTATAAGTCTAAAAATTTAATAATATAATGATCTATGAGCAATAACAACCAAAGAGGTATAATATGATATCATTTATAATATTTTTCAATAATGTTTATAATGTCTTTATCTCAATAAAATATTATACTATAAAGGAGCCAAATGAAAATACTACGACAGTTAAAAACTGATAAAAATTTGATGAAAAAAATTTTTGAGGGCTATTTGAGGTTTGAGGTATTTTAAATTAAGGATACTGATTGAAAAAAAAGCTAAAGAGAAGATACCTTTTGGGAAATATCCAAAAAATAAATATTTTATTTAAAAAAAGATGAGTATCAAGATGTTGATATTTTTAAAGTCCCTCAAGTTGGAACTATTTTTCAAATTGAAGAGCTTGCTGCGATTGCATGATGGAAAAAAAAATAGGTTTAAGGGATGATTTTGGAAAATAAATAATTTATTTATGTTATGTTATGTTTTTTATTTCAAAAAGACACTAAAGTGTTTGAAATGGAGGGTCATACTGAACATGGTTATCATCAAAATGCGTATAGATATTTTCCCAGGGGAAGGCCAATAAATATGACCTTTGTCTCTTAATTGTTATAAATATATGAGGATTTATTAATTATGCAAGAACATATCATCGAAGTCTATTTTATATCTCCTACTAAATCTAAATCTCCTCCATCTGATCTGTCTAAGAGAGAGATAGAGAGAGAGAGAGAAAGTGAAAAAGTCCATTCCCCTCAATTGACCACTATACATATACCTTAGGAGGTTGTCGGCCTTATTTGAACCCCAATCGATAATTTTAACCAATTATATTCTAAATAGCTACTCAAGATAGATTTCTATTTAAGAGTTGTATAGTATTATATAATTCTATCTAATTATTTAAAATATATTAAAAATATGAGTATATTTTGTTTATGATTATCAATTAATAGAAATAAAATCAAATTAAGATAGTATTCCTTGAGATATCTTGATGGGAGGGACTCTTGTAATTACTTATCTTAGGCTCTATGTTTTCGCCTATAAAAGGACAAGATATCCTAGAGGCTTAGTGTAAATAATTGAATACGTAGATGTGTAGATATATGAAATTATTGAAAGATTACAAATCTTCTCTCATATGCCTTTATTCACATGAACCATTCAATAAGAAATTATGTATCTTCTCTCATCTTCCCATTGTCTTTAAATTAATCAGTCATAGTAGTTCTATGAAGGATAGGAAGAGAGGAGAAGGCGAATTTAGTTCTCCTTATAGATCAGCATCATTATATATTTTAGATATGATGATGGTGCACTTACAAATCAGATAAAAGCTTTATGAGAATAATCAAAATGTACATATCATAAATTTAGATATATTATTATTTAATTTCAGATTTTGATATTAAATTTTTTTGCATAATAGCATAAGCATGATTTTTATCCTCATAATTAGTATTATAGCCATAATTGTGAAATCAAATATAACATTTTTATCCTCATACTTTAGATCTATTTGTTAGTATCTTTTGCTCGCGAAAAGGTGTTAATCGATTTTTATTTACGATGCATGAACAATTGTATTGCCAATTTATTTTTTTATTCAATCCATCCTATCACTTGCAGGCAATATAACATTCCTCGTGCTTGATCAATGGACCATTATCGATAGCTTGTTGTTGACAAGGGCAATAGCCTTCACTAGTTGCTACCCTAATCATGGGCAATGATTGTGTGTGCAATGAAAGCACTATAGATTATGGCAACTAAAGTGCATTCAATGATTGTAATGGCTATATAGTGTCACTACATGCGACGGTTATGGCGATTGCCATTATGTGCAATGGCTGTGGCGATTACCGCTGCCTGCAACAGCTATGTTGGTTGCAGCAATGCTATTGTGGTGGCATTTATTAGCCATGGCCAGCATCACTGAATTCCAAAGGCAGACGAGGTCGTTACTATCGAATCTTAAATTTTGATAATGAAACCAATTGATAGTATTTATCTGATCTACGTTTTAAGTGATGCAGGAAGCTTCGATCAGGGAGAGACAATTAAAGTAGGAAGAATCATGTTGGGCTGGAGTGGAACATGTTAGAAGATTCGACGTCGAGCCAAAGGATCGGTCGATGTATTGATAGAAGAACTTGGGCCATGGGATCAGGCATCGGGCCAAGAAGAGCGGAAATTATGCCAAAAAAATCAGAATTGTAGATATCAATTAGTCGATTAGGTAATAGGCTGCAAGAGTGGACGATGGGCCAAAGAATCAGATAAGGTGTCGATGAACCAATGACATACTGGACAATATTTGATTAGCTTTGTAATAATTATCTAGATCGAAGTAGGTTTTAAGTGTGCAGGATTAACTATGATAGTTATCAAGGCATAAAGCAAAATAAAGTCCCTGAGTCAAGAACGAGATTTCGTTGGGAGTTCGAGAGTTCGTTGGAAGTCTAGACGTTCATTGGAAGTTATGCCAGAATTGATTAAGAAGTCCAAGAACTTGCCAAAGAAGCCCATCGAAACTTGTCAAGAAGATTGTCGTGAAGTCCAAGAGCTTGTTGGAAGTCCGCTGGAACATTGCCGAGAGATTGTCAGAAGTTCACCGGATGATCACCGGAAGAAAGCTAGACATACCGGACTTATTTAGCTTAGTGTATGTTTTAAAATTCATAGGTAGCATATAATTGGGTTGGAATTGGGCTAACTCAATTAGGGGCCAATTGGGCCCAAGTTTGGACTATGTTGGGTTAAGTGAAAGGCCCAAGCAGTGACCCAACAGGTGGCACCATTGGTGGCTCAATCTATGAGGCACAATCTCCGAGACTGTGTTAGGTGGTGGTACCGTCCAGTGTCAAGTGGTGGTACCGTTAGTCTGGGCGATGGTACCACCCAAACATAGTCTTCTAGGTGGTGGTACCGCCAAACTAGGTAGTGGTACTGCCCAGTGTCAGTGCTGTAGGTGGTAGTACCACATAGCACAGGCGGTGGTACTGCTAGTACCCCGAAAACCGGGGATAAGACACTTTTAGGCTCTAAGTTTGAATTAATTTGAGGCCTATAAATACCCCTCTCATCCTTGGTTAATATACACAAGAATTGAGAGCAAAAAATGAAGAAAATGCTGTTTTGATCTTGTGAGAACTCCTCTCAAACTCTAAGTGTTAGTGAAGTTTAAGAGAGGAGGTAATTGGGGTATAAAGATTCTCTCTTGAGCCTGCAAAAGGAGAATAGAGTTGTAAGAAAATAGTTGGTCTTTATCTATTGAAGGAAGACTGTTAGTGGATGCCGGTGGCCTCAATAGAAGAGGAATCGAGAGTGGATGTAGGTCATGATGACCGAACCACTGTAAATTCTGGTTTGCATTTCTATTATTATCATTTACTTATTTTGTAATTGTTTCATATTCTCCTTACTTAGCTTTCACTATCCTTACGAACAAATATGCTTTCAAGTTATCTTCCGAGATCAATTTTTAATTTATGAAGATTTTCAAACAGACGTTTTGATCCGCTGCACTAATTCACCCCCCCCCCCCTCTTAGTGCTGACTCGATCCTAACAATTGGTATTAGAGCCACGTTATTTCATGTTTGGTTTAACACCTAAGAGAAATGACTCTTTTCAAATTTCAAGAGAGTTTTTTTATCATTTATCCTCCCATATTCAATGGAATGGACTACACTTATTAGAAAACTCGAATGAGAGTTTTCTTGCTTTCCTTGAACCTTGATTTATGGAATATCGTTGAAAATGGATTTTAAAAGTCTTCTCTTCCAATGAATGATTGGAATGATTTGGAGAAGAAGACTTTCTCTTTAAATACCAAGGCTCTGAATGCCTTATTTTGTACTTTAGATAAAAATGAGTTCAATCGAGTGTCTATTTGTAGGCACAAGTAGAGTAAAAGATTCTAAAGTTAATCTTTTGATGCATGATTTTGAGTTGTTTCATATGAAGCCAAGCAAAACTATTATTGACATGTACACCTATTTTATGGATATCGTCAATAGTTTAAAAACTCTTGGCAAATATTTTTCGAATTTTGAACTTGTTAACAATATATTAAGATCCCTTCCAAAAAGTTGGGATCCTAAAATCATGGTAATACAAGAATAAAAGGACTTGAACCATTTTTCCATTGAAGAACTGATTGGGTCGTTGATGACCTACAAAATGAGTTGTATGGCTCATGAAGAACTTAAGAGTAACTTTACAAAAAATAGGAAGGATTTGACATTTAGAACAAATGAATACCATTTGATCGAAAGATGACTTTGAACTCTTGACTATAAAGCTTAAAAAATTCTTAAAATAAGAATCTAAGAAGAAAAATAAACCTAAAAAGAAGAAGCTATAAAAGAAGAAGAAAACACTCAAAGTGGCTTGGGATGAATCGATTTCATCCGAAGATGAAGAACAAATAAATAAAGGTGAGGTGGCAAATTACGCCTTAATGACTTTCGTCATTAAGATAAGTGACTCAATCGATTCTCTTTTTCTTTACCATGAAATTACATAGTGCTTTTCATAAGTTATTTTTAAATTAGTTTAGAAAAAATATGTGTAAATTATTAATAAAATAATAATAATAAAAATAGGATCATGCTAGTAATTTTAAAAATGATAATGACAATTGCATGTTTTATGAAAATATAATAAAATATTAGATATAAATCTAATGCTTGTACACCTAATAAGATTAATCTTATGTATGTTTTTAAGAAGTAATAATGTGTAATCATGTTGATTTCCATATTGCTTTTCGATTTTGATTGAAGATGTCTTATGTTCAATGAAACTATGCTTGATGTTTTAATAAAAATGTTAAGAGGTTTGATATCATGCTTAATGAGTTTATAGTTTGAAATTATGCATGTTGTTAGGAACAAGTCAGCACTAAGAGGGAGGGTTGGGGGGGGGGGGGGGGGGAGGGGGGTGAATTATTGCAACAGATAAAATTACGTCGGTTTAAAATCTCATTGCGATTAAACCCGTTTCAGAAGATGTTAACTTAAAAGCATATGGAAGAGTGTAGTGGATGTAAAGCAAGTAAGGCAGTTTACAATTAAGGTAAATAGCAAAATAGAAATGCAAACTAAATTATAGTGGTTCGGTCGTCATGATCTACATCCACTCCATCGATTCCCCTTCCATCTAGACCACCGCCATCCACTAACAATCTTCCTTCAATGGGTGAAGATCAACTACCCTTACAACTCGATTCTTCTTTTGACAAGTTCAAGAGAGAACCTTTGCACCATAACCTCCTCTCTTAAACTTCACTAACACTTAGAGTTTGAGAGGAGTTCATACAAGATTACAATAGTGTTTTTTTTTTTTTCACTCTTAATTCTTGTGTTAATTAACCAGGGATGAGAGGGGTATTTATAGGCCTCAAGTGGATTCAAACTTAGAGCCTAAAAATGTCTCATCCCCAATTTTCAGGGTCCTAGTGGTATCACCACCTGTGATGGGTGGTACCACCACCTGCAGCATTGACACTGGGTGGTACCATCGCCCGACACCCTGCCACTGGGCAATACCACTACCCAGTCTGGCGGTATTACCACTTGATAGTCTCTCGGAGATTATGTTTGGGTGGTACCACCGCTTGACACAGTCTTGGAGACTGTGCCACGATGGTGCCAATTGTTGGGTCACTGTTTAAGCCTTTTACTTGGCCCAACACAACCCAAACTTGGGCTCAAATGACCCCTAATTGAGTTGGCTTAATTATATTCTAAATTGACTCAATTAGACTCTAAACTAACTCAATCTAGACATAATCGATTACAAGCGAATCTTTGTTGTCCGGCATGTCATTGGTTCATCTGACGCTTCGTTCGGTCCTTCAGCGCATCATCCTCTCCTTTGGTGTATTGCCCAATTGGCATATTGTCTTCTCGCAATATCTGATCTTCTTGGCGTAATATCTGATCTTCTTGGCCCAATGCCTGAATTCACAGCCCGAAGCCTTCTACCGATACGTCGACCATTTCTCTGGCCCGACGTTCAATCTTCTAACATGTTTGCTCCGGCCCAACGTCTAATTCCTCTTGCTTTAATCAATTTACCATTTCTGATCGAAGTTAGTTCTGCGGTACTCAAAACACTCATTAGATCATAAACACATCAATTGATTTCATCATCAAAATTTGAGATTCAATAATCTCTCCCTTTTTGATGATGACAACTAATTGATGATGAAGTTTAAACTAAACTCCCCCTATCAATATGCCATATTGATAGAACACTTGAATTCAGAAATCCAAGCTACATATCATCATAAAATCATGCATAACATCATAAAATCATGCTACATGTCATCATAAAATCATGCATAATATCATAAAATTCATCATTTCATGCATGATCATTATAATAACTTCTCCCCCTTTGTCATCAACAAAAAGGAGAAGTGCAACTAGCAAGTGTTTAGACATAATTTCAAATCATTGCATAATAAACCTAATATCAAGTTTTATCATCATGCAAGCTAGCAAGTTTTAGAAATGTGTAGAATTTAGCATTTTGCTTTTCTTTGCAATGTTTAAGCTAGCAAGTTTTTGAAAAAGAATGCAAGATAGCATTTTTTCTTCTTGTTGATGTGTGTAAGCTAGCAATTCTTGCTTTCTTTTGCAATGTGCAAGTTGCAAGTTTTGCTTCTTGAGATAGGCAAGATAGCACTTTTGCTTCTCTTGAGATTTGCAAGATAGCAAGTTTTGGTGATGTTTAAGATAGCAAGTTCTTCTCGTAATTTGTAAGCTAGCAAATTTAGTAAGTGTTATATCATATTAGCACATGCAAGCTAGCAAATTTTTCATATATGAAAGTTGGCAAAATTTTATATCTTTTAAGATGTGCAAGATAGACTATTTTTGCATCTTCTTGAAATGTGTAACTTAGCAAACATTGCTTCTCTTGATATTTGCAAGATAACACTTCTTGCTTCTCTTTTGAGATGAGCAAACTAGCAAGTTTGCCTCTTTACGTGATGTACATGCTAGCAATTATTTCTCCCCCTTTATCATTGGCGAAAAGAGGGGAATAACAATATAATAGTGTAATTCATTTCCCTTTACTACAATCTTCAAATCATGATAAGGATAAATAACAAAGATGAAAAATCAAGTCATGAATGTCAAAACAATTTTTCATCATGAATATTTAATCATTGCATGCATCATTATCATAAGTTGAAGTATTACATGCATAATACTCAATCATTATTCATAATTACATCAATATTCTAATTATTATTTCAATCATCAAAAATGAAAGATCAAGTCTAAAATTTGAGAAATCAATGTCATGATCCGAAAAATGTATAAGAAGAATTTATGTATTTGAGAGATATAACATGTCTAAGTTTATCATTCAAGCTAGTAAATTTGGTTCTCTTGAGATACTAGCTATTTTCATTCCTCCTTTTGTCATTGTAAATAAGAAAGAAAAAAGGGAATAACATAATGGTGTAAATGTTCAAGTCATCACATGGAAGATATCAAGAAAAATTTGGTGATGAGATATACTTCAAAGAATTTTGTATAATAAAACTCAAGTCATAAACCTTAAAAGGTTAAGTGACATATCATGGTTGATTTGGATAAGTCAAATAACGAAAAGAAAGAATTATGGTAAATAATCTTGATTTATAAAAAGAATTTTCAAGTTATAATTATGGGAAATCAAGAGAAACCATGATTCATTTTGACAAATCTCGTTTTAAGTAATCAAAAAGAAATCTTAGGAGATCAAATAGTATGAAAAATCTTAAATCATGAATTCCGAAAAAGATATTCTTTTTAGTAAATCACAAAAAAATTGTAAGAGTACAAAGAAGAGATCTCGATTCAAGTGGATAAGTATTCTCTTGAAAACATGCAAGAGTCATAAGAGAATAAATAATAAGGAATCTTGATTCATAAAGAGGAATCTCAAGTAATTCAAGATTATGATAAAAATAAAACTCATTCAGATTCAAATTATAAAAAAACACATCAAAATCACTTTCTTAGATTTGAAAAATTCATTGAATATAATGTTGAATGATTCTTAAAGATATCTAAACTTCTTTAGTTTCAATTTGTGTGATTGACTTTATATTAGCATGCCCAAATTTTTATTCTTATGTCAAAACCATGCATCAGGTATAAAAATGAAAACCAAAGACAAGATTCATCACAAAAATCATCAAGCCTTCTACACAAAAGTCATGCATCATCATCAAAAAGCAATATGGAAATAATAAAGATGCTCATTATTGCTTCTTTAAAACATACATAGAATTAATCTTTTTAGGTGTACGAGCATTAGATTTATATCTAATATTTTATTACATTATTACATCATTAAAACATCAAGCATAATTTCATAAGACATTTTCAATCAATATCATTTTGTTTGTTTATCATAAAACATGTAATCTTCATGATTATTTTTAAATTCACTAGAAAGGTAAGCATGATCCCATTTTATTTTTGTATTTTCATTACATCATTAAACATGTAATTTTTCAAGAAAAAAAAATATAATTTTTCTAAACTAAATTAAAAATAACTCATGAAAAGCATCAAGTAATTTCAAAGTAAACTAAGGAGATTTTGATTACCTTGTTATCGAAAGCCGTTAAGGCATAGTTTGCCACCTTGCCTTTGTTGGTTTGCTCCTCATTTTGATATGAGCTCAATTCATCCCAAAGTGTTTCATTCTTTTTATATTCATAGCAAGTAGTTGTGTTCTTTTTAAGTTTATTTTTGTTCTTTGATTCGTTTTAAGAACTTTTTGAGCTTTATAGTGAGAAGTTCAAGTTTATCATCACTTGAGCTTTCGCTCGAGTGGTCTTCATTTGTTCTAAGTGTCAAATCCTTTCTGTTCTTTGGAAGGTTGTTCTCATATTCGTTTTATACCATACAACTCATTTCACAAGTCATTAAAGATCCGATAAGTTCTTCGAGAGGAAAAGAATTTAAATCCTTGGCCTCTTGAATAACCGTTACTTTAGGATCCCAAGTTTTAGAAAGAGATCGTAAAACTTTATTGACAAGTTCAAGATTCGAAAAATATTTACCAAGAGCTTTTAAGCCATTGATGATATCCATAAAACGGATGTACATGTCAACAATGGATTCACATGGCTTCATTCAAAATAGTTCAAAATCATGCATCAAAAGATTTATCTTAGAATCCTTTACTCTGCTAGTGCATTCGTATGTGATTTTAAGTGTATGCCAAGTATCGAAAGTCGTTTCACACATAAAAACACGATTAAACTCATTTTTGCTCAAAGCACAAAATAGAGCATTTATAGCTCTAGTATTCAAAAAAAAAGTTTTCTTCTCCAAATCATTCCATTCATTCATTAGAGTAGAAGACTTTTGAAATCCGTTTTCAATGATATTCCATAAGTTTAAATTCATAGAAAGCAAGAAAACTCTCATTCGAGTTTTTAATAAGTGTAGTCCATCCCTTTGAACATGGAAGGACGAATGATAGAAAAACTCTCTTGCAATCCGAAAAGAGTCATTTCTCTTGGTTGTTAAACCAAATGAGAAATAACAAGGCTCTAATACCAACTGTTAGGAATAAGTCGGGCACTAAGAGGAGAGGGGATGAATTAGTGCAGCGAATAAAATTACGTCGGTTCAAAATCTCATTGCGATTAAACCCATTTCGGAAGGTATTAATTTGAAAGCATACAAAAGAGTGTAGTGGATATAAAGTAAGAAAGGCAGTTTGTAGTTAAGGTAAATAGCAAAACAGAAATGCAAACTAAATTATAGTGGTTCGGTCGTCGCGACCTACATCCACTCCACCGATTCCCCTTCCGTTGAGACCACCGATATCCACTAATGATCTTCCTTCAGTGGACAAAGATAAACTACCTTTACAACTCAATTCTCCTTTTGACAAGATTAGGAGAGAACCTTTACAACTCTCACAACCTCCTCTCTGAAACTTCACTAACACTTAGAGTTTGATAGGAGTTCATACAAGATTACAACAGCATTTTATTTCTTTTTCACTCTTAATTCTTATGTTAATTAACTAGGGATGAGAGGGGTATTTATAGGCCTTAAGTGGATTCAAACTTGGAGCCTAAAAATGTCTCATCCTTAGTTTTCGGGGTCCTGTCGATACCATCGCCTGCAACACTAACACTAGGCGGTACCACTGCCTGACACCCTACCACTGGGTAGTACCATTGCCCAATCTGGTGGTACCACATCTTGATAGTCTCTCAGAGACTGTGTTTGGGCAGTACCACCACCTAGACCGGTAGTACCACCACCTAACATAGTCTCGGAGACTATACCACGATGGTGCCACTTGTTGGGTCACTGTTTGGGCCTTTCACTTGGCCCAACACAACCCAAACTTAGGCCCAACTGGCTCCTAATTGATTTGGCTTAATTATATTCTAAATTGACTCAATTAGACTATAAACTAACTCAATCTAGATATAATTGATTACAAGTGAATCCTTGTTGTCCGACATATCATTGGTTCATCCGGTGCTTCGTTCGGTCCTTCAACGCATCGTCATCTCCTTCGGTGTATTGCCTAGTCGGCATATTGTCTTCTCGCAACATTTGATCTTCTTGGCACAATGTTTGATCTTCTTGGCCCGATGCTCGAATTCACGGCCCGAAGCCTTCTATCGATACATTGACCGTTCCTCTGACCTGATGTCCAATCTTCTGATATATTCGCTCTGGCCTAACGTTTGATTCCTCCTGTTTTAATCAATTTGCCTTTTTTGATCGAAGTTAGTCTTGTGTTACTCAAAACGTTTATTAGATCATAAAAATATCAATTGATTTCATTATCAAAATCCGAGATTCAACACATGTTATACCTTGAAAACTTGAAACTAAGTTTTGGTATCTTGCCTAAAGTAATGATGCATAATGATCATGCTTAATGAGTTTATATTTCAAAATTATGCATGATGATTCTTGTAATTTATAGCTTATCAATATTTGCCATAATGAAAGTTGCTTTTTCGATTTTAAACATGATGCATGTTTTGATTTGGCACAAATGACAAAGGCATGCTTATATGAAATAAAAAGGAAATACATTTTTCTTGAAAACTTCTCAATCCCAATCTTATTGAATTTTCAAAAAGAAATTGATGAATCTATTTGTATGAATCTCTTGGACTATGAAAATGATTTTGATGATTGAAGATTTTATATGCATGAATTGAGATCTTATTATGATTATTTTTGCTATTCACTAAAAAGGAGACTTATTCTAATAAACCATGATATGCTACTTGACATCTTAATAATTTATGACTTGAGTTTTTTTATATATTATTCCCCTCTTCTTCCTTCTTATTTATAATGATAAAGGGGAGAAAGGAAATAACTAGCATTTCAAGAGATCGATAAATCTCTTCATTTCATTTTGAATCTCTTGAAAGGGACTTTGTTGATTTGACAAATTGAATGAGTTGAAAATAATAATGAATGTTTTGAAAATAAATGATTGTATCATATTTAATGATTTTACATTTTGAAATTATGCTTGATGAGTTGAAGTGATGTTGGTTTAAAAATATTTATTCAAATGTATAAATCGACAATCTTTTTGTTAAATGAATCATGATTTTTCTTGTGAATTCTTGGGATTATAACTTGAGTCTTCTTTTTGAATCAAGATTGTTTCCTAACATGCTTTCTATTTAAAAAAAAGAAATTTGTCAAAAATAATATATGGTCTTTTGACATTCATTACTTGATTCTTCATGTTATTTATCCTTGTCATGATTTGAAGATTGAAGTAAAGGGAAATAAATTACACTATTATATTGTTATTCCCCTTTTTTGCCAATAACAAAGGGGGAGAAAGAATTGCTAGCGTGCATATCATAAAAAGAGGTAAACTTGCTAGCTTTTTCATCTCAAAAGAGAAGCAAGAAGTGCTATCTTGCAAATCTCAAGAGAAGCAATATTTGCTAAGTTACACATTTTAAGAAGATGCAAAAATAGTCTTCTTGCACATCTCAAAAGATGTAAAATTTTACTAACTTTCATATATATATAATTTGCTAGCTTGCATACTCTAAAATGATATAAATTTGTTAGCTTGCATGTTCTAATATGATGTAACACTTATTAAATTTACTACCTTACAAATTGCAAGGAGAAAAACTTACAAGGAAGCAAACTTGCTAGCTTTCAACTTTCAAAAGGGAAGAAAGAAAATTACTAGCTTATATGATAATAAAACTTGAGATTATGTTTATAATGTAATGATTTGAAATTACATATCTCTAAAACTTGATAGTTGCACTTCTTCTTTTTGTTGATGACAAAGGGGGAGAAGATGTGATGATGAGTTGAATCATGCATGGTAGGATGTAATATACTTTGATATTTTGATACCATGATAATACTTATAATAACGATCATGCATATGATGCATGTAATACTCATGATTTTATTATGATGATGTATTGCATATGATGTGAATCATGATTGCTTTGACTTGAATTCTGTTAAATCTCATATTTTGATGATAAAATCAATTGATAATTGTTTGATCTAATCTCTATGTTGAGAAAAATATGCAGGATTAACTATGACAACAGTAAGACATAAAGCAGGTGTTGTGCCGGAGTCAAGATCGAGATCTCGTTGGGAGTTCAAGAGTTCGTCGGAAGTCCGAACGTTTGTCGGATGTTCTACCAGAACCAACTGAGCTTGCCAAAGAAGCTCATCGGAGCTCACCAAGAAGATCATCGTAAAGTCCAAGAGCTTGCCGAGAGTCCGTCGAAACATTATCGGGAGTTCATCGGAAATTTGCCGGAAGATCACCGGAAGCTCGCTAGAAGAGCAATTGACATACCGAAATAAGAGTGCTTTGATTATGCCTTAGTTATTGTAGTTAGATCATAAATTGAGTTAGGATTGAGAGATAATCCTACTAACTCAATTAGGGGACAATTGGGCCCTTAACAGGGTTGAATTGGGCTGAATTGAAAAGCTCATTCAGCACTTGAAATCATGACTGACGGTGGCACCGCCTGGAAGACCCACTCTCCCAGGTGGTATAGGCAATGGTACTGCTGGCAGTTAATACTGCCAACAGTGGTACCACCCTTGTCAATTAGTGGTACCGCCCAGACTGGGTGATAGTACTACCCAGTGTCAAACTGCAGGTGGTGGTACTGCCAATACCCCGAAAATCCGAGATGAGACACTTTTTGGCTCTATTTTTGAAGCCATTGGGGCTTATAATTACCCCACCCTTTTCTTCATAAAAGGGTACCTAAGTATGATTATAATCTTGAATCTTTAGGGTGTAAAAGTGCTAGAGTTTTCCTCCTCCCTCTCTTAGTTTTGTAACCATTCAAGAAAGAGAAGGCTTGTAAGGGTTCTCTCTTAAACCCAACAAAAGGAGAAAGAGTTGTAATAGGTTGTTGGTCTTCACCTATTGAAGGAAGGCCTTTGGTGGACATTGGTGACCTTGACGGAGGAGGAATCCATAGTGGATGTAGGTCACATTGACCGAACTACTCTAAATTCTGGTTTGCATTTCATTTTAAGCAATTTACTTTAATTGCAAATCATTTCATATCAAATTGCTTCTCCTCCTCATCTTACTTTCACTACGCTTATGCTCTCATACATTTCAGGTTGCTATCTTTCCGAATTGGTTTTCATCGAACGCATAAAATATTTTATGAAATCAAAAAAAATTTTGCTGCACTAATTCACCCCCCCCCCCCCCCCCCCCTCTTAGTGCCGCTCTTGATCCTAACAATTGGTATCAAAGCAAGCTTCACTCTCATTTAGTTTAAAACCCAAGAGAGATGGCATTTGCCGGTAACTAAGAGGGTCATTTAATTACATGTCCACCCATGTTAAATAGGACAGATTATATATTGGAAGACTAGAATGAGGATCTTCCTAATTTCAATGGATTTTGAATTATGAAATATTATAGAAAATGGGTTACAAAAGTCTTCTCTTCCAATGAACAAATGGAATGAGTTGGAGAAGAAGACTTTCGCCTTAAATGCCAAGGCTATGAATGTCTTGTTTTGTGCCTTAGATAAAAACGAGTTCAATTGTATGTCTATTTGTGAATCGACTTTTGATATTTGGCATACACTCGAAGTGACTCATGAAGGTACTAGTAGAGTGAAGGAGTTAAAAATTAATTTTTTAGTACACACTTATGAGTTGTTTCGAATGAAACCGAGTGAGACCATTAGAGACATGTACACCCGATTTATGGATGTCGTTAATAGTCTAAAATGACTTGGTAAAAGTTTCTCGGATTTTGAACTTGTTAATAAAATCTTAAGATCTCTTCCAAAGAGTTGGGACCCTAAAGTAACGACCATTCAAGAGGCCAAAGATTTAAATAATTTTCCTCTCGAAGAACTAATTGGGTCACTAATGACTTATGAGATGACTTGTAAAGCTTATGAAGAGCTTGAGGATACCCTTCCAAAGAACATGAAGGATATGACACTAAGAACATAAGAAGACCACTTGAAAGAAAATTCAAGTGATGAAGATTGTGATGATGACTTGGCACTCTTGACAAGGAAGTTCAAAAAATTTATAAAAAGGAATAAATTTAGAAATGATACTAAAGAGGATCTTCCTAATTTCAATGGATTTTGAATTATGAAATATTATAGAAAATGGGTTACAAAAGTCTTCTCTTCCAATGAACAAATGGAATGAGTTGGAGAAGAAGACTTTCGCCTTAAATGCCAAGGCTATGAATGTCTTGTTTTGTGCCTTAGATAAAAACGAGTTCAATTGTATGTCTATTTGTGAATCGACTTTTGATATTTGGCATACACTCGAAGTGACTCATGAAGGTACTAGTAGAGTGAAGGAGTTAAAAATTAATTTTTTAGTACACACTTATGAGTTGTTTCGAATGAAACCGAGTGAGACCATTAGAGACATGTACACCCGATTTATGGATGTCGTTAATAGTCTAAAATGACTTGGTAAAAGTTTCTCGGATTTTGAACTTGTTAATAAAATCTTAAGATCTCTTCCAAAGAGTTGGGACCCTAAAGTAACGACCATTCAAGAGGCCAAAGATTTAAATAATTTTCCTCTCGAAGAACTAATTGGGTCAAAAAATTTATAAAAAGGAATAAATTTAGAAATGATACTAAAAATAATTTGAACCCAATAAAGAATAAATCATATGCTATAAATGTAAAAAGTCAGGACATTTCAAAAGTGAATGTCCCCAAGCAAAGAGGAAGCAATCAAAAAGAAGAAGGCCCTTAAAGCAACGTGGGACGACTCAAGTACATTTGAAGAAGAGGAGCCACCAACACCGAGCAAGTTGCTCACTATGCGCTAATGGCTATCGGAGATAAGGTAAGTAATTCATTTGATGCAAGTTTATCTTTTAATGAATTATTAAATACTTTTCATGATTTATTTGATAAATTTAAATTAATTAGTAAAAAATATAAATTATTAAAAAAGGAGCATACTTCTCTTATTAGTGATTTGGAGAGATTAAAGGTTGAGCATAATAGTAGTTTAACTCCTTGTACAAAATGTGATGAACTAGAAATACTTAAAAGGGAAAACTTGCTACTCAAAGAAACTTTAAAAAAATTTGAGGTTAGTAGCAAGTCTTTAAACATGATCCTTGCCAATAAGGGTCACGTTCATAGGAGAGGTGAAATCGGATTTATGAGTAGCTCAGGAAGATGACTTGTAAAGCTCATAAAGAGCTTGAGGACACCCTTCCAAAGAATAGAAAGGATATGATACTAAGAACACAAGAAGACCACTTGAAAGAAAATTCAAGTGATGAGGACTTTCATGATGACTTGGCACTCTTGACAAGAAAGTTCAAAAAATTCATAAAAAGAAATAAATTTAAAAATTACACTAAAAATAAATTTGAACCCAAGAAAGATCAAGTAATATGCTACAAATGCAATAAGCCAGGACATTACAAGAGCGAATATCCCTTAGCAAAGAAGAAGCAACCAAAGAAGAAGAAGGCTCTTAAAACTACATAGGATAACTCAATTGCATCCGAAGAAGAGGAGCAAACCAACACCGAGCAAGTTGCTCACTACACACTAATGGCTATTGGAGATGAGGTAACAAGTTCATTAGATGTAAATTTATCTTTCGATGAGCTTTTAAGTGCTTTTCATGAATTATTTTATGAATGTAGAATCTTGAGTAAAAAGTATAACTCTTTGAAAAAGAAATATGCTTCTCTTGTTAGCAATTTTGATAGACTAAAAACTGAGCATAATAAAAGCTTAGCTCCCTGCACAAAATGCCATGAAGTAGAAATACTTAGAAAGAAAAACTTACAACTCAAAGAAACCTTGGAAAAGTTTGAGGTTGGTAGCAAGTCCTTGAACATGATCCTTGCCAATAAGGGTCACATTCATAGGAGAGGAGGAATCGGATTTATGAGTAGCTCTCACCAAAATCTGACCACCTTTGTTAAAGGCTTTACCTTGCATGTATCATCTCACATCAAATGTAACTTTTGTTGTAAACTTAGAAATATAGCGTACAAATGTTCATTTAAGAAATATAGTCCAGATTTGAGTTCCTAAGAGAACCTCAAATGACTCAATGCAACATGATAAGCTTTGTAGATCGATTTTTGAGACACCCAAGGTCAAATGGGTATCTAAAAATCATCATTTTTTATAGAAAAATGTATCATCACAAGCTAGGAGCAAGAGATGGTATCTTGATAGTGGATGCTCAAGGCATATGACTGGAGACACATCTCAATTCTCTAAGCTCACTAGCCTAGACGAATGATATGTCACCTTCAGAGACAACAACTATAACATCCCTCGTTTCTAAATTTTCATATAAGTTTTTAATTATAATATAAGTATCCATTTTAAATTTTACAGATGAGCCTAAATATAATTCTAGGGACCTGTTTGAAATAGAAAAAAAATTTGAGGACCTATTTGTAAACCCTAAGGACCTAATCATAAATATAATAATATAATGAGAAGGTAGCTTGTGTGGAGAAGAAAGGAAGAGAGAAAGAAGAAAAAAAAAAAAAAAGAAGAGGAGAAATTTGGGGCTTTGGGTTTTTTTGCTCAAATCTTCTCATTTGGGGTCAAAAATTCTCAAAGGTAAGTGTTCTAATCCCATCCTACAAAAATATTAGTCTCTATTCCCATATTAATTCTGAATAATCTAAAAGATTTTTGCTTAGAATCTGATATCTCTCTTGTTAGATACAAAACCATGGATCTGAAATTTTTCGATAAACTGACCCCTATACATTGTTTCAGCCAAACTTTTAGCACCAAATGTGATTTAGGCAAGACCTAGTTCATTTGAAATTAGACTCTTATACCTTTCTTTTGACACTAATATTGAAAATTTTGGACACCGAATACTTACCAAAATTTCTGTTTCAAATGAGCCTATGAATGCTATAAAATAAGGAACATAATTTCTGACCTTTTGATACTAAAATGCTTATAAGTCTCTGTTGGAAATTCTGATTTATGCCAAACAAATTTAATTTGAAACTAGACTTATAGATCTTTCTTTTGATATATAGACTAAAAAATTTAGAACCCAAATGCCCATCCAGTTATCTATTGAAACCGACCCTATGAATTCTGCAAAACAGTGATTTTATTTTTTGACCTTTGGTTACTAAATCAATTGTAACTCTTTGTTGGAAACTTTGATTGGTACGAAACTTATTTTATCTGAAAATAGATTGAAATATATTTCAACAATAGCTTTATTGAGTATATTGGAGTATAATTGATACTTTGAAGTAATTGTTCAATGGGCCTCTCGAATTCTGTTAGAAATCAAGCTTTGGTCGATTTTGCATATTTTGTTTTCATTCGTTTGGAAATAGATTTCATTCAGCTTTCTTCATTCAATTGAGCTTTATATTACTGCTTTGAATTCTTGTTTGCTCTTTGTTAGGATTGGAGCGGCACTAAGAGGGGGGGGTGAATTAGTGCAGCGGATTAAAACTCGTAAGTTTGAAATCGATTTCGTAAATGTGTAGAGATTTCGATTCGACAAAAGATGACTTAGTAAAAATAGCTCAAGTAAAGGAAGGAGATGAAAATGAAAGTTTTCTACTAAGTAAATAAATGTTTTAAAAAGTTAAACAATCACACATTCAAGGAACACCACAATTTAAAGTGGTTCGGTCAAATGACCTACATCCACTTGCGAAGCCTTCTTCGATGAGGCTCCCAATTTCCACTAGCAAATCACTTTGAAGGGGAAGGACCAAATACCTCTCTTACAACCTTTTTACAAGTGGTTCACACTCTTACAAATTTTTCAAAGAGAAAGAGGGAGGTGAACACTTAAGCTATTGAAAACAAGACTTTGCTAAAGCTTTTTCTCAATTTCTAACTTCTCAAAAAGGTTTTCTTCTCTGCTGAGAATTGAGGGGTATTTATAGACTCCAAGAGGATTCAAATTTAGGCTCCAAATTTTAAATTCCTTTTGGATTCCTAGAGCTGGCGGTGCCACCGCCTATCAGTGGCGGTGCTACCGCTTGTCAATGTCACATTGACCGTGTACTGGTGGTGCCACCGCCCGACCTTTCGGGTGTTGGGTGGTGCCACCGCCCAGTTCGATGGTGCCACCGCCCGACATTATGGGTCATTGGTTGGGCTACAAATTTGGCCCAAACTAGTTCATATTCGGGCTCAGTTGGCCCCTAACCAGGTTATAGGGTTAACTCTTAATCCTAACCCTAATTACATGCAAACTACTAAGTTAAGACATAGTCCTAAGTAGGTTTTTAACCGGTAACATCGAGTTTCCTTCCGGCGAGCTTTCCGGTGAACTTCCGGTGGACTTCCGATACACCCTTGGATTTCTTCCAATGGACTCCCAGCAGGCTCTCGGTCTCGTGGCGAGTTCAACGAGTCTTTGGCAAGTAACTGAACTTTCTTGGTGATCTTCGCGAACCTCCAATGATCTTTTTGGTGGACTTTCGAAAACTTCAGCAAGTCCCCAATTCCTTCTCGGTTGGTTCCGGCAATACTTCTAATGATTCTTCGGACTTTCGACGGACTCTCGAACACCCATCGAATTTGACTCTGGTAGACTTGCTTTATGTCTTCAAGCTATCGTAGTTAATCCTGCACACTTAACCCAATAATATGGATTAGATCAATTAATCCATCAATTGACTTCATCATCAAAATATGAGATTCAACAATCTCGCCTTTTTTATGATGATAATCAATTGATGACGGAGTTAATCATAACTCCCCCTATCTATATGCCATATTTGAGATAAGTCATTCTTGAATTCAAAGCCTTTGAATTCAAGAGACATATTTATAAGTTAAGATCGTTTAACCTTATCAATACTCCCATCATGATTCCTATCAAGATGTACCTCTCTGAAAATGATGTCAAGGCTTGACATCTATTTTCAAGTTTTACATTTCAAATGTGAATGATAGTAATCGTAGCAATTCATCATATGGTAAGATATCAACATGTAAAATTGTGATGTAAGCTTTTAATATCTTAACATAATGCAAACATTTCAAAGTGTTTAGCAATCATCACATGGCAAGATATCAACATGTAAAATTGTGATGCAAGTTCTTGATATCTTAACATGATGCAAACATTTCAAGTGTTTAGCAATCATAGCATTTCATCACATGGCAAGATATCAACATGTAAAATTACGATGCAAGTTCTTGATATCTTAACATAATTCAAATTCAAATATGCCACTCATAGCATCAATTCATATATTTCTCCCCCTTTGTCATCAACAAAAAGGAGAATGATATAAGCAAATTTTAAACATAAGCGAAGTGCGGTAATGATTATGCCATAACTAGGTTCATGTCATTTTTCAATAATGAGTGATAAAATACCAATTTTACAAACATCTCAAAGAAAACATGACATGGAGATTACTTCTTCCTGTTTATTTGGTGTTATCTTTTTGCATGAAGGAGGAAAGCCATTTGTGAGATTACTCGAATGAAGTTAAAATCGATAAGAGATTTAAAGCACTCTTCATTTTACAAGGATCAAGATAGGTATGTGAATCAAATCCTTGCAAGTAAAAAGTATCTTCCCTTTTTTTTTTTTAAGAAGGAGCTTATAAGAAGGAATCATCAAATCCGTTTCTCGAAAAATATTTTTCACATGATAAGTCTATGAGAGATGCATTTGCTAGTTGATTCCATATGTCAAAAATCACTTATATGAATCAAGAAAATCCGATTGTTAGGATCAAGAAAATCCGATTGTTAGGATCAAGAAAATCCGATTGTTAGGATCAAGAAAATCCGATTGTTAGGATCAAGAAAATCCGATTGTTAGGATCAAGAAAATCCGATTGTTAGGATCAAGAAAATCCGATTGTTAGGATCAAGAAAATCCGATTGTTAGGATCAAGAAAATCCGATTGTTAGGATCAAGAAAATCCGATTGTTAGGATCAAGAAAATCCGATTGTTAGGATCAAGAAAATCCGATTGTTAGGATCAAGAAAATCCGATTGTTAGGATCAAGAAAATCCGATTGTTAGGATCAAGAAAATCCGATTGTTAGGATCAAGAAAATCCGATTGTTAGGATCAAGAAAATCCGATTGTTAGGATCAAGAAAATCCGATTGTTAGGATCAAGAAAATCCGATTGTTAGGATCAAGAAAATCCGATTGTTAGGATCAAGAAAATCCGATTGTTAGGATCAAGAAAATCCGATTCCTCTCTGAAAATGATGTCAAGGCTTGACATCTATTTTCAAGTTTTACATTTCAAATGTGAATGATAGTAATCGTAGCAATTCATCATATGGTAAGATATCAACATGTAAAATTGTGATGTAAGCTTTTAATATCTTAACATAATGCAAACATTTCAAAGTGTTTAGCAATCATCACATGGCAAGATATCAACATGTAAAATTGTGATGCAAGTTCTTGATATCTTAACATGATGCAAACATTTCAAGTGTTTAGCAATCATAGCATTTCATCACATGGCAAGATATCAACATGTAAAATTACGATGCAAGTTCTTGATATCTTAACATAATTCAAATTCAAATATGCCACTCATAGCATCAATTCATATATTTCTCCCCCTTTGTCATCAACAAAAAGGAGAATGATATAAGCAAATTTTAAACATAAGTGCGGTAATGATTTATGCCATAACTAGGTTCATGTCATTTTTCAATAATGAGTGATAAAATACCAATTTTACAAACATCTCAAAGAAAACATGACATGGAGATTACTTCTTCCTGTTTATTTGGTGTTATCTTTTTGCATGAAGGAGGAAAGCCATTTGTGAGATTACTCGAATGAAGTTAAAATCGATAAGAGATTTAAAGCACTCTTCATTTTTACAAGGATCAAGATATGTATGTGAATCAAATCCTTGCAAGTAAAAAGTATCTTCCCTTTTTTTTTTTTTTAAGAAGGAGCTTATAAGAAGGAATCATCAAATCCGTTTCTCGAAAAATATTTTTCACATGATAAGTCTATGAGAGATGCATTTGCTAGTTGATTCCATATGTCAAAAATCACTTATATGAAGAAAATCCGATTGTTAGGATCAAGAAATCCGAAATGAAATTTAACACTTTCATGCATTCGGACAAGGTTTTGCTATAGATTTTCAAATACAATCATGAAGATAAAACATGCTTATTATCATGAAAATTTTGTATCCAAAACACATAATTTCCAACATGTTATTAAGGCATGTAATAGCATAAAATTCTCATCATAGCAATTGAATGAATCAAGAAAGTCTGAAAAATAATCTTAATAAGTTCATACATTCGGACACATTAAGAAAGTATGAATCTTCAACATGCTCATCATGGAAACCAAGGTACAAGATTTTCAAAGTAAGCATGTTATAGAAACATTCAATTTCAATGTGAAGTGATCAAGGAAAATCCGAAAATGAGTAACGTAAAGAGATTCAAGAAAAATTCGAAACTGATATTCAATTAATATTCCTTACTCTGCATATGCTCACCAAATAATTCATCAAGTAAAACACATCAAGGATTAGTAGTCATCAAGGCAAGGGGCATTAAAAAGTAATTGTTACAATAAGACAAGAAGTGATTGTGTCCACATTTACATAAGGCAAGCAAACAATTTGACAAGTGTTACATTTGCATCTTCTCTTTAGATGTGCAAGAAAATAAGCAAGTTTTTACATTTTCTTGACTTGTGCAAGCTAGCTAATTTCTCTTTGAGATGACCCTTTACATCAATTCAAGATAGCACATTAGCAACTCTTTCTCCCCCTTTGTCATTGGCAAAAAGAAAGGAAGAACCTTTACATCAATTTATAAATCATGATAAAGGTAAGTATCAATCTTATTTGTGCATCATTATGTTTTTAAATTAAAATATGTGCAATTTCAAAACTTTACATTTGTATCCTTACTTCATGCATTATACAAATAAATTAATCACTGTGGGCATATCATATATGATACATCATTTTGGTAACAAATTATAGCATTTATCAATATTTTGATCATGATACCAAGCATTCATTATTTAGAGCATTCATGATACACATTATATGCATATATCATCATAATAAAAAGCAATTGCATACATAATTTCAAATCATAAATGTTTCAAATCATGATGGTATTAATTTGTCAAATTGTATCCTACCATGCATGATCGAAACTTCCTATTTGTATACACCAAAACAAATTAATGAATATTTCATATATTCATATCATCACATAAGGAATATCAAGAAGAGTTATTGGGTGATGAGATAAATATTTCATGAATATAGGAATTGCATAAAAAACATATCATGAAAAGATAATACCAAAAGACATGATTTCTTTTGAAAAATCACCTCTTAAATAAATGAAAATCTTAGGAGATCATGATATAAATAAAATTCATTCAATCTTGTAGGAGAACAAGATATTAATTCAAGCATATAAAATTTCTCAATTCATTATGAATCATAAAAAAAATTATGGTTCCGAAAAATCATGATTCATTTAGGAAAATTTTCTCTTTAGTACACGACAAGAAGAAATATAGCAATGATACCAATCATGATTCATTTAGATAGTAGATGCTAAAAAGAAACATTGAGGATAAAAGATCTTGATTTTTATAGGGTAAATCTCAAGTTATAAATCTCAAAAAATCCAGATAAAGCTCATTTAAATTCAAATCATCAAATCAAAATCATTTTCAAGATGATAAAATAGATTCATCAAAGTCAATAAGATAGAGAAAAAGAATTTTCAAGAAAAATGTTTTTCTCTATTTAGTTGTTTCATACAAGCATGCCTTTGTCCTTTTTGTGCCATGTATAACTTTAAAATCTCATGCATAAAATCGTCAAGTCATGGTATCAAAATTTCAATATTCTCATTATAACTTTATGCATCATTAAGTATACAATCGTTAAGCATGACACTTACACTATTTCATATAAGCATGTCTATTTCATTTATGTCAAAACAACATTTCTTAGATATGCATGATACCAAAACATGGTTTCAAATATTTAACATATAACATGCATAAGTTCAAAAATCGAAATGAGAAGAGAATAATTCAAAGGTACAAAGATTTCAACTATCTCATAAACAAATGAAAGATCAAGTCATGAATCCAAAATTCCATGAATCAAAATAATCAAAATCAAAGGTAATCTCATGTTATTCCAAGAAATCAATATCATGATTTTGAAAAAACTCATTTCAAATTCAAATCATCAAAATTATCGAACTCTCAACCTTACTTTCAAGAGATTCAAAAAGACATAAATAATTTTATTGGTCTCTTAGTGAAAATTCGATAAGATAGAGAAAAAGAAAATTTTTCAAGAAAAATGCTTTCCTTCTTTTGTTTCAACTCATTGATTGATTTCATACATGCTTGTTCTTTTCTTTTATGCCAAATCTATGCATCATTCATTAATGCCGAAAAAGATCTTTCAAAAGATCACAAAGTTCGATAATCACAAAATTCATCATACATCATTTCGAAAGAAGACTCATTAAGCATGATCATTATGTATTAATTTCAAATCAAACATTATTTTATTTATTTTCAAAATATTCATCATGATAGGACATACAAGGCAAAGAAATTATTAATCATAAAGCATATTCATCAATCATGGTTTCATTGAGCATAAGATATTTCAAACCAAAATCATTTTGTTATTTGTTGTAGTCATGCATTTTTATTTTTAGGTGAATCTATCTTTTCATGCTTAGTTTGCATACAAAAGCCGTGCATTATTTTAAAAGCAACTTTCATCACGATAAAAATTGATAATCCATAAATCGCAAAAGATCATCATGAAAATTATTGGATAATCCATAAATCGCAAAAGATCATCATGAAAATTATCAAAATCAATAAACTATAAATTGCCCAAAACTTATCATCATCATGCATAGTTTTCAAAAAATAAATTTATTAGGCATGATATCATATTTCATAAGTCATTTTTAATCAAAATCATTTGTTTATCATAAACATACAATTTTCATGATTATTTTCAAAATTACTAGAATGATAAGCATGATTCCTAATTTTATTTTCATTATTAAATTATTAAATATGTAATTTCAAGAAAATTAATCCTAAACTAAATTAAAATAACTCATGAAACTATTATGTAATTTCGAAATAAATTAAGGGCATTTTTATTACCTCATCATTGAAAGCCGTTAAGGCGTAGTTTGTCATCTCGCCTTTGTTGATTTTTCCTTGTCTTCGAAGGAGCTCGATTCTTCCCAATTTGTATTCTTCTTCTTGCGTTCAAAGCAAGTAGTTCCTTTCTTTTTGTTCTTTAATTTTTGTTTCATTAACTTTTTAAATTTATTTGCAAGTTCAAGTTCATCATCACTTGAGCTTATGCTCGAGTGGTCTTCATGTGTTCTATGTCCCAAATCATTCCTATTCTTTAGAAGGTGGTTCTGTTCATCATGTTCATCAAGTGCATTGTGCACCATTTCATATGTCATCAATGTACCGATAAGTTCTTTAAGTGAAAAAATATTTAAATCTTTTGTTTCTTGTAAAGCTATTACTTTTAAATCCCACTTCTTAGAAAGAGAATGCAAAATTTTATTTACGAGTTCAAAATCTGAAAAACATTTGCCAATAGCTCTTAAACCATTGACGACATCCGTAAAACGGGTGTACATGTCACAAATGGTTTCGCTTGGCTTCATCCGAAAAACCTCGAAATCATACATTAAAAAGTTGATTTTCGAATCTTTAACTCTAGAAGTGCCTTCGTGTGTGATTTCAAGAGTGTGCCATATATCAAAAGCCGTTTTGCACAAAGAAACCCGATTAAACTCCGTTTTATCTAAGGCTTTGCATTTAGAGAAAATGTCTTCTTCTCCAGATCATTCCAATGGATCATTGGAAGAGAAGACATTCGAAAACCATTCTCGATAATATTTCATAAATTTAAGTCCAACGAAAGTAAGAAAACTCTCATTCGAGTTTTCTAATAAGTGTAGTCAGTTCCATTGAAAAAGGGAGGACGAATGAGAGAGTGACGCTCTTGAAAGCCGAAAAGAGCCATTTCTCTTGGGTGTTAAACCAAATGAGAAATATGAGGCTCTGATACCAATTGTTAGGATTGGAGCGGCACTAGGAGGGGGGGTGAATTAGTGTAGTGGATTAAAACTCGTAAGTTTGAAATCGATTTCGTAAATGTGTAGAGATTTCGATTCGACAAAGGATGACTTAGTAAAAATAGCTCAAGTAAAGGAAGGAGATGAAAACGAAAGTTTGCTGCTAAGTAAATAAATGTTTTAGAAAGTTAAACACTCACACATTCAAGGAACACCATAATTTAAAGTGGTTCGGTCAAATGACCTACATCCATTTGTGAAGCCTTCTTCGATGAGGCTCCCAACTTCCACTAGCAAATCACTTTGAAGGGGAAGGACCAAAATACCCCTTTTACAACCTTTTTATAAGTGGTTCACACTCTTACAGATTTTTCAAAGAGAAAGAGGGAGGTGAACACTTAAGCTATTGAAAACAAGACTTTGCTAAAGCTTTTTCTCAATTTCTAACTTCTCAAAAAGGTTTTCTTCTCTGCTGAGAATTGAGGGTATTTATAGACCCCAAGAGGATTCAAATTTGGGCACTAAATTTTGAATTCCTTTTGAGTTCCCAGAGCTGGCGGTGCCACTGCCTATCGGTGGTGGTGCTATCGCCTGTCAATGTCACATTGATCGTGTACTGTCGGTGCCACCGCTTGTCGTTGGCGGTGCCACTGCCCAACCTTTTGGGTGCTGGGCGGTGCCACCGCCCAGTGCAGCGGTACCACCCCCCAGTCCGGCGGTGCCACCACTCGACATTACGGGTCACTTGTTGGGCTCCAAATTTGGCCCAAACTAGTTCATATTCGGGCCCAACTGGCCCCTCACCAGGTTATAGGATTAACCCTTAATACTAACCCTAATTACATGTAAACTATAAAGTTAAGACATAGTCCTAAGCAGGTTTTTAACCGGCAACGTCGAGTTTCCTTTCGGCTAGCTTTCTGGTGAACTTCCGGCAGACTTCCGATACACCCTCGGATTTCTTCCGGCGGACGCCCAATAAGCTCTCGGTCTTGTGGCGAGCTCAATGAGTCTTTGGCAAGTAACTGAACCTTCTTGGTGATCTCCGCGAACCTCCAA
The DNA here is from genome assembly GCA_004837865.1 of Musa balbisiana. Lineage (NCBI taxonomy): Eukaryota > Viridiplantae > Streptophyta > Magnoliopsida > Zingiberales > Musaceae > Musa > Musa balbisiana. The sequence continues at coordinate 14,954,359 of CM017195.1, read as the reverse complement.
CGATCTTTCCGACAGACTTTTGAAAACTTCAGCAAGTCCCTGATTCCTTCTCGATTAGTTCCGACAGCACTTCCGATGATTCTTCAGACTTTCGGTGGACTCTCGAATACCCATCGAACTTAACTCCGATAGACTTGCTTTATATCTTCAAGCTATCGTAGTTAATCCTGTACACTTAACTCAATAATATGGATTAGATCAATTAACCCATCAATTGACTTCATCATCAAAATCCGAGATTCAACACTCTTGTCCTTAAATTATTTGCATTCTTGAAAACTATTGTGTAACGTCTATGCTATATCGTATTGACTCATATAGCCATATGTATATCCCATTATTCCGCATTTGCTTTCGATGTGTGCCTATTCCAGTTTCATTCCTTTAGACAATGAATTCATCTAACCTTCTTATTTGAACTGAGCTATATGTGATTGCTTGGAATACTTGTATGCTCTTGCTTTCATTTCCTTTCAAATCTGAATACATTGGTGAAAGATTATGCTTATCTCGTATAATCTCGTAAAGGCACATATACGTTTTGTTGTTCCATATGTGCTTCCAATATATACAAATTTTATTGTTCATACTATCCTTTTTATACTCTGGTGTTTGTGGGATAATGTGAACCTTTGCTAGAAATGGTAAAGGGAGTTATGCATAGAGCCTGCGATGCTCTGTTGGCCCCCTCTAACTTCACCTAGACGTGGGTGGATGGAGCTCTTAGACGTGGGAGACTTCTGTCTGGTGGTCATTCAGAAATGGATGAATTACATTCTATTTATGGTCCCACTACACCTTCTGTATGTTTGATATGATATCCAGAGCTTTGGTTATGTATTTCTATATGCGCTTTGGATAAGAAAAATATGAATGCAACGTCAAATACGACGTTTCAGCTTCTGTTCCGTATCGTTCTTTAATATGCTCCGAAATCATATGCCATTGATATGCTTTGAAATATTTCATATGCTATTGATATATTTCGAAATATCCTATTTGCCATTGATATGCTCAGAAACCTTTCATACATCATTGATAAGCTCCAAAATGTTTCATTTGTTATCAATATGCTCCGAAATATTTTATTTGTCATTGATATACTCCGGAACATTTCATACGCTATGATATGCTCCAATTACACTATGCTCCTTCTGTTATGAACCAAATATGTTTGATTGAAATAACATTTGAGATTCTGCACCTAATGAGATTACATCTATGAATTCTTATATTCTGTCTTGCATTTTGAAACCTTATTTGTTCGAAAACTGTCCTCTTTTGCCATGGATACGTTAGTCACTTGCTAAGCTTTATATGCTCACTCTGTTGCTGTATAAATTTTTCAGGATAGCTTGTCGTTTGCTTAAATGTTAAAATTGGGCTGAGGCATTGGAAAGCTAGAAGATTTTGGGCAGATCCTTATTAGTATATATGTTTTTGTTGTATAAGCACAATCTGCATCTAATGAAATGCTGACAGTGAATCTAAACTTGTGGATTGTGTATAAGTTTAAAGGACCTCTCATGTTTAGGATTCTGGAATGTTAAGTTTAATTCGTGTAATGATATGAACTTGTGGTAAACGTTGGTTTCGTGATTGTATAGACTCCCACACTTGTGAATTTATGTTGTGGTTATTATTTTGGTGAGTTGGGTTCCGATTTTATGAATCATCTAGCGATGTATTGTATGATTATAAACTGCACAGGTTTTATAGATCGTTAGATGTTTGAATATTTTTAGTATTCTCAAATGTTAGTTCGGATCTTGGATTTGTTTGTGATGAAAATTTTAATATTATCGATATTTTTGAGGGGCATGACAGAGGTGGTATCAGAGCATGGTTTGAGGATCACTAAAATATTTGATATATTGACGTGCAAAATATATTGAGGTCTAGTGAAATATAGTGATTGGTAGAAATTTTCTTTGATGTATTTTAGGAATCTTGGATGACAAGGACATTTTGTCCTCCTACTTTATCTGGTTTTGGTTAATTAAGTGGGATGAAAGGGTTGATTGGGGATATCAAATCAGAGTGGCGTAGCGAAAGCATAGTGAACCTAATTTTACTAGTGGTAGAAAAATGAATGATGCAAATGGAGAAGATATTTGACGTATGAAATTGTTTTGATAATCTAAAGAATTTTTGGAGATCAAGGACGAGAATAGCTAGGACAAGTTTACCAATAAAAATATGATTGGAAAGAAATCAGAAAGTGATAACAAGAGGGTCAAGACATCTGAATTAAAAGGGGAAGTCACCACAAAAGCCTCAATCCTGTGTAAGATGCGAGTTAAATTATGAAACAAGTTTGTGTTTGTGAGTGACTGGAGCCTATTTTGCTTATGGAAAGTTGGATCATAAAATAAAATACTGCCCTTTGAATAAGAAGAAAGAGTCACTGCCTCCTAAATCATTAGCCCATGTTAGAGTATATGCTATCACTGTATATGATTCTAAAGCTTCTAAATCAGTGATCGAAGGTATTATTCATGTTTATGAAAGAATGCAAATATTTGTTTGACCATGGGTCTCATCTATGATTTGATTTATAATATTTTGCTTATCACTTGGGTATTCAACCTAGACCACTGCATTATGTGCTATATGTAAATATGATCATTGGAGATTCTTTGGTAACGAGCTTGAATCTAGTCCTCTTGTTTGATTTTCATTGGAGAACTTGAAATTTTTGTTGATTTAGTTCTCCTAGAGATTTAGAATTTTGATATTATACTTGATATGGATTGGCTATCTTCTTATCATACCAATATAGATTATTATATAACAAATGATCACTTTTTGCATATTAGATCAGCCCATCTTTTATTTTGAGAGTATTGGACATGATTTACCTCCTTGCCTAATGTATCCTAGGATGACTTGCCCAGATTACCTCCAGACATGACTTTATTTTTGATTTGGTCCTTGGGACAATCCCAATATCTAAGCCTCTCTACAGAATGATATCATTTGAGTAAGTGGAATTGAAAAAGCAACTACAAGGACTATTAAATAAAGATTTTATTTGGCCTAATATTTCATCATGGGGTGCTCCAATGTTAGTTAAGGTGGATGGAACATTGAGGCTTTACATTAATTGTAGACAATTGAATCAGGTGACCATCAAAAAACGAGTATCCTCTAAAGTGACGACTTGTTTAATCAATTGAATGGTGCATAAGTACTTTCCAAGATTGATCGGAGATCGGGTTACCATTTATTGAAGATCAAGGAGGAGGATATTTTTAATCACTCTTGGATAATTGTGTAATTGATTTATATTCTATTGATGAAACTATTTAGAGGATGGAGGAGGAAATGAATAAAACATATCATCATCTTTTCATCGATTGAGATATAACCAATTAAGGGGGGAGAGTGTAATATCCCTCACTTTTGAAATTTATTAATAAGAATTTATTTGTAAAACGGAAGACTTATATATAAATATAGAAATTTCAAGAACTAAACTGTTAAGTTATAAAAATAAAATAAACTAAAAATTTCGGTTTTATCCCACCGCTTCTCATACTCTCTATTTTCTCATGAAATAGAGAGAAGAGTTGTGGGGCGCTGGGGAGAAAAAGAGGAGAAGTAGAGAAGAAGGGAAGAAGAGGAGAAGAAGAGAAGAAGAGAAGAAGAAGAAGAAGAAGAAGAGAAGAGGGAGAAGAGAGGGAAGAGGGAGAGGAGCGAGAGGTGGCAGTAGCTAGGGCTGCAGCACCTTTGTTTCCCGTAGGTGGAAACAGAGGAGAGGATGTGTGGGGCGTCGGGGAGGAGAAGGGAAGAAAAAGAAAAAGAAGAAGAAGAGGAAGAAGAAGAGGAAGAAGAAGAGAGGAGGGTGGCTACGAAGAGAAGGAGAAGAAGAAGGAGAAGAGAGGGAAGAGGGAGAGGAAAGCGAGGTAGCTGCAGATAGGGCAACAGCATCTCTGTTTCCTACATGAGGAAACAGAGGAGGTGTGGGGTGTCGGGGAGGAGAAGGGAGGAAGAGAAGAAGGAGAAGAAGAAGAGAAGAAGGAGAAGCGGGAGAAGAGGTTGCGGCACCTCTATTTCCCGTAGGAGGAAACAGAGGAGAAGAGGGGCAGTGCATCGGGGAAGAGCAGGGGAGGAAGATGGCTGTGGAGGTTGTTGTCGTGGTGGCTACGACCATTGCTGCAACTACGACTGTGGCAGTTGTAGTTGGGAAAGAAGAGAAGGAAAGGAAGAAGAAGAGGGAGAAGAGAGGGAAGAAGAGGCTGCGGCTGCGATGGTGGCAACTGCAGCTGGAGAGAGGGAAGAAGAGGAAGAGGGAATGGTGGCTGCGGTTGTAGCTGTGGCTGCGGTTGCGGCAACGGTAGTGGCTGCAGTAACTGCAGCAGCGGTGGTGGCTGCAGCAGCTGCTTTTAGGAAAGAGAAAGAAAGGAAATAGGAAAAAGGGGGCTACGGTCGTGATTGCGACTGTGGCTGCTGCGTTTGCAGTAGCTGTGTCTACAAAAGAAGAGGAGGAAGAAGACAGTGCAGTGGAAGGGGCTGCGACTGTAGCAGTGACAGCGGCGGTGGCTGTGGTAGCTACGTTTGGGAAAGAAAAAGAAGGAATGAGAGTAAGAGAGAGTAAGTGACTAAAACACTTGTCTTTCTTTCTCTGCAACTACAGCTCATGCGGAACATAGAGGCATAGGATGGGGTTAAAACACTTGTCTTTCTTTCTCTGCAACTACAGCTCATGTAGTCACTTACTCTCTCTTACTCTCATTCCTTCACATAGAGGCATAAAATGAAACAGGGAGCAGAGATGGAGGAAAAGTAGAAAAAGGATTTGGGCGTACACCTTCGGATCTTCGGATCAAAATCTTCAAAAGACAAGTGTTCTAACCCCATCCTACAGAAATATTAGTCTCTATTCTCATATTAATTCTGAATAATCTGAAAGATTTCTGGTTAGAACTTGATATCTCTCTTGTTAGATACAAAACCATGGATCTGAAATATTTCAGTAAACTGACCCCTATACATTATTTTAGCCATAACTTTTAGCACCAAATATGGATTTAGGCAGGACCTAGTTTATTTGAAATTAGACTCTTATACCTTTCTTTTGACACTAATGATGAAAATTTTGGACATAGAATACTTACCCAAACTTCTATTTCAATTGAGCCTATGGATGTTGTAAAATAGGATCATAATTTCTGACCTTTTGATACTAAAATGCCTATAAGTCCCTGTTGGAAATTCTAATTTATGCCAAACTGATTTTATTTGAAAATAGACTTGTAGATCTTTCTTTTGATATATAGATTGAAAAATTTAGAACTCAAATGCCAATCCAGTTATCTATTTAATCCGACCTTATGAATTCTGTAAAACAGCGATTTTGTTTTTTTGATCTTTGGTTACTAAATCAATTGTAACTCTTTGTTGCAAACTTTGATTGGTTCGAAACTTATTTCATCTGAAAATAGATTGAAATATCTTTTGACAATAGCTTTTTTTGAGTATATTGGAGCATAATTGATAGTCTGAAGTATTTGTTCAATGGGCCTCTCGAATTCTATCCGAAATCGAGCTTTGGTCTATTTCGCATATTCTATTTTCATTCATTTGGAAATAGATTTCATTCAGCTTCCTTCATTCAATTGAGCTTTATATTATTACTTTGAACTTTTATTTACTCTTGTCCTTAAATTATTTATATTCTTGAAAACGATTATGTAACGTTTATGCTATATCGTATTGGCTCATATAGGTACATGTATATCCCATTGTTCTGCATTTGCTTTCGATGTATGCCTACTCTAGTTTTATTCCTTTAGATAATGAATTCATCTAACCTTCTTATTTGAACTGAGCTATATGTGATTGCATGGAATACTTGTATGCTCTTGCTTTCATTTCCTTTCAAATCTGAATATATTGGTGAAAGATTATGCTTGTCTCTTATAATCTCGTAAAGGCACATGTATGTTTTGTTGTTCCATATGTGCTTCCGATATATGCAAATTTTATTGTTCATATTGTCCTTTTTGTACTCTGGTGTTTGTGGGATAATGTGAACCTTTGCTAGAAATGGTAAAGGGAGTTATGCATAGAGCCTGCGATGCTCTGTTGGCCCCCTCTAACTTCACCTAGACGTGGGTGAATGGAGCTCTTAGATGTGGGAGACTTCTGTCTGGTGGTCATTCAGAAATGGATGAATTACATTCTATTTGTGGTCCCACTACACCTTCTGTATGTTTGATATGATATCCAGAGCTTTGGTTATGTATTTCTATATGCGCTTTGGTTAAGAAAGATATGAATACAACGTCAAATACGACGTTTCAGCTTCTGTTTCGTATCGTTCTTTGATATGCTCCGAAATGTTCATATGCCACTGATATGCTTTGAAATATTTCATATGCTATTGATATATTTCGAAATGTCCTATTTGCCATTGATATGCTCAGAAACCTTTCATACATCATTGATAAGCTCCAAAATGTTTCATTTGTTATTAATATGCTCCGAAATATTTCATTTGCCATTGATATACTCCGGAACATTTCATATGCTATTGATGTGCTCCAATTATACTATGCTCCTTCTGTTATGAACCAAATATGTTTGATTGAAATAACATTTGAGATTCTGCACCTAATGAGATTATATCTATGAATTCTTATATTCTGCCTTGCATTTTGAAACCTTATTTGTTTGGAAACTGTCCTCTTTTGTCATGGATATGTTAGTCATTTGCTAAGCTTTATATGCTCACTCCGTTGTTGTATAATTTTTTCAGGATAGCTTGTCGCTTGCTTAAATGTTAAAATTGGGCTGAGGCAATAGAAAGCTAGAAGATTTTGGGCAAATCCTTATTAGTATATATGTTTTTATTATATAAGTACACTCTACATCTAATGAAATACTGACGGTGAATCTAAACTTGTGGATTTTGTATAAGTTTAAAGGACCTCTCATGTTTAGGATTCTGGAATGTTAAGTTTAATTCGTGTAATGATATGAACTTGCGGTAAATGTTGGTTTTGTGATTGTATAAACTCCCACACATGTGAATTTATGTTGTGGTTATTATTTTGGTGAGTTGGGTTTAGATTTTATGAATCATCGAGCGATGTGTTGTATGATTATAAACTGCACAGGTTTTATGGATCGTTAGATGTTGGAATGTTTTTAGTATCCTCAACTGTTTGTTTGGATCCTAGATTTGTTTATGATGAAAATTTTAATATTATCGATATTTTTGAGGGGCATGATAACAAGGGATATAGTTGCCTTAAGCGTGTACAATTGTCGCACTTTAACTTTGTTGGGAAATCTTGGGGGCGACATCACATGTGTAGTGGAAAAACATGATGTTCGTCATCGTGCAAAGATTGGTGCCCAAAATCGTGAAACTTAAAACTGCATATAAGATAAATTATGTTACCTAGGGAGATCGTATATCCCTATTTCCTTGTAGATCTCTAGAAGATAGTGAAGGAGGTCAAGCGTCCTCCTCTCTAGCGATGATCTACACAGTAGGGCTACGACAACACTCCTTAAAACTCCAGGCCTACTCAAAGGTGGAGAGGGGGAGGAGAATAGGAGAGACAAGCAAAAGTTCTATCCTATGAACCACTGAATCCCTACTATTTATAGAGGTCCCCTATCAAACCCTAATGGATCCTCCCCTATTGGGTATTGGACCTACATCCAATTACCCAAGCCTTTTAGATTAGTGGATCTCTATCTAATAATCTCTCATGGGCTCTTATTGGATCTCATCAATGGGATCCAACAATTCATGGGTTTATTGGATATCCAATAAGATAGGGGCTCTGGCAGATATCTCATATCCGAACCTCTACTCATCACAATGCCTATTATATGTGTGTGACCCTCTAGGCCCAATATTGAGTTGGCCGTGAGTCATACTTGTTAGAACTCATTCTGGCTCAGTGAATTATTATCTCCATAATAATTCACTCGACTCATCGACTACGGACGTACTAGGCTACTACGCTATAATGCCCAAACGATACAAGGGAATCCAATCCATTAGACCTATCTGTCCTCGATTACCATGTACCTATAGTCCCTCATCTATCTAATATCCCAGAGGCTGTATACCGGGTATGGTGCTGTCAGACCCATATGGTTTCTACTCGAGTCTCGCTCTAATCGGATTCTCCCATAGAACTCTTTCTCTCTCAATCTGAATGACCCTAGCTAGGGATTTGTCTGAGCAAGAACATATGGGATATTCCTCTTATGACGCTGAGAGTGGATGATCCTCTATCGACACTCAATAGCCTTCGTAAGGTCGATTGCCACTCCCAATGACTAGCTGTACTAGATCTGGGACATCCAAACCTATAAGTCTGGTATCAAAGAGTGGAGCGCTCATACAACACATCCTTGGTGTCTCAAGTCTAAGGACCATATGCACCACTAGGACTACGGAATCGCTATTTGACAATAAGGCATCATCAACCATCTAGTATTTCGTAAGCGGATCAATCAGTAAACTTATTCTCCAATGAGCACCTGTACTGTATCCCTAGTGTCCCTACACAAGCATCTATGAGATCAGCTGTATCCATCATATGGACGGGTATACAGCACACCAGTTTGTTCGGTTATCTCAATGTCCCTCTCGAGTAACCTATGACCAGGATTATTTAGGATCTGTTTTAAAGGTGAATCGGTCTAATTATCGTGATCTCATCGCAATCCAATTCCCATTGCACAGATCCAAGGACATCACAATATATACATGCATATATGCAATAGTCAATATAAAGTGATAAATACCAAAATATTATAAGCAAAAAGATTCTATGTCAAGTCACATGTGCCATCACTCACGTGATTGGCTTGTTGGGCACCTATGACTAGTAAACATTTCCCCAGATCTCCAGCTTCAAGCCCTCAATAAAGGTCCCTAATAGCTATTTGATTAGATAACTTTTCAAACCTAGTTTGGTACAACTGAATGGTGTTGAATCTCGAATTTTGATGATGAAACCAATTGATAATGTTTATCTAATATGTATTTGAATGACGTAGGACTAGCTTCGATCAAAAGAGGCAAATTGATAAAAGCTGGAGGAATCAAACGTTGGGCCAGAGCAAACATTTCAGAAGATTAGACGTCAGGCCAGAGGAATGGTCGACGTATCGGTAGAAGGCTTTGGGCCGTGAATTCGGGCATCGGGCCAAGAAGATCAGATGTTGTGTCAAGAAGATTGGATGTTGCAAGAAGATAATATCTCGATTGGGCAATATAATGAAGGAGAGGACGATACACCAAAGGATCGGACGAAGCGCCGGATGAACCAATTGTTGAATCTCGAATTTTTATGATGAAACCAATTGATAGTGTTTATGATTTGATCTGTGTTTTGAGTGACACAGAAAGCTTCGATCATGGAGAGACAATTAAAGAAGGAAGAATCAAGTTAGGCTAAAGAAAAACATGTCAAAAGATTGGACGTCAAGTCGAAGGATCAGAAGATGTATCGGTAGAAGGTTTCGAGCCATGGGTTTGGGCATCAGGCCAAGAATAGCAAAAATTATGCCAAAGATATTGGAGTTGCACAGATCAACTGATCGATTGGGCAATAGGCCGCAAGAGAGGATGATGCGTCGAAGAATTGGACAAAGCGTCGATAAACCAATGACATGCCAGACAACACTTGATTCAAGCTTTGTAATAATTATCTAGGTCGAAGTGGGTTTTAAGTGTGTAGGATTAACTATGATAGAGATCAAGGCAAAAAGCAAAATGAAGTCCTAGAGTCAAGAATGAGATTTCACTGGGAGTTCGAGAGTTCGTCGGAAGTCCAGACATTCATTGGAAGTCCTATTGGAATTAACCAAAAAGTCTAGGAGCATGCCAAAGAAGCTCATCGGAACTTGCCAAGAAGATCATCGTGAAGTCCAAGAGCTTGCCAGGAGTCTGCTAGAACATTACCAAGAGATCATTGAAAGTTCACTAGAAGATCGTCGAAAGCTCGCCAGAAGAAACCTAGACTTACGGACTTATTTAGGTTAGTAAATTTCTTAAAATTCGTAGTTAGCACACAATTGGGTTGAAATTGGGCCAACTCAATTAGGGGTTAATTGGGCCCAAGTTTGGGTTGTGTTGGGCCAAGTGCAAGGCCCAAATTTTGACCCAACAAGTGGCACCGTCGTGGCACAATCTCTGAGACTATATCAGGCGATGGTACTATCAAACTGGGTGATGGTACCACCCAGACATAGTCTTCTAGGCGGTGATACTGCCAGATTAGGTGGTCATACCGCCCAGTGTCAGTGCATCAAGCAGTGGTACCGCCCAGCATAGGTGGTGGTATCGTCGGTACCCCAATAACTAGGGATGAGACTCTTTTAGGCTCCAAGTTTGAATCAATTTAGAGCCAATAAATACCCCTCTTATCTCTACTCAAATACAATAATAACTGAGTACACAAATTGAGAAAAACGCAGTTGTAATCTCGAGAGTTCTCCTCCTCTAGCCTAAGTGTTTAGAATTCTATTTAGGGAGGAGTAAGTGGTGGTGTAAAGGTTCTCTCCTGAGCCTGCAAAAGGAGAATAGAGTTGTAAAGAGGTAGTTGGTCTTCACTTATTGAAGGAAGACTGATAGTGGATGCCGGTGGCCTCAATGGAGGAGGAATTGGGAGTGGATGTAGGTTACGATGATCGATCCACTATAAATTTCGGTGTGTTCTTTCCTTACTGCAAATTCTCTTTACTCCATTCAACTTTACAACATTGTAAACTGCTCAGCCTTCTCATCTCTACTTATTCAAAGTGAAACAAATGATTTGAGTCGAAACCGGTTTTTATCGAAATGGAATATTTTTCGAAACTGATGTGATTTTATTTACTGCACTAATTCACCCCCCACCTCTAGTTGGTATCAAAGCCATATTATTTTTCGTTTGGTTTAGCACCTAAGAGAAATAGCTCTTTTCAGCTTTCAAGAGGGCTTTTTAATCGTTCGTCCTCCCATGTTCAATGGGACGGACTACATTTATTGGAAAACTCGGATGAGAGTTTTCTTACTTTTCTTGGATTTAAATTTATGAAATATTATTGAAAATGGCTTTCAAAAGTCTTCTACTCCAATGAATTAATGAAATGATTTGGAGAAAAAAACTTTTTCATTGAATGCTCTATTTTGTGCGTTAAGCAAAAATGAGTTTAATCATGTTTCTTTATGCGAAACTGCACATGAGGTTTGGTACACACTAGAAGTAAATCATGAAGGCACAAATAGAGTAAAAGAGTCTAGAATAAATTTTTTGATGTATGATTTTGAATTGTTTAGGATGGAACCAAGTGAGACCATTGGAGGCATATACACTAGGTTTACAGATGTCGTCAATGGTCTAAAAATGCTTGGTAAAAGTTTTTTTAACTTTGAACTCGTTAACAAAATATTGAGATTCCTTCTAAAGAGTTGGGACCCTAAAGTAACGGTCATTTAAGAGACCAAGGATTTGAACTATTTTTCACTTGAAGAACTTATTAGGTCTTTAATGACCTATGAAATGAGTTGTATTGGACAAAATGAATATGAGAACAACCTTTCAAAGAATAAGAAGAATTTGGCACTACGAATAATATAATACCACTTAAGTGATGACTCAAGTGATGGGATGATGAACTTGAACTTCTCACAATAAAACTTAAGAAGTTCTTAAAACAAGAGTCAAAGAACAAAAATAAACTTAAAAAGAATACAACTACTTGCTATGAACACTAGAAGAAGAAAGCACTTTGGGATGAATCAAGTTCATCCGAAGATGAAGAACAAATCAACAAAGACGAGGTAGTAAACTACGCTTTAACAGCTTTCGATAATAAGGTAACCAAAATCCCTTTACTTTATTTCAAAATTACATGATGCATTTCATGAGTTATTTTTAAATTGGTTAAAAAATAAAAAAAATTATAAAAAATATATCATGCTTCTTTTTCTAGCTATTTTGAAAAAATGATCATGATAATTGCATATTTTATGAAAATACAACAATATGATGCTTGACCTAGTAAGATTAATCTTATGTATGTGTTTAAGAAATAATAATGTGTATCATGTTAATTTCTGTATTGCTTTTCGATTTTGATTGAAGATGCCTTATGTTCAATGAAACCATGCTCTATGTTTATTGAAATCATAATACAATGAAAAATGTTAAAAGATTTGGTCTCATGCTAGATGATTTTATATTTATTTATGCATGATGATTTGAAGTAAAGATAATTTTTGGGTAATTTATAGTTTATTGATCTTAATGATTTCTATGATGAGATTTGCTCTTTCGATTTTAAAGTATGATGTATGGTTTTCATACAAAAAAACTTGAGCATACTTATATGAAATCAATCACTTAAAATGAAACACATAAAAAGAAAAATGTATTATCATTAGAATCAAAATGATAAATCAAATCGCTTGTTTAAAGAAGCCTTATGTTTAATGTTTTATATTTTTGGTCATGATGACTTTGATGATGAAATATGTTTTTTGGTTTTAATCAATGATGCATGGATTTGGCATAAAAGAAAAGAGGAATGTATTTTTCTTTAAAAAAAAAATCTCAATCCCTACCTTATCGAGTTTTCAAAAGAGGAGATTGATGAATCTATTTGTATCATTTTTATAAATCTCTTAGACTATGAAAATGATTTTGATGATTTAAATTTGAATGACTTTTATCCAATTCTTTCACATATTCTTGAGATTTATGAATCAAAATCTTATATCTCCTATGTTTCTTTTTACCATTTACTAAAGAGGAGATCTATGAAAACCATGATCTTCATAATTATGAAACTTTATGATCGTTCACCATGACTTCTTAGATTTTATTAAAGGAATTATTTATCAAAATGAATCATGTCCTTTTGTATTCACATGATCTTATCCTTCATGATATGATTTTTTTAATATAATTCCTTGTATTCAATATCTCATCACCAAATTTTTCTTAATATCTTCCATGTGATAACTTGAATTTTTATACCTTTGTGCTATTCCCCTTTTTTTGCTTATGACGAAGGGGGAGAAAATAAATGATGAATGTTTGGTATAATGATCAAAATGTTGATTTAATACATGAAGTGATAAATACTTAAAAAATTTAGCATATGCCCAAAATGATGTATCATGAATGCTTGAGTATCATGTATAATATGCCTATAGTAATGATTGATTTATTTTTGGTATCATGCATGAAGTAAGGATGAAATGCAAGGTTGAAATAAGAATGATTATTTATCTTTGTCATAATTTGAAGATTGAAATAAAGGGAAAAAGAATTACAACATTATATTCTTCCCTTCTATTTGACAATGACAAACGGGGGGTAAAATTTGCTGCATATTCTAAAATGATGTATTGCTATCTTGCTAGCTTGCTATCTTGCATTCTTTTCTAAAAACTTACTAGCCTTCATACTTCAAAGAGAAGTAATACTTGCCAAATTATTATTTTGCATGTTGTAAAATGATATAAAATTTTGCTAGCTTATGCTTTGCAAAGGAAGCAAAAAATCATACTTCTCAAAAGAGAAGAAAGAACTTGCTATCTTGAACACTACCAAAAATTGTTAGCTTGCCTATCTTAAGAAGCAAAAAATGCAAACTTGTAAAATTTACAATCTTGCACATCTTTAAAATTAATGATGATTTGGTGATTATACATGTTATAAAGTAATGGAAAAATTTGCTAGCTTGTATGTTGTAAAACTTGCATATCTCAAAAACTAGCTAGATGCACTACTCCTTTTTGTTGATGACAAACGGGGAGAAGTATGATAATTTTATGCATGATTTTATGATCACATAAATGCTTTGACTTGAATTCAATTTGAACTCAAGAGTTCTATCAATATGACACATTGATAGGGGGAGTTAAGGTTAACTCTATCATCAATTGGTTGTCATCATAAAAAAGGGAGAGATTGTTGAATCTTAGATTTTGACAATGAAACCAATTGATAGTGTTTATAATTTGATCTGCATTTTAAGTAATGCAAAAAGCTTCGATCAGGGAGAGACAATGAAAGCAGGAAGAATTATGTTAAGTCGGAGAAAAATATGTCAAAAGATTGGATGTCAAGTCGAAGGACCGGTCGACGTATCGACAGAAGGCTTTGGGCCATAGGTTCAGCCATCGAGCTAACAAGAGAAAAAATTACGTCAAGGAAATCGGAGTTGCATAGGTCAAATGATCGATTGGGCAATAGGCTGCAAGAGACGACGATGCGCCGAAGAATTATAAATTTCTATTCTTTCTTTCTACTATTCCATTTTGTTGAGGATTTCTTGGAGTAGAGAAGTTGTTGTTGTATCCATTAGATTCATAAAATTCTTGGAAATCACGGTTTTGAAATTCACCACCATGATCACTTCGAATTGATAAAATTATAAATTTTTTTCATTTTGAACAAGTTTACAAAACTTTGAGAAATACCTAAAGCATTCACTTTTGTGTGCCAAAAAATAAGTCCATGTGTATCTACTATAATCATCCACGATGACAAATGCATATTTGCTACCTCCTATGCTTGATGTAGTAATTGGTCCAAATAAATCCATATGGATCAGTTACAAAAGTCTAGAGGTATTTATTTGGTTATTATGTTTAAAGCTACCTTTTATTTGTTTTCCTAGTTGATATGCATCACACACATTATTTTTGACGAATTTGATATGAGGAATTCCTTTTACAAGTTCTTTAGATGAAATTTGAGAGATTAGTTTCATGCTAGCATGACATAATCTCCTATGCCAAAGCTAAGCATCGTCATTCAAAACTGAAAAGCATATTTCATTACAAGCGTATTTGCTACCTCCTAGGCTTGATATAGAAATTGGTTTGAATAAGTCCATATGAATCAATTGCAAATGTCTAGAGGTGCTTATTTGATTCTTAAGTTTGAAGCTACCTTTTATTTGTTTTCTTAATTGACAAGCATCACACGTATTATCTTTGACGAACTTGATATGAGGAATTCCTCTTACAAGTTATTTGGATGAAATTTGGGTAATTAGTTTCATACTAGCATGAAATAATCTTTTATGCCAAAGCCAAGCATCATCATTCAAAACCGAAAAACACATTTCATTGCAAAGATCATTGATGTCAATGGTGTATACGTTATTTTGTTTTAATGGAATCATAGATGTGTTTTTGTATGGTTTTTCAATAATGTAAGTATTAGATTCGAATTTAACAATATATCTTTTATCACACAATTGACTAATGCTCAAGAGGTTGTGTTTTAAACCATCAACTAACAAAACATCTTCAATAAAGAAGTTGGATTTATTACCTATGGTTCTTTTGCCAATGATTTTACCCTTATTGTTGTCTCCGAATGTGACATATCCTTCATATATGCAAGTGAGCTTAGAGAATTAAGATGGATCTCCGATCATATGCCTTGAGCATCCACTATCAAGGTACCATCTCTTGCTCCTAGCTTATGATGAAATATGTTTCTACAAAAGAGGATGATTTTTAGGTGCCCATTTGACCTTGTGTACCTCAAAAACCGATCTAAATTGTTTATCATATTGCATGGAATTCTTTACAGTTCCTTTAGGAACCCAAATCAACTTGTTTGGACTACACTTTTTAAATGGACAATGATATGTTTTATGTCCATGTTTGCAACAAAAGTTGTATTTGTTTTGGGGCGAAATATGCAAGATAAGGCCTTTAACGAAGGTAGTTGGATTTTGGTGAGAGCTTCTCACAAATCCGATTCCACTTCTTTTATGAACATGACATTTATTGGTAAGGATCATGTTTAAGGACTTGCTACCAACCTCAAATTTCTTCAAGGTATCCTTGAGTAGCAAGTTCTCCTTTTGGAGTATTTCTAAATCATGACATTTCGTACATGGAGCTAAACTATCATTATGCTCAATTTTTAATTTCTCGAAATTACTAACAAGAGAATCATGCTCCTTTTTTAACAATTTATATTTTCTACTAATTGTTTTACATTCATCAAATAAATCATAGAAAGCATTTAATAATTCATCAAATGATAAATTTGCATCAATTGAACTTGATACCTCATCTCCAATGGCCATTAGTGTATAATGAGCAACTTGCTCGGTGTTGGGCTCCTCTTCTTCGGATGCGCTTGAGTCATCCCATGTTACTTTGAGCACCTTCTTCTTTGGTCTCCTCTTCTTGGCTTGGGGGCATTCACATTTGTAGTGCCCGGCTTTTTGTATTCGTAATAAATTACTTGATCCTTTTTGGGTATAAATTTATTTTTAGTGTCATTTTTAAATTTATTTCTTTTGATAAATTTTTTGAATTTCCTTGTGAAAAGTGTCAAGTCATCATCAAAGTCCTCATCACTTGAGTTTTCTCTCAAGTGGTCTTCTTGTGTTCTAAGGGTCATATCCTTTTTGTTCTTTAAAAGGGTGTCCTCAAACTCTTCATGAACTTTGCAAGTTATTTCATAGGTCATTAATGATCTAATTAATTCTTTAAGAGAAAAGTTGTTTAAATCTTTGGCCTTTTGAATGACCGTGACTTTAGGGTCCCAACTCTTTAGAAGGGATCTTAAAACTTTGTTAACGAGCTCAAAATCTGAAAAACCTTTACCAAGTCCTTTTAGACCATTGATGACATCCGTAAAACGGGTGTACATATGTCCAATGGTCTCACTCGGTTTCATTCTAAATAATTTATAAGAGTGTACTAAAAGGTTGATTTTTGACTCTTTCACTTTACTCGTGCCTTCGTGAGTCACTTCGAGTGTGTGCCAAATATTAAAAGTCATTTTACAAATCGAAACTCAATTGAACTCGTTTTTATCTAGTGCACAAAATAAGGCATTCATAGCCTTTGCATTTAAAACAAAAGTCTTCTTCTCCAATTCATTCCAATCAATCATTGGAAGAGAAGACTTTTGAAATCCATTTTCTACAATGTTCCAAAGCTCAAAATCTATAAAAATTAAGAAGATCCTCATTCGAGTCTTCCAATATGTGTAATTCATCTCATTGAACATAGGCGAATGTGTAATAGAGTGACTCTCTTGGTTTCCGGCAAATGCCATCTCTCTTGGGTTTTAATCCAACTGAGAGTGAACCTCGCTCGGATACCAATTGTTAGGATCAAGAGCGCACTAAGAGAGGGAGGGTGAATTAGTACAACAGAAAACTTTTACGATTTCAAAAACCTTGTTTCGATTAAAGCCGATTCAACAAGAATGGTTTGAACTTAATCCCTTTTCAGAAGAACATTGAACTTGAAACCTTTCGTGAAAGACCAAGAGAAGACTAAGGGGATTTGCAGCAAAGTAAAGTACACAACTGAAAAACGTCGGTTTTGTACGAGTAAAGCTGATTTCGGAAGATGTTTATGTCAAAGCATAAGTAGACGTAGTTAAGCACAATAAGGAGGAGAGGCAGTTTGCTCAGTCTCCGAAACTGTCACGCGGTGGTATTACCTAAACCTTGAAATCTCAGGGATTTAAATTTTGATTCCAAGTTTTGAATCCATTTGGAGTCTATAAATACCCCAACTATTCATGCATAGAGTATTAAGAAAGATTGAGCAAAACGCTATGATTCTAAAGTTGTAAACCCTATTAAAAAAGTTAAGTTGCCTTCTCCGAAAGTTTAGAGAGAGTACTAAGGGAGGTGTGTGAGGGATACCTTGTAAAAGAGGGTTGCAAAAGGTTATCTCCTAACTTGTGAAAAGGAGAAGAGGGGTGTAAAAGGGTAGTTGATCTTCACCCATTGAAAGAAGATTGTTAGTGAATGTCAATGCCCTCGACAGAAGAGGAATCGATGGAGTGAATGTATGTCATGATGACGAACCACTATAAAAATCTTGTTCACATTTCTTTTGAGCAATTTACTTTAACTGCAAACTACCCTACTTACTATACTCTTTCGTACGCTTTAAATTTAAGCATCGTTACAAAATGGGTTTAATCAAAATGAAATATTTTCCGAAATCGGTATTTTTACTGATGCACTAATTCACCCCCCCCCCCCTCTTAATGCCACTCTTGAACCTAACAAATGGTGGAGGTTTGTCGGATCTTTGTTAGTTGCCCATCAATATTCTCATAATCAGTTGGTCCGAAGTGGATCGGTAGTCCTTCTTTAAATTGTCGTCATGAGAGGACTCCATGAATGTGTTCAAACCAGTCAAACCACTATATGGCATCCCCTTCAAGATGTATAGCCATAATTTCCACCATAGATGCGTCCGCGATTTTGTGATACCAAAAATATTACTCCGTGCGCAAGATCCAACCAATCGGGTCTCCTTCTTCCCATCTAGGGAAGTCCACTCTCATGCGTGGATAGTAGGGATTAGTCATAGAGCCTCCCCTCTCTTGGAAGTCATCTCTTCAGTTAGAGCTCTCTCCTTGATGTAAGTTTTTCGGGCTTAGTGGTTAGCCCAAACTGAGTTCGGTAAAGAGAGTCTGAATCTTATCCTCCATTCGCGTCTCGAAGGTTTTGAATTTTTTATTGATTGCCTCCTCAGATGCCATAGTATATGCCTCCAAATCAGTAATGTTAAGATCTTTCTTTTGTTGTCAAGTTAAAGGCAAGTATCGGTTAAGAGAAGTGGTGGTTAAAAGGGTTGGTGGATTAGTGGATGTAGGCTGTAGTTTAGGCTTATTTTGTGGCTATTTGGGTGCGGTTTGAGGGTGTGGTTTAATGAAGTTTTAGGGCTGTGATGGTAGTGGATGAAGGTTAGGGAAAAAGAGTTTTAGATTTATGGTAGATGGCAGCAAAGGTTTGATAGAAATTGGTGGAAGTTGCCGTAGATAGGTGTTATCTTATAAGAGTAGAATTATCGTCGAAGAAACAACGGTTTCTCGATAAAATTTTTAGCAAAAACTGAGAGATATAAGGAGGGAATTTGACAGCAAAATCTCAGTTTAGATAACAGCAATGATGACAAATTTAATCAAGAAAATTTCGGTAGTATAACAGCAAGGAAATTGATGCAAGTTCTCATCAAAAAATTTCAACGGTTTGTGATGAAAATTTGTAGCAACACAAGAACATTTTTAGAGATAAATTCCTCAATAGATCAATCTTAGATAGAAGCAAAGATGATCTATGAAGCGTATAAGAAATTTCATTCAAAAAGGATAGCAAATAGATTGATTAAAGGCAACAATATGTGGCTAAAATTTTCTACAGCAATAATTTGTTCGCAAAGATGATAACTTTTACGATGAAAGGAGTTCGCAGCACGGGATAGATAAAAAGACTTCTTCTTAGTATTTTGAATAAAAAATTATAGTAGCAAAAGGTATTGGTGATAGGAGAATACCATATCTCTGATGTAATTGGAGGTGACAGTAGTAGATTGATTTGAT
Source organism: Musa balbisiana (assembly GCA_004837865.1). Taxonomy (NCBI): domain Eukaryota; kingdom Viridiplantae; phylum Streptophyta; class Magnoliopsida; order Zingiberales; family Musaceae; genus Musa; species Musa balbisiana. The sequence goes on along the minus strand of CM017195.1, from coordinate 14,935,001 downwards.
CTACGGTAGAAGATGATAGTGGAGATAGCAACGTCAAGAGCAATTGTGGGAATTGCTTGGCTAGTGATAGGCGGCAAGGATGGCAGTAAAAGCAGCAAGATTGCTGCTCTGATACCAAATGATAGAACCCTAGAGGAATTCTATGTAGATTGATATTTGAGGGAGATCACTCCTTGGAACGCTATAGGGGTTCCACCCTCCTAGAAGTCAGCCAAATGGTTGTAATTGTAGATAGATCTTATTCCCAAAGAGATGAAGGCTACATGCTTATATAGGGCTCCAAACCCTAGCCCTAGGGGTTACTTCCTAAGTGAGTTACCCCTTTTGCCCTCAACCCTAACCAACCAGCCTAGTAAAAAGGGCAGTGGCTAGGAAGCCCAAAGGCCCAAATATAAACTCTAGACACTCTTCATTATAGGATAAAGGTGACTAGGTGGGGTTTATTACAATCTTACAGGGTTTTTATTAGCTGCTTCTTGGTTGAGTATGACCTAACCCTATTAGGGTCCTATCATAATGCCAAGTTATCATCAATTTACCATATTTCTCCCTCTTTGTCATCAACAAAAAGGAAATGGGCAATAGTTTTAAGCAAAAATTTTACTTATTGCAATAGGATTCTTCTTGATAGGGAAAAGAGAAGGAAAAGTCCATGAATAGTGCATTTATCAAGAAGAATTGAGATATTGAAAGTTCATGAATAATACAAGGAGAAATAATGAGTGATTGAAAATTCATTTCATCAAGAGAGATTCACAATAAGATCTAATGATGTTTCATTTCATGATGTAGAATTCATGAATGTTCTTTTATAAAAGAAAATTTCATGAATAAAATTCGTGAAAGCTATTTCTATCAAATGAATTCATGATCTTTGCAAAAGTTTACAAGTCAAGAAAATCCGTTTCTCATTAAAAATTTATAAGAGTGAAATTCATGAGAGATGTATTTGTTAATAAAATCCATGAGTGAAGTGATTAAGTGTATCAAAAATCATTAAGTGATGGAGCAAGGGTATGAAATAAATTGATACCAAGTTAAGAGGAAGATAAAAATAAAATAAATTCATGAAAGCTCCATTCATGAAATAAATTAAGAGGAAGATAGTCCAGAAAAGAAATACAATAAACTCATGCATTCGAATAGTTTAACATGCCTACCTCTCTTCTAATGAAATTAAATTATTCTTCATTTAAAGGTTTTGTAAAGATATCGACTAATTGATGTTTCGTATCAATGAACTCTAAGATTATATCATGATTATTAACATGATCTCATATAAAGTGATGCCTAATGTCAATATGTTTAGTTCTAGAGTGTTGAATATAATTTTTTGTTAAATATATTACACTTGTGTTATCACATTTTATGGGAATATTCTTAAGATAAATTCTACAATCTTCTAATGCATTTTTCATCCAAACAACTTGTGCACAACATGCACTAGACGCTATATATTCGGCTTCGATCATAGATGGTACAACCGAGTTTTGTTTCTTGGAAGACCAAGAGACAAGTACATGACCTAAGAATTGATATGTTCCAGATGTGCTTTTTCTATCTATTCTACATCCAGCAAAATCCGCATTAGCATAAATAATTAATTCAAAGTTTTCAAATTTTGGATACCATAATCCTAGATTAGTGGTTTCTTTAAGATATCTACGAATTCTTTTAATTGCTTTGAGATGATATAGCTTAGAATTAGATTGAAACCTAACATAAAGTCCTACGCTAAACATGATGTTCAGTCTAGTTGTGGTGAGGTACAATAAACTACCTATCATATCCCTATAAGCTTTTTGATCAAAGCTTTCTCCACTTTCGTCAATGTCTAACTTAGTGGAGGTACTAATAGGAGTATTGATAGCCTTTGAACTATCCATATTAAACTATTTTAGCAAGTCTAATATAATTTTGTTTGACTAAAAAAAATATCATCACTAAGTTGTTTGATTTGTAAGCCTAAAAAGAAAGTTTGTTCACCCATTAAACTCATTTCAAACTCTTGGCTCATACTCTTGGCAAATGATTCACATAATGATTCATTTGTAGAACCAAAAATAATATTATCAACATAAATTTGAACAATAAGAAAATTATTTTTAAAATTTTTAATAAACAATGTAGTATCGACCTTACCTTTAAAGAAATTATTTTGGATAAGAAAAGAGCTAAGTCTCTCATACCAAGCCCTTGGGGCTTGTTATAATCCATAGAGAGCTTTAGTCAATTTAAACATATGATTCAAAAAATTATCATTCTCAAATCTGGGAGGTTGTTCAACATAAACTTCTTCGGAAATAAAGCCACTAAGAAAAGCACTTTTAATATCTATTTGAAATAACTTAAAGTTATTACAACTAACATAGGCAAGGAGCATCCTAATGGCTTCTAATCTTGCCACAAGAGCGAAGATTTCTTCATAATCGATACCTTCTTCTTGGTTGAAACCCTTGGCCACTAATCTAACCTTGTTTCTAACAACAATATCAAATTCATCTTGTTTGTTTCTAAAGACTCATTTAGTACCAATAACTAAATGGTCACTAAGTCTCGGAACAAGCTCCCACACCTCATTTCTCTCAAATTGGTTTAACTCTTCTTGCATTGCGATAACCCATGAATTATCTTTCAAGACCTCATTAATGTATTTAGGTTCAATTTAAGAAAGAAAAGCGGCATTGACACAAAAAATTTTAAGAGAAGAATGAGTTTAAATACTCTTTGTTGTGTCTCCTATAATTAGCTCCTTAGAATGAGCATCTACATACTTCCATTCCTTAGGTAAGGATGTTTCGGAAGAAGATGCATCCAAGTTGCTAGTTAGAGGAAGGGTTTCATTTAAATTGAAAGTATCAAAATTAAGATCATCATCAAAATCATTTTTCTTAAATTTGGAAACTTCATTAAAGACATTATGAATAGACTCTTTTATAACCAAAGTTATTTTGTTAAAGATACAAAAGACTTTAGAAATAAAAGAATAACAAAAAAAATACCTTCATTAGATTTTGTATCAAACTTTCCTAAGGCATCTTTTTCATTCAAGATAAAACATTTACAACCGAAAACTTTAAAATATGAAATGTTAGGTTTTTTGTTATTCCACAATTTATAAAGAATTTTGAAAAATAATGGTCTTACTAGAACCCTATTCATGACATAATATGATGTATTAACGGCTTCGACCCAAAAATATTTGGGTAAGCTATGTTCATTCAATATGATTCTTTCTATTTCTTGTAAACTCCTATTTTTTCTTTCTACTACTCCATTTTGTTGAGGATTTCTCAGAGTAGAAAAATTATGGTTATATCTATTAGATTCATAAAGGTTTTAGAAATCACAGTTTTAAAATTTACTATCGTGATCACTTCGAATCGATGAAATCATAAAGCCTTTTTCATTTTGAACAAGTTTACAAAACTTCAAAAAATACTTAAAGAAATCACTTTTGTGTGTCAAGAAGTATGTCGAGTATTTACTATAATCATCTACAATTATAAAGGCGTATTTGCTACCTCCTAGTCTTGTTATATCAATTGGTCCAAACAAATCCATATGGATTAATTGCAATGGTCTAAAGGTGCTTATTTGATTCTTTGATTCAAAACTAACTTTTATCTGTTTTCCTAGTTGACATGCATCATACACATTGTCTTTAACAAATTTAATGTTAGGAATACCTCTTACAAGTTCTTTAGATGAGATTTGATAGATTAGTTTCATGCTAGTATGACCTAATCTTCTATGGTAAAGCCAAGCATCGTTATTTAAAATCGAAAAACACATTACATTATAAAGATCATCAATGTCAATAGTATATACATTATTTTGTTTTAGAACAATCATAGATGTGTTTTTGTATAGCTTTTCAATTATGCAAGCATTGGATTCAAATCTAATGATGCATTCTTTATCACATAATTGACTAATGCTCAAAAGATTATGCTTTAAGCCATCAACCAACAACATATCTTCAATCAAAAAGTTAAATTTGTTACCTATGGTTCCTTTGCCAATGATTTTACCCTTGTTGTCTCTAAAGATGACATACCGTTCATCTAGACTAATGAGCTTAGAGAATTGAGATGGATCTCCAGTTATGTGTCTTAAGCATCCACTATCAAGATACCATCTCTTGCTCCTAGCTTGTGATGGTGAATATTTTAATAAAAACGGATGATTTTTAGGTACACATTTGGCTTTGGGTACCTCAAAAATCGATCTACTTAACTTATTATTTTGCATAGAGTTCTTTACGATTCCTTTAGGAACCCAAATCAATTTATATAAATTATATATCTTAAACGAACATTTATGAGCAACATGTCCGAGTTTGCAATAAAAGTTACATTTGGTGTAGGGTGATACATGCAAGGTAGGGCTTTTAACAAAGGTAGTTAGATTTTGGTGAGAGCTACTCACAAATCTGATTCTGTCTCTTCTATGAACGTGACCCTTATTGGCAAGGATCATGTTCAAGGACTTACTACTAACCTTAAATTTTTTTAGAGTTTCTTTAAGTAGCAAGTTTTTCTTCTCAAGTGCCTCTAGGTGTTCACACTTAGTGCATAGAGGCAATGAAGGATTGTTATGCCTAAGTTTTTCAAATTCATTATTTAAAAGGGCTTGCTCCTTTTTCAAAGAATTATACTTTTTACTCATTATTCTACATTCATCGAATAAATCATGAAAAATATTAAAAAGCTCATCGAAAGATAAATTTGCATCAAATAAACCACTTACCTCATTTCCGATAGCCATTAGTGCGTAGTTCGTGATTTCTTTGTTGCTTTGTTCTTCGTCTTCGGAGCCACTCGAATTATCCAACATTGCTTTGAGCGCCTTCTTTTTCTTTAGTTGTTTCTTCTTCACTTGGGGACATTCACTTTTGAAATGTCTCAGCTTCTTACATTCGTAGTATATAACTTGTCCTTTCTTGAGTTCAATTTAACTTTTAGTGTCATTTTTAAATTTATTTCTTTTTATTATTTTTTGAACCTTCTTGTCTAGAGTGCCAAGTTATTATCATAGTCCTCATCACTTGAACTTTCTTTCAAGTGGTCTTTATGAGTTCTTAGTATCATATCCTTCCTATTCTTTGGAAGGTTATTCTCAAGCTCTACATGAGCATTGCAAGTTATCTCATAGGTCATTAGTGACCTGATAAGTTCTTCGAGAGGGAAGTTATTCAAAGGCCGTTACTTTAGGGTCCAAACTCTTTAAAAGATATCTTAAGATTTTATTAATGAGTTCAAAGTTAGAAAAGCTTTTACCAAGCACTTTTAGACCATTGACGACTTCCATAAACTGGGTGTACATGTCTCCAATGATATCACTTGGTTTCTTTCGAAACAATTCATAAGTATGGACTAAAAGATTTATTTTGGACTCCTTCACTCTACTAGTGCCTTTGTGAGTGATTTCGAGTGTGTGCCAAATATCGAAAGTTATTTCACAAATAGATACTCGATTGAACTTATTTTTATTTAAAGCGCAAAACAAGACATTCATAGCCTTGGCATTTAAAGAGAAAGTATTCTTCTCCAACTCATTCCAATCGTTCATTAGAAGAGAAGACTTTTGAAAACATTTTTCCATAATATTCCATAATTCAAAATTCATAGAAATTAGAAAAATCCTCATCCTAGTTTCCAAGTGTAATCCGTCCCATTGAACATGGGTGGACATGCGATGGATGGCAAACACCATCTCTCTTGGGTTTCAAACCAAAATGAAAGTGACCTTGCTCTAATATCAATTGTTAGAATCAAGTCGTCATTAAGAGAAGGGGGGGGTGGTGAATTAGTGCAGTGATAAATTCATCGATTTTGGAAAATATTCGTTCATTAAAGTCGATCTCGAAAAAGAGTGTTTAAACTTGACTAGTTAGAACCAAGATTGAGTTAGGATTGGAAGGTAATCTCATTAACTCAGTTAGGGGCCAATTGGGCCTAAAATAGAGCTGAGTTGGGCTAGATGGAAGGCCCATTCGACCACTTGGAGCCTTGCCAGGAGGTGGCACCGCCTAAGGTGGGCGGTGGAACCACTTGAGGCTCAACCTCCCAGGTGGTTTGGGTAGTGGTATTGCCTAGATTGGGCGATGGTACTACCGACAGTTAATGCTGCCAGGTGGTGGTACTGCTAGAACTCAGTTTCTGAGGCTCTGTTAGGTAGTAGTACTACCAGACTGGGTGGTGGTACTGCCCAATATCAGAGTACCTGGCGATGGTATCGCCCAATAATGGTGGTGGTACCGCCAATACCCCCGAAAATATGAGAAGAGACACTTTTTTGCTTCAATTCTGAAACCTTTGGGGCTTATAAATACCCCACTCCTTTCTGCATGAAAGATTAACAAAAACAGCAGAAAAGTATAAAAAAATCTTTTAAGTGTTTAGGGTGTAAAATTATTGTAAAAGTGCTAAGGGTCCTCCTCCTCTTTCTTCAGCATTGTAATAATTAGAGAAGATGTGTGAGGCTTGTAAGGGTTATCTCCAAAACTCGTAAAAAGGAGAAAAGCTTTGTAAGAAGGTGGTTGGTTTTTCTCTATTGAAGGAAGACCATTAGTGGATGCTGGTGACCTCGACGAAGGAAGAATCAGAAGTGGACGTAGGTCACAATGACCGAATCACTATAAATCTGGTGTGTTCTTTCCTTACTACTTTCTTTCATTACTTATCTACACTCTACGCTTTACATTTATTCTAAGTCATTACTTTCGTTACTTTTCGATACGAGCTTTGATGAAACGATTTTGTCGAACAAAACTTTCCAAATCAATATAACTTTTATCGCTGCACTAATTCACCCCCCCTCTTAGTGTCGTATTGATCCTAACAGTACTGCTAGAGCAGGGCTGTCAGGCGATGATACCGCTAATACCCCGGAAACCCGAGATAAGATACATTTTAGCTCCATTTTTGAAGCCATTTGAGGCCTATAAATACCATAATGTTTCCTACTTACCTATGTAAAAAAAGTCAATAAAAAACTTGTGATCTAAGTGAGAAAACGTTATTGTAATCTCTTAAGAGTTCCCCTCTTCTTTTCTAAATACAATTTCTGTTTAACGGATGGTTGAGAGAATTGTAAAGGTTATCTCTTAAACCTGTGAAAAGGAGAATAGAGCTGTAAGAAGGTAGTTGATCTTTATCTATTGAAAAAAGATTAATAGTGGAAGTCGGTGACCTCAATAGAGGAAGAATCGAGAATGGATATTGGTTATGATGATCAAACTATTATAAAATTGGTGTTCTTTTTAATCTTTGCCTTTTTCTTTATATTGCTCACTAATTTGGCTGCTCACTCTACTTCACACTTTCTCTAAGTTTAAACGTATTTTCGATATGATTTTATCAAACAAAGTTTTCAAATTACCGATATTTTTAAATAAACACTAATTCACTCCCTCGGTATCGATTTCGGTCATAACACAATATTCTCGTTAGGTCTTACTAAATAAGAAAATTCTTCATCCTTCGTTATCATAAGATAAAACTATTTCTTACATAAAATTTTCATGAAAAAAATTATAAAAATAACTAATGATATTTTATTAAATTTTTGATTATCAAATCTTTTCGATTTTAATAGCAGTTCGTTGAGAAGAGAAAAGACTTAACTATCAAAAAGTGAAACCATAAAAATCAACAAATAGATAAAAAAAACAGAAGACACAATGCAAGATTATATGGTTTGGCAACCCGTGTTTAAATCTACGAAGAAAATTATATTTTAAAAAATTAAATATAAAAAATAAGTTTCCTTTTAGTTAACCTAACCTGAAAATTCCTTGTACACCCTCTCCCAAGTCTCCATAGACCTAGTGCATAAAATACATCCGAATTAATTTTCTCTATCTTTTTCCTACTAAAACATTGAGATTTATAAAATAAATAAAATCTGGCTCACTAATGATCTTTATAACACTTGAAATTTGAATAAGTTTATTTATTTATAAAATAAATAAATAAAGTAATTTGAATCTTATTAAAACTGACAAAAAAAAAAAAAAAACACTTGCCAACAACAACCGTTGTCCCACATAAAGGAACTAAAAGTTTGACCGAGATCAAAAGGATATTGGCTCTAAATAGGTACTTTTATTTGGTTTGCCATAATGAGAGAATAAATAGGTCTGATGATGATTAGCATAAAATGTTGAGGTCGAGTGAATAACTATTACAATCATCAGGTACTCATAATGTCATTCAAAATTTGATTTTGACGCACCTCGATGGGAAACTAAACATGAGGGTTTTACATTTAATGGAACAAGTTTTGAACACTAGAGAACCAAGAGAATTTTGATGGTCATGAAACAAGTTGGATTAAGGAATCGTGTGTTTTTCAACACCAACGTTTTTGGCCTCCGTCACCCTTTTTATTACGTCAGCAGATTGCTACGCTGTCTTTATTTATTATTGAACTCCACCACATATACTGGTGGGTGGGAGTGTCGAAGAAAGAGGAGTTTGAATCAAAAAATTAGAGCAAAATAGTGTTGGACGATTCTTATCTACTTCTAAGAGGTTAAATCGAATTAATCGGATATGCTAAAGACGACAAACGCAAATTGAGATCTAACTGATCTTTTATTTTAATTGCTTAATTGGCTCGGTTGAACTCCAATTTTAGTTCTGCTCGCTGGCTGATCAAATTAAATTAATAAAAATGTAAATGAAAATATTTCTTGTCTCATTCGAATGCATGGCTCAAGTCGCATATCAGCCGGCACTGAAGTCTTCAAATTGCGGCTGCCATGTCAGTAACTCCAGACTTAAGCGGTGATGTTGAGCCAGTCAACTTCTAATTGGTCACGATATTGATTGTAATATCTCGTCAGATCCGATCCCATCCTCATAATGGTGTCTTCGATAATTCCATCGACTCAGGAAAAGTCTGCAGGTAGTCATAATTAGGCAATTTCCAATCCTTTAAAAATATTAATATAATTGCCCGTTCAGAGCTCTCCTGCGCAAGCGGCATTTAGATCCTCCATCCATCCCCTTCTCCTTGCATGTACCTCCAAGGGTGACAGCATCGAAGAGGGGAAGATTAGATCGGGCGCGATGGATCCCTCCGTCACCTCTCCGTCCTTCTCCTCATCCGCCTCGTCTTCCTCCTGGTTCGCGGGCATTGTTCGCGGCCGCTCGGTCAAGTCCAGCTCCGGCGGCGGCGCTCCCTCGATCCCCGTGTCCACCGATGGGGTCGGCCCGGGGAGTCGTAAGAACCAGCTCCGTGGTGCTCTGTTCAAGTACGGCCCCAAGCCTATTCAGGTACAACAATATTTGAGAAGTAGGATCATATGCTTATGTCCTTTATCGCATTCTTGCTTGTTGTGGATTAGAAGATAACTCTGGTTCATATCAACGATCTTCCAGTCTGGGTGGTGTTGATGTTTGAATTATTGATGCGTGAATCGAAGACTTCCTCTTTCGGTTGGGCCGCAGGCTAGTGTTGACTTAGGTTTTCTTGAACGATTTTTGAACCAATCGCCTGCATGACACTTCCTCCTTCGAAACCTAAATTATCTTCCGTAATTAGTATTATCTTTGGTTTGACTCTATTTGGAAGGAATTTTTTGAATTTCATGTAGGCATCGCAAACTTTTGATTCTTGTATCCATCCCCTTCACCGTATCTTTGGGTTTTCCTATTGAGAGGATGAAGTTTTGACGGCGATATATATGTATGTATATTCGAGGTTTCCTCCTAGTATGCCTTTAAGTTAATCTACTAGTTCACTGAAGACCCATTTAAGTCATCAAAGAAAAGGTCTTTCATCTTCTTTGCCTCTTGAATTATTGTGACCCTTGGATCACAAGTATTTTCCACATATAATTAGCATTCTAATATATTTTGTCAAGTGCCTTCAAGGAATTTTTGATGTCCATAAACATTGTATATATCTTTGACAGATTAAGTTGGATCTGTTCATATTAATTTTGTGAGTGAACATGAGTTTAAATTCCTTAACTTGATTTAGTGCCTTTTTGGGTCTCTTAGTAGGCCATGCATATGTGTGATGTCAAAATCCAAAAATCCTATTAAATTCATTGTAAGCATTAAAAGAACAAAGCCTCTTTTTCCATTTCCCAGGGGCTTTGATGGTGGTAATTCTGTTTTCTTGGTTCTTTTCTTTATGTTGAACCCATTCTTGACATGATATGCCAAAATTCTTAGTTAATGGGAAAGAGATTTATGAGCATCCAAAGTTGGGTTCAATGTTCACAACACACTAGTAGATGATGCTTGGGCTTTCTGAAAGGCGATTCAGAACTTGTTTGCAAGAGAGAAATGGAAGTCAAGCTTGCTGACTTGATGATCTAAGAGGAGAGATCGAGAGAATAAAGCTTATGGATTAAGATCTATAGTCAGGCACCAGAAAGATGTCACTCAAGATTCAGGATGTTATGTCATGATCACCTGATATCCAATCTCCAATTTAAGAAGACCACCTTAAGGTTGGGTAGGAAGCTTTCTTGTGGAAGCTGAGGATAGATTGAAAAATCGTGAAGTAAAATTTTTAGAGAAGTTTCTGATGATGGGCTGAGGTGGAAAGAAGTTGAAGGGCATGAGAACCAATGGTTCAAGTTGGCGAAATGAAAGAGGAGTGCAGAGTTGTTGCCTAGATCATTGTAATAGAAGAACATCTTGCCATTTCCTTTGACTTTGATAGGATATTTCCCCATCCATCATGTGCCTTCTTTCTTCGAGTGAAGAAGGTGTCCTCCAAAAGATAAATTGAGAGAGAGAGAAGAAAAGAGAAGAAAGAAATTGAGAGAAAGCAAGAATGGGACAGAGAGAACTGTAAAGGGTTTATTGTTGGCAATGCAATTAAAATTTTTTTTTTATCCCTGTAGGGCTTGTTAGATCTTTCTGTATAGACTTTCATAACTTCCATTTCAAATTGATATGCAAAGTGGAACATAACAGGACTTACACCACACATGCTGAAAGATTTGAGGAAGCTGTTTTTGCAACCAGTTTCAATTTTTTTCTCTAGCAAGGGCATTATTGGATTGTCAATGGAATTTTTTTCAAGAAGTCTGCAATGACATTAAATAGGACATTCTAAGTGGATTTGTGGAATTCTATCATGCCAAGTGTAGTCTTCAACATTTTAATTATGGTTTTATCAATCTTGTACTTAAGACTAAAATTGCTTCTAAATTCATGAACTTTAAACCCAATTTTCTCCTTAATTGTTCACTCAAAATTTTCAAGTAGGTTCTTGCTTCAGGCTAGTGAATGGTTTTCCATTTTTACTCTCTACAAATGTGCCTTCATCATGGTCTAAAATACTACTAGATAGATACATATCATCAGTCCAACCAAGTGCTGGTTTGGAACATGTAGCTCAGTATCACTCAATATATCATTCATTTTTCTTTTGTTATTTTGCTAAGCAATGCAGGGCAGTACATGTTGATATATACCCTAGTATCTCAATTCTGTACCAATTTGACAGGTTTTTCAAATCATAAAATCTTGCCCTTCAGCTATGTGATTGTTTTTGATAGGATGTTTATATTTTTTCTGATTTCATGCCCCGATATTGGAATCCTAATTGAATTTGATAATCCTTTTTTGACACTGTCCTTAGTGATGAGCACCATTTAGGTCTTTATTCATGAAACTCAGCTAGGATCTGCAGCACTTCATAGGCCCATCTTTTTATTTTTATATTATTGTCTCTCTTCTCTTCTACGCAATATCTCTCTCTGCAAATACATCTTTAAATGGGAAAACAACTAATTGACTTATATGACATCTAAGTTAGAGCTTCTGGACACAAATTTGACAAAGGAATCTAAAGACTTTCAGATATTGTCTTTCAAAATATAAATTAAAATACAATAATATTCCTAATTTTAGGAGTTCTTGGAGGCCATTTCCAATGGTCAGTTCTATAGGAGTCCTAATTCTGACTTGACATGGATGTAGCTGAGTAATGCACAGATGGGTAAGATAATGCTGTTATCCTATGCCAACTAGGATTGGCACTATTACCAAATCAAGTGGGTCTGATTGTCGTCAAATCATGGGTATAGCCGGGTAGATGATAAGGAGGATTTTCATGTCACCAAAAGGTGCTACTTAATATCCTATTATTGATTTGGTTGTTGGGATCTAGCAGAGGGCCCTCCCAGATAATTGTCATCAAATCATGAGTATAGCTGGGAAGATGATGATGAAGATTTTCATGTCAATGTCACCAAAAGGTGCTACTGGATTTCCAATTGTTGATTGGTTGTTGGGATCTAGTAGAGGGCCCTCCCAGATAATTGTCATCAAATCATGAGTATAGCTGGGAGGATGATGATGAAAATTTTCATGTCACCAAAAGGTGCTATTGAATATCCAATTGTTGATTGGTTGTTGGGATCTATTAGAGGGCCAGATACTATGGGTCCCAAGGCCAACTTGGTTTGGCTATTTAGATTAGGTTTCTTGACAATCTTCTAGGTTGATTTCAAGGTTAAGGAAGGTGTTATTTGGGTTAAGGAATTTTCTGATCATCCAATACAAAGATGTAAGTCATTGCTATAAGTACGTGGTCGACATCTTGACCACAGTGGCTTCTTCCTGTATCGTCAAGATGGAGCATCTGTTGTGGTTCTGAGGCTAAAATATATGTAGTACAACCTCATTGGACAAGATTTGCAATATCATGGCTTTAAGGCCACAGATAAATTGATATGTTATTCTGTCAATCACAAGCCGAACAGGTTATTGTTGAAACTAGACTTTAAGAGGCTTTCGATACATCTCACGGAGTTTTCTTTCTATTAGATGCTTGGGTCTTTGGGTCTAAATGTTTCTCTTTGTTAAGAGATATTTTGTTCAAACAAATATTCAAGCCTTTCGATGACACTCGTAAATAGTTTTGTTTGAACAAAAGCCTCATGCAAGGAGATGCTTTGTCCTTGTTGCTCTTTATGTTGATTGTGAATTTCCGTTTTCAGAATGCTTTCTAAGTCGAGGGATTTGGGCCTTATTAGTGGAATTAACAATGCTCATTTTCCCAATAATAACTTTGTGTCTTCAATTTGCATATGCTACTCTTGTTTGTGCAGTTGAGTCGCAGTTTCTAAGTTAACCTAAGATTACTCCTATTTGTTTGGAGCAAGGCAATCTTCCTAGGAAATCAGTTTACAGTCAATTGCAAATTATCTAATCCTTGTCTTCCTTATCTAGGGCTTCCTCTTAGACTTGGGCCTTTAATCAAATGAGGCTGTAAGGTAGTTTGAGCTTAGGTTGGGTAGTTAGAACTTAGAAGAGCCAATTCTAATAGAAGGAAGATTGATTCCTAATTCATTGCTTTGAAGTTTTCTCACTTATTATCAAAATACCAAATAGTATTAGGTCTTTCTTTCATAGAGGTGTAAAGATACAAAAAATGGATCATGTTTATCATACTGGTCAGTAATTTTCAAAGGAAAAATTAAAGTAGGTATGGAATTATTATTAGCGATATTTCAGCTGAGCTCTACTGAGAATATGGTCTTGAAGGTTTTACCCTTGTAGAAATATGCTATAGAATGCTATGCCATGGTACAAATATTTTGGAAACCCTAATCCTCTTTCTGATTACAAGGAAACCAATTGCTTCTCTTCCATTTGGATGGGAGTTCGTGAGGTGGAATGATTACTTCAACCTTCATGCTAGGTAATAGGAACTAGGAAGTGCATTTTGCCTTTGGTGTTGTCCATTGCATTTGTGAACTCTTGTTCTTCCCTTCTAGAGTATCTAATGTGGTTTTATCAAAATTGATGATAAAATCTGCCATAAAATCTTCGATGGAAATGTTCTTTCAGTCTCTTCATTTTATGGAGTCATTAATATTGGTAATATTTCATGGACTTATAAATTCCTCTGCTTCTATTAAATTTTACAAGACCGAGATTGAGATCAACTAGGGATGTTATAATCAGGATTGTTAATATTGTAAAATTAGAACAATGAGATTGAATTGGTTGAAAAAAAATCTAAAAATTAAAAGAGAACAAAAAATCTAAATTGAAAATTTTAAATAAATAAAATAAAAGTAATGCTTAATTATTCTTTCATCTTTATGTTTCATATGTTTTTATTGTCAAAGAATATGTAACATTAATTAAAAGGGGAAAAGATAGTCTAAAAAATGATGAGTAATATAGAATAGCTTATCAAATATCAATCAAGGTTTTTAATCTCGTATTATATCGGCATACTAAGCAGTATTAGTATGCCTAAGATAGGCATAAAACCCTCTGAAAATATTTGAAAAATAGAAAAAAAATTAAGATAGGGTTTTTTAAGTTAGAAAAAAAATACATTTAGTATATTTTTAGCAAATTAATGTAAATTAGGTAAGAATAGTGTCATATATCTTTTTCGGGCTTTGATGAGTGACCTTGTACAAGGTTCGTAATTTCGGTCAATTCTAGATCGTCCTTCCGTTAATATTGAATTTTCTACCAAAAAATTATTTGAATCGTTAGAGTCTTTTGTATACAACTTGAACTTTAATATTCAAATGAATTAAGTAATTACATGTCTAGATATATCTGATTTTACCATCAAAACAAACGGTGGGCCTCCACGGGTGGTGGATCGGGGCTCTCGATCCTATGTATCTGTACATAAATATAATATGTTTATTGTATTCAATCCTAAAATAGATCCCACGACATAGTATATTGATACACTGTATGTCATTGGTGTATCAATGTGGTGATGGTCGTAGGTTGATCGTCGTGAATCACGTGTTCGAGGTGGCTCCTGAGGTATGTAGAGGTGAATGTTAGAACTTCTACTTTCGCTGTTGATTTGTTGCTCTGTATTATACTGTTGCTCGGAGAAGTATGACCAACTATCACTGTACTACTATTAGCCATAAGATTCTCTATAATACAACAACTATGAATATGATGAGCTTCGTTTTGTGTCTATGTCGTGTAGGCTCTGTCGCATCTGCTGAAAATCATCCAATGACTTCCTCTTCCTCTTCCGTGCATAAACTTGACCAATACCTCGTCAAGCACCATGATCTGAATCTCGGGTGGCATGTGTAAAATACTATTATGTAAAATACTGCTCCTTGGTTTATGCACCATCCTCAAATTATGTGGACAGGACCAACGACTCCCAGCGTCCCCGCCATTATTGATTAAAGCACTACTGTCCACGTCATTGCCATGTCTCTAGACCGAGCGAATTGTTGAATATGATTGCGAAAGTGTCTCATCACCCGACTCGATTCTTTCCAACGGTGCAGTTGATGCTATTGCTTTTTCCTTTGCCTTTGCCTTTGTACGTTGGGCGGACAATTGTGACAGTTGAGTGTCTCTAGTTCCTGAGTAGTTTGACTCGATCTTATTTGGCTCCTTCCACTACATTTTAACCGAGGGGAATTTTTCTCCTATTGGGGATTTGCTTCCTGATAAGACCCATAGGGTTTTATCATGGAAGAAGAGGGAGAAAAGGGATGATCACTTCGAGGGGATCGACCTCCTTAATCACTTTAAGGGGATTGGCCTCTTAGACTTTGTCAAAGACTGGATAATATTTCATTGATTGTCGAAAAGAAATAGATACATTCCTATTTACAGAGTTCCACCCAAAGTCTACTAGGACTTGGACTCTTAATAAATAAATAAATAAATATCAAATAAACCTCTATTCGACTCTTATTGAACTAGACCAACTCAATAAAACATTATTCAAAGCTTAGAAAATAAAGGGATCCTAATAATTCCTCCTCTTTCAAATCAGCCTTGTCCTCAAGGCTAAGTAGCATCAAACTCAAGGAGCTTCTCTTTCAGCACTTCAGTCATAGGGTATCTACGATGCATCACAACATGTTGATCAAGTAAGTATAGTCTCCATTTTTGATAGTGTAAGCAATAGGTCGACCTTTCAATGTAGTAGTCATTGTAGTTTTCTGAAGAACCCTATCCATCCGATGGCTAGTGGTAGTTGTGACCTTACTTCCACGTCTTCCCTTTAGGATCACCTGCTTTCCATTAATAAAAAACTTCATGATTAGTTTAGATAAATTCCAAGAAACATCACCCAAGGTTGATAGCCATTTAATTCCAAGCACCACTTCGAAGACTTCCAAGGGTAGCAAAAATAAGTCAACAAGAAACTCTTAGCCTTGTATAATCAATTTTATCTTCGAACATTTGCTATCACAAGTTAAAATCCGTCCATCAGCGACCTTTACTTTGAATTTGTCACAGCCTTCAATGTGATAGGCCAATCTGTCAGCAACCTTACTGTCCATAAAATTGTTACTGCTACCAGTATTAATTAAAACTGTAACATGCTGATGTTCCAAAGTTCCTCTAACTTTCATAGTTTGCGGGTTAGAGTAGTAGGCTAATGCATGCATTGTATGTATGATAGGTCCAACATCTTCATCAGAATCTATACCTTCATGATTGGAGTCCACATTGTTAGCTTTCGGTTACTCCCAAATTGGTTTAATCATCAGAAGTTGCCCTTGTTTACATCGGTGCTCCCTACTCCACTTTTCATCACAGTGCTAGCACAAACCCTTCGCTGATCTTTCCTTGAGTTTTTCTCGTGTTAGTCTTCGGGTGTTAGGGTTTCGGTTGGCAATAGAAGGGGCGGGTGGCTTGCTGATCATCTGTTTATTGTTACTTCTGTTTCGATGATTTTTCCTGCTGATTTTTTCCTCATGAAACGTGCAAATGAGATTGCAACTGTCATAGTGCGGGATTGGCGAGCTTTGACTTCACACCGGATATCTAGATTAAGTTCTTCAATAAATGTTCCCACCAGTTGTTGTTTGGACCTGTCTTTGGCTTGATTTGATAATTGTTCAAATTTGTTCTGATATTCTAGTACTATAGCAATTTGATAAATTTTAATAAGTTGCCCATCAACATTCACATATTCAGATGGTCCAAAGCGAACGAGAAGCCCTCTCTTGAATTGCTTACGAGGGGACCCCGTGGCAAGTTTTGTACCAATTATACCATTTGATTGTATCTCCATCTAGTTGGATTGAAGTTATTTCCACCTTGGATTCTTCTAGAGTTATGTGAAAACTAAAATTTTTTTCTACCCTAGAGATCTTACTGGTCGGATATCGATCTTCCCATCTTGGAAATTCCACCTTCATTTATGGATAGCTTGTGTCCTATTCTTGGTTCCTTTTCCCTGTGCCTCCAGATCGATTCAATGTAAGACTTGAACTTTCATCTTGTTGAAGCTCTCCAATAGACTCTTTTTAAAATCGTTAAGGGTTTCTTGCAGTCGGTTTTCAATTCTGGTTTCCAATGCTTCAATTTGGGCTTTCATTGAGTTGTCGGTAGCCATTACGTAAGACTGCAAATCTGTAATCCCTAGTTCTTGTTTCTGATGTCTGGTCAAGGGCATCAGCATTGTCCTATTTAGTGTAACTTTTGATGATGTCAACCCGAGGCAGCGTTGGGGATGTAGCTGGGACACGAAGCTACTGAGGAAACGGACGTCGAGGGCAATATAAAGGCTTGTTGCGGTTGCTGCGAGGAGGAAAGGTTGCTGCCCGGTTTTTATTGCTGCGTGGGGTGAGAGCGCCAAGGCTGGAAGGTGGTGGCGTTGGTGTGGGGAACGACTGAGGGTGGCTACACGTGTGGCTGTGGTTGTTGCGACCTAAGGGGAGCGATCGTCGAACAGCCAGGGTTAAGGCTGCGGTGGTGCGACTGGGAGTAGCTACCATAGTTGTTGTTAAGGCTGGGAGGCTAGCGTCGGTCGAGGCAATGTTGAGGGTGTGGCTGGGAGGTGGCATTGACAAGGGTTGAGAGGCAGCGGTGGTGGCAACCGGCGGCTGCGACAATAGAAGGTGCTCTGTTTCTGTTGTACCGTAGAAGGAGCTGTTGGTGACGCTGAAGGATCGCGAGCGATTTTGGAGAGGAAACGATGGTGCGACAGCTATTGTTGATGTCGGTGGAGGAGAGGAAGTGGTGGTGGTGCGGTTGGGAACAATGGCAATCGGTGAGTTGCCCTATTTCGGTCGCCTCAAGGAGGGAAGTTGTTGCCCAAGGTCGAGAGGTATTGGTGGTGGCGCGATTGGGAGTAGCATCACCAAGGGTTGCCGAGGGCTGGGATCGATGAGGGGGATGGTCCATTGGCCGGGAAATAATGGCGGCGACCCTTCTTGCTCTAGTAGGATGGGGGTTGTCTGCTAGCCGGGAAACAGCGGCAGCGTTGGCTTGGGCAACAACGAGGGGGGTGGTCGCTGGCCGAGAAGTAGTGGCGGCGGTGGTCGCTGGCCGGGAAGTAGCGACCCTTTCTCGCTGTGAGGAGGATGGGCGTGGTCGTCGGCTTCACCTTTTTTTTTTGTTTTGAGTTGATAGCTACGGTGAGGTGTTGTGAGAAATTACAGCGAGAACGTCGAGGATCGCCGCTCTGATACTAAATATAAGACCCCTAGGGTTTTATCGTAGAAGAAAAGGGAGAAAAGGGATGATCACTTTGAGGGGATCAGCCTTCTAGGGTTTGTCAACAGACTGGATAATATTTCATTGATTGCTGAAAAAGAAACAAATACATACCTATTTATAGAGTTTCACCCAGAGTCCACCAGGACTTAGACTCTCTGTGCCTCCAGCTCATTGATCGGCCTCTTGCTTGATGTGATGATCCACGCCTCTGCGTGGCAGCAGAGTCTTCGACAACTTGGGTGGCATAACATCCGTGAACTCCTTCAGGACGTTCGCCACCACAACAGGTTCATGAATGGTCTTCTCGTCGAGTGGCTCTAGCTTCATAATAGCCACGAATGTTAATTCGCCTTTTCGTACCCCTTTCTTCAGTTGTAATACTGATATCTGTTGGGGTTCCCTGGTTCCTCTCTGAGAGACGGGAATCACACAGGGGTCGTCACCTCCCATCATACATAGGGAGTTTAGGAATGACATTGGCACTAACTTCGCTGCGTGCATGAATTCCATTCTAAGAATCACTTGGAAGTCGTCTAGTGGCACTGCCTTCATGTTCATGCTCCTGCTCCATGTTCCGATCTTGATGAGGACTCCCTTTGCCAACCCGAAGATTCACTTGGCCTCCGAGTTTACCGCCTTCATTCGACTTAGGTTCTTCTCCAAAATCAGCCAAAGTCGCTTTGCTTCTCGATCGGCAATAAAGTTGTGGGTAGTGCTCGTGTCTACCATTGCACGGGTCGTTTGGCCATTGAGCTTAATGTCTACGTACATCAACTCGCTGTTTCCTATTTTTTGTGGCCTTGTCTTCATGTTCTCCCCCACTTGATCTCGCATAACATTTAACAAACGCATTGCTCTCATCCGGGGTCCTTGTGACTCCTTATCGTCAATACTAGATTGTGAACTACTCGAACTAAGAGCGATAGCCTTGCCCTTGTCTGATCTGGGGGGATGGATAGAAGCAGTTAAAGCATTGAGTGCTTGTTTTTGTGGGCACTCCCTCACCATGTGCTGCCCTCCGCACAAGAAGCATCCGCCAGGTTTCGAGGCCTTGCTTTTTGAGCTTGGCCCTTTGTAGGAACTCTTCTTCTTTTGTTCGCCCCCGGGCTCCTTCCCTCGAGAATATTTTGGAGAGCGATTTCCTGAAGATTGTTGCCTTTTTCCCAGGTCCTCAGAGGAAACAAAGTCGGTGAGCCTTTCTGTGGCAGCAATTGCCCCGATCACATTGGTGACATTCCTTTGATGTAGTTCTTGTTGGTCTCATGGCTTTAGACCATCGAGGAAGCTGAACAACTTATCCTTTTCAGACATGTTTATTATGTCCAACATTAGTGCAGAAAATTGCTTCACATAGTTTCGAATGGAAGTACTTTGGCGGAGTTGTCTCAACTTCCTTCTTGCGACGAACTCTGTGTTCTTCGGTAGGAATTGAGTTCTCAACTCCTGCTTCAAGTCCTCCCATGTGTCTACTCGACATTGACCTTGTTGGATCTCCTCCCAACGGGTTCATCACCAAAGTTTTGCATCCCCATTTAAATACATGGTTGCTATCGAAACTTTGGTTTCTTCAGAATCAGGCATCGTAGCTTGAAAGTATTGTTCCATTTCGAACAGGAAATTCTTGAGCTCTTTAGCATCTCGGGCACCTCCATAAATACGGCTAGGGTGCCCTAAAGTTTTATGGCGGTGCAACGCGGGTGTTGCTTCCTCCCGCATTCAGTGCCTTTATGAGCATGGTCACCTTGGAAGTGAGTTTTGCCACGACTTCCTACAGATGTTGCATGGAGTCTTTGGTGTCATTTGACAGTTGGTTGACTAGGGCCTCAACCTTGTCGATTTGGGATTCAGCTTCTTCTTGCGAGCTCTTTATCCCAATAAGTCTTCGTTGGCCATGGTAGAGATCCTCCAAGCTTGCTTCAAGAATATCCAAGTGGGTTTCCGCCACTGTGAGTCTCTCCTTATGACTCTTTTTCCCGGTTGGCGCTCCAGATTGTGTCTTCTCTGCTCGCGAAGAGTAGCCAACTTCTCGCTCATCATGTTCGCTGCCGCGTTCCTGAGCGGCTCCAACAGCATGAGAGCGAGTATGCACTTGCAGCCCACCTGCGGCTGCTTGGGGCAAAGGTCCGGCTTGCCTCGCCTTGCTTAATTCGCCACGTTGCTTTACCATGGCGAAATTGCGAAGTTCCTTCGCTGCTTGCTCGAATTGCTTGCCCGCTCTGATACCACAATGTCACTGACTTAGCTGGAATTGTCTAAGTCGTGAGACACCCTTGCGGCCAAGACGCGAACTTAGCTTGAGTTGCCTAAGTCGTGAAGCGCCCTTGCGCCAACTTCTCGGACTTAGCTGGGATTGCTTAAGTCATGATGCGCCCTTGCGATATGCGTCTACAAAGGTCATCTACAAAGGTCAGTCAATTTGTAACCTCACTTAGGTCTAGAAGGATATGTAAAAGAGAAAGTTGATTAGTTCGAAAAATGACCGACAGATAAGTCCCAACGTCTCGCGAAAGGGGAAGCTTTACAAGCAATTCAGCGAGCACCTTGCATGCACAAGAGAAAAGAGAGGAAGGAGGAAAACAAGGACTTTAGAAGGTTGAACAAACAGTTGCAAGTCTACAAACAACTACTTACCGAGTGCCGGGCGCGAAGGCAAGTTCCCGTCAAGTTAACGTGCGAATTTGTGAAGAGTTTCTCAACACTCGATAATATACCGAAGCCCCATCTAGCCTTGTGCCACCCGGGGGGTTCTAGGGTGCTGAGATAGCTGACGTTTCGCGCGCAGCTACGGCTTGCAGAAAACAAGCCGCGACATGTGAAAACAGGGCTGTTTTGGGCAATTCGGCCCGACGTGGCGAGCGGTCGCACTGCAACATTGTAACTTGTTCGAACATGCATTTTTACAAGAAAAAACACACAAAACTAATGCAAAACATGCTGCCATGTCTAGGTACAAGCATGCAAAAGCGACGAACAGTTCGTTGAACGAAGTTGTTATGGGTGCGCGATGACCGTTCGTGACATCACGTAGCGACAGAAATAGGGCAAAACCAACCCCTCCCCCCCTTGCCTCCTCACACCTGCCGCAACTGTCGATCGTTGCTGCTTCCTTCTTCCTTCAATATTGGCATTGATAACAGCCGTTGCAGCCTCAACCCTCGACCGCTCGCGATCCCTCGATGTCGCCAATGTCTCATCCCTTGGTGCAGCAGAAACAGAGCATTGCTGCTAGTTGTGCCGCCATTGTTGCTCCCAGCCCTTAGCAACGTTGCTCCCAGCGTCTCATCCCATGATGCCTCCCAGCCTTAGCAGCAATAGCCTCCCAGTCTCAGCAGCGGCAGCCTCCCAGCCTCCTAGCCTTAGCAGCTTTGATACCAAATGATAAGACCCTAGGGTTCTATCATAAAAGAAGAGAAAGAAAAGGGATGATCACTTCGAGGGGATTGGCCTCCTTAATCACTTCGAGAGGATTGACCTCTTAGGGTTTGCCAAAAGCTGGAATAATATTTTATAGATCCCGAAAAGAAACTGATACATCCATATTTATAGAGTTCCACCTCTAAGTCCATCAGGACTTGGACTCCTAATAAATAAAGAAATCTTAAATAAGCGCTTTTTCGACTCTTACTGAATCAGACAAACTCAATAAAACATTATTCAAAGGTCAAAAAATAAAAGGGATCCTAACAAGTTCCTAACACTCCCTCGTTGTTAAATGTTGGATCCTTGTGTCAAACTTTTGAATAGAGGAGACCATGCTCTGGTAATATGGATCTTGAATTATATTTGCTGGAATCATGTAGAAGTTGAACCATTTTGAAATTACCTTCCCAATATCCCGCTTTTTTTCTTCTGTATATGCATCGTCAATTCGTGTGGACGATAGGCTTGCGGATCAATATCAACAATATCTGGCATTGACATCCTGCCAAGACCTCTTATAAAATCATGGAGTCCACCATGCCTCATGCTACTAGTTCGACTTAATTGAGGAGGGGCAGTTGGCTGCCTCATGCTGGGTGACCTCTGGATTCCAATGCCACCGTCGTGCTCCCATTGTGAGTCGACCCTCCCATTGTGAGTCAGGTCGTCGATGCCCCATTGCTTCGTCATACATTTTCTGATGCTCTAGTGATGCACGAATACCAACAGTGAGATCCGGGTCGATTTCATTGCCGCGACCCTCATAGTCGTCATAAACTGGTTCCTACGTAGTCCTATAGTATTCTTCTTGAGCTCTTGCTTTCTTTTTTATTGTATCTTCTCTTGCTTGTTGTAACTTGTTTTGAAATGATTCACGGATCTTCGTCGGAACCTTCTTGCATTTTGCAATATCAGGATACCCGTTGGCCAAATGCATCTTCACTCGAGTGATTCCTGCACCATTGCCAATGCAGTCACATTAAATACATTGTTAATGATGATAGTTCCCATCCATCTTTTGGGCATGAGCCCAAGCATCATTATATGGCTATTCCTTTGGTGTCATGTTCCTACCAAATTTAAATCAAATAAGCTATAAACATGTCAAATACCCGAATAGGTATTAAAGATGTTGAATTGACCTAATATCAATCAAATTTTGATTAAATCATCATTAAAACCACTAATCGCAGCATTAAAAAACTTTATTAAAACTTAATTAAACCTATTTTACCATAATATGTTAAACACGTAAAAGCAACATTAAATACATAATTTTGATCCATTATAGGTCAAATTACGATGGAATCATTATTAGATACAATAATCACACAATTATCATAGTTAATACCCACTGATTATTTCTCTTTCAATATTAGAAACATGTCAAACATCCTAATAGGCATTAAAGATATTGAATTGACTCAATATTGATCAAATTTCGATTAAATTATCATTAAAACTACTCATTGCAGTATTAAAAAACTTTATTAAAACCTAATTAAACCTATTATACCATCATAAACATATGATCCAATACTCAATATGCATGAAATATAAATATTTTACCTATTAAGTATCTAATTTCAAATAAATCAATATTAAACACACTAATCACAACATTAAGGACCTTAATTACTCCCTAATTAATACTATTCTACCATCAAAAGCATATCAAACAACATATTAGACATTAAGTCATACATCATATAGAATACACTTAATCATCTTATAAATCAATGAAAATCTAGAAAGAGAATACATATCTCTTGATTAAAAAGTTCTTCCTTTTAATCCTCCTAAATTAATTCTCTTAAATTTGATTCAATCCACAAATCATTGCTTTGTTGAGTTTAGGAGAGTGAAAATGCGAGAATAAGAGAGATTGTGAGTAAAAATTAGTTTAAAAGAGTGTGAGAGTGAAATGAATTGAAAGAGAAGGAAAGATTTTGAAAATCCTTTAGGATGCCTCCAACAGTCAAATTGATAGTTTGAAGACCGTTATCAATCGTTAACAATCGGTTTCGATCGTTACTGCCCGCTACAAGTCGGTAACGGTCGAAATCAATTGGTACCGCCTGGTACAGGTCGGTAACGATCGAAATTTTGGCCATTACTGCCCGATACAACCTTGTATCGCCCGATACGATGCCAAAAATATGATACCGCCCGGTAGCAAGTGGTCTGCATGTTGATAGGTTGGCAGGCTGATACATATCGCTCGTACCAGGCGGTATGGTACAAATTTAAAAACCCTAATATCAATCATATTGTACAAAGATACTATTGTATTAGATTACCATCATTTAACTCATACAAAAACTGAAAACTTTTAATTTGTAGCTTTTAAGATATTGGTGTGTCCTATATGCATAGTGTAAGATAATATAAAAAGCAAGGAAGATAAACATTTGGAACATCCTATGATGTCTACTTTCTTTTATAGGTTCACTAATTTCTAATTCATTTTTGTCCTCTCCCTACACTATTTTATCCAAAGTATATAGTTTCGAATAATACCACCTGGTACGGGCGGTTCGTTTCGGGCCGATAGTAAACCGGTACGCAGACTGCTCGCTACTGGGTGATATTTTATATATATATATATATATATATATATATATATATATATATAAATATATATATGACGTCACCTCGCGTGGGGGAGAAGGGAGGTTTACTTATATATATACTGAACGGTATATCGCTTGGTATACAGTACCGTATTGTATCGAGAGAAGGTCGAAACTCTGGTACGATACGATATTTCAATCCTTGATTTTATCTATACTATAGATGATACTGAGTGAGACATATTACAACAAGAATGATAAATAGTAAATGTAATGGTTGCAATAGAGAGAATAATTTCCATGCCTCTTTTAATTTATAGTCATCGTCGTAGGTCTTTAATTTTTCTTTTATCTCATCTTCCCTCATCTACTATGTGTCCTTCCCTCTTTCTTCTCTTCATTTGAAGCTAATATGCTCAAAATGACCAAAAGGACTAAATAGTATAAGTACGTTTGCTTCTAGCTAATTCCTAGCAATATCTAACTATATGGTAAAAAGTTCTACTGAAATCAGATTGACCATGGATTGGGTGTATCATATTGGTACCAATTGATATTGTAAATTATGATTAGGGCACCTGTTTTGGTGTTTTAGGTAGATTCTAATTAACAAAGCTAGTGCTATACTTGAAACTAGTCGGTGAAGTCAGTGATCTCTCTTTTGAAATCAGGTGCATAGTTACCTTTGTTGTTAAGTATTTGATTCTTAGAGGCTCCACACCTTTGTCTTCGAATAATACTGCTCGGTACAGGTGGTAGGTACTTGTTCACCAGCAGACTGGTATGCGAACCGCCAACTACCGGGCAGAATGATACTGGGAGGGTAAAAATGCAGAATGGATTTCGAAAGAAAACCAATAGAATAGTTGTTCAGATAGAAAATGTCACAGGAGACAAGGAGCGAATTCTTGACGAAACTTTGATAAAATGAAAAATAGCTCACCACCTAGTTTAAAATCAAAAGGGATACAGAAAGATCACCACCCTAATGACAATAAACAAGGATACAGAACTAAAAGCAAAAGACTCACCACTCAAGGATGCATCCAAGAGATACAGAGTTCAAAAGAGCACTCCAAGAGAGCTTCTGCCAATATCCTCAGTTTTCTAAAAACCCTTTCAAAGCCCTAAACATGAAAATAAATACTAGTGTATGAAACATCCCTTCATGCATAGGGAATTTCGAAATTAAGTCCTTTACAGCTACCAACCACCTCCTTTAATCGAAATTAAGTCCTTTACAGCTGCCAACCACCTCCTTTAATGTATTCCTTAGCCACGAAGCAAAGCACCATGAGACAGCTTTACTTTTGTGCAGCGAATATGCTGATGAGCTGTCTTATCTGAGTTGACTGAGTTGAAGATTATGGGACAATATTGTTGGCTAAAAAATCATATTATCAGCATCATCCATATGAACAGATTGTAGCAAATTAGACACTCCCGTGTCACAGAACGTTGGATTTCACCCCGTATCGGACGATACGGGGCTATATTGGGCGATAATAGTCAAAATTTCGATCATACTTACCCGACACAGGTTGGTAATGGTCAAAATCGACTGTTACCGACCTGTAACAGTGTTCCAACGGTCAAATTGACCATTGGAGCTCTTTCTCATGAGTTTTGAAACCCATCCTCCCTCATATTTCACTCCATTTCACTCTCACACTCTCTTAAACTACCTCAAACTCATTTTTTCTTACATTCTCTTTCTTATTCTCACAGTTGCACTCTCCGAAACTTTACAAAGTAACGATTTGTGAATTCAATCGAGACTAATTTGGGAGGATTAAGAGGAAGAACTTTTTAATCAAGAGCAGTACGACCAATAACAATACGGTGGTAGTTGGTTATACTTCTCCGAGCAACAGTATAATATAGAGCAGCAGATCAGTAGCGAAAGTAGAAGCTCTGACATTCACCAATACATGCCTCAGGAGCTGCCTCAGACAAATGTGATTTATGATGATCAACCTATGATCATCACCACATTGATCCACCAATGACATATGATGTATCAATAAACTATGTCGTGAGATCAGGATTGGATCCAACAAACATATTATATTGATATGCAGATGCATAGGATCAAGGACTCCGATCCACCACTCGTGGAGACCCATTATTCATTTTGGTGGTATAATCAATAATCAACTATATCTACATATGTGATTATTTAATTCATTTGAATTTTAAAGTTTATTTTATAACAAAATAATCTAATAATTCAAATGATTTTTCTGTAGATATTTCAATATTTTATCCAAGGTATACAGTTCGTAATGGACCGAAATACGAACCTTGCACAAGGCTATTCCTCAAAGCTCGAAAAAGATATGTGATACTATTCTTACCTAATTTACATTGATTTTGCTAAACTTATACTATTACTATATTTATTTCTAACTTAAAAACCCAATCCTAATTTTTTTTTTAGGTATTTTCGGATGATTTTATGCTTAAATTAGACATACTACTCGATACACCGTACCGTATCGTATTGAGCAAAGCTCGAAACTCCAGTACGGTACGAAATTTCAATCCTTGATTATGCCAACTTATGATTTTGATTTCACATTGCCTACTTTTGGTTCAATAAGTGACTTAATGCATCTGAGGTTCGGTCCATTAGTTTGCAACTTTTCTTTTACATGCTTGGCATTAATCCAATACTTGAATGGCACTTGTATCAAGATTTAAGTTTATGAGACTGGTTCCACTAAATTGGGGATTAATGACTGTTATGCCTAAAACTGAGGCCTGTAGCTTTTTTAGCTTTGAATCCTAATGCATGTGCTATCCACATTCTAGATCTAATGCTAGGTGGGTAATGGAAGATCCAACGACAACTTTAGAGGACATTAATCCTTACCTGTGATGCTGTTCACATGAGCTTTTCCTTGATCAATTTAAATACCAACTTTGGAGAGATGATGTGAACATCTGATCTTGTAACTTTGTCAAACCTTCAACGCAGTCTTCTTGATTCTGAATTGAAATTTGGGCAAAGGTGGAAGTGACCCTGTCTTGGATATCTAAATGGAATTTAGGCACATTGTGAAGCATGGTTTTGAGCTTTGGTAGGTTCTGTCACATGCTGACCACATCCTTGTATGCCAGAATGGTATTGATGCAAGGGTCTATGCTATACCAAAATTTGTATCGATACACCTTCATGCATGTTGTTGCCTTGAGCCAGTTAGCATGGACCTGGTGGCTTGCTTTGAAGCACAGGCTGTTGTATTTTAAAATGTTGTGCATATCTGTGACTGATTATGCTTGTTTGGTGAAAGCCAAAAGTATCTAAAGATTCTAAACTGCCATGATATTATATTAGTCTAGAGAATCGATACATGTTTGCATTCTTCAGTTGAGAATTATGATTTTCATTTGGCTGAATAGTATGTTCTCAATGTTCTATTTTCCTATGCTAAGTTTTTTATCAATCTGATACTATGTACAATATACAACTAGAAACTGGAGAACATCAATTCATAAATGGGTTGTGGCAAAATTTAATCCATAAGTGGATAATATTTACTCCTATTTTTGTAGGTTGCTTTCAAAACTGGTGAGTTCAACCAACAAGTCATTTTTGTTGGTGGTTTGACAGATGGATTATTGGCAACTGAGTATGTTTCTTTTAATTTGACATGCACTTTTTGTCAGAGTTTCTTGTATCTAATAATTGTTGCACCTGGTTGTACTATGCATCTATTGGTATCAAAATCAAGTCTAAATGTTTGGCATACTTGCATTTGTAAATATCACCTACAGGAATAATTTGGTTGGGTAGTATTTAAACTTTGAATTTTACTTCAGTTCTGGTCGTGTAATTCACATTGAGCAATTTAATTTGTCAATATGTAGTTTGACCTGATTATTCACAATACATAAGGCTCTTCCTTTCAGCAATTCTGGGCCTCTCTTAGCAAATTAACCCCTCAGTTTCTCTAATATCCTGTGCATTGTGGCCCCTTGTTCCTCTTATGGCAGATCTAGGAGTATTTCTTGTTGCCTCAAGATTTAGATGATGACCAAACCATAACATATGGTATATTCGTTGATCATGTAACTGTCTCAACCAGAGCTAAAATATAAATTCAATCCTCAGCAGATTAATAAAGAAACAAATTCAATTTACTAAAACGCTTATGGCATGAATCATCATAACTGATGCAACACTCATTGCCATGCCTCCTTACTTCCTTGGTGACAGTGCTGCTGCCTCCTCTTACTGTCCTCCGCCACCTTCTCCACCTTTTCTTTCTCCTTTTCCTCCTTTTCCTCTATCTCCTCTGCCTCATCTGTCTCATCCTCCTCTTCTTCCTCTTGCTTTGCCTTCTCCTCCTCTGTCTTCTTGTAATCCTCTCTACTCTGGTCTGGATGATACCAACCCTTACTTCGGTTTGGTATGCCTGCTCTGTATCAGTATCATATTGGTTCAGCTGCCAGCTGGTATTGATATTGGAACAAGATTTTAATCCATGTCTTGAACAGGAGTGAATTAATATGAATCAATTTGAACCATAATAAGCAAATTATAATTCCCCCAAGCTTTTTGTTCTATTTTCTTTATATTGTTGAAGAAGATAATACAAGTTTCTGTATAGTGCTCTTTTAATTGTATTATGCCAAATTCAAGAAACCCCATTATTTTTGCAGATACTTGGAACCTTTATCTATTGCTTTGGAAAATACAAAATGGTCCCTGGTGCAACCTTTGCTGTCTTCATCATATATTGGATATGGCACTTCCAGCTTAGATCAAGTATGACTTCCTAAATTTATTACTTGTGTAATTGCTTTTCTTTTTTTTTGTTGTTAAATTCGGTTTCTTTTATGTGAAACATATAAAAACCACAAAAAAGATCCTGGTTTGACTCCATACTACATGTATTTCTGCTTCATTTTCCTTAAGATGTCTCATGAACTTAGTTTAGCCCATTAAAAATAAATGTTATTAATTCCCTTGACTTAACTAAGTTAAACTTATTAAAATACACAGTGTATGAGGTCATAGTTGCTTATGTGTTCTCTCTCACCCATCATAGATGATGATCATAAAAAAATAATGATATAGTTGAGCATAATATTGAAATTATCTTATTGTAATGGATCATCTGGCCTGAAGTATAACTTGACAGAAGTTTATATGATCGGAGTAAGTATGAACCATACTACTGTATCTTATCTCTTGCTAGTACATATGCTAATATTAGCACATGGGTTGATCATCACCAACATCATGTCCTTGGCACTTGGAATAATCGATGACATATAGATGCCTAACTATCAAGGTTCCCCTTCTTATGTTGCTTCATCTGGAGGGCTTTCTTATCTTCCAATCTCTGACTGCATTTTTAATTTTTGTGGGGCATTTATGTATTTGACCACATTGGGAAATCACCAAACAAAAGCATCTTCAGTATTGATATTCGCTCCACCATTGCCATTGCAATCATAATGGATGTATTGTCAATGATGATAGCTTTCTAAACGTTGAGCATGTTACCATGCCAAATCTAATCCCTAGTTGATGGTAGGATTTCTTTAAGTGCATGGTTAGTAAGCATGTGTCGAAGTCTATTTTGTTCTTTGGTCCATCATCTCTCTATTGCCATTATCATTCCCACAAACAATGCCAATTTTAATTGCCAAGGATTCTGGACCAACAAGATGTAGATGGTTAGTAGCCATTTGCAAGGATTGAAATTTCGTACCGTACCGAAGTTTCGAGCTTCGTTCGGTATGGTACGGTACAGTGTGCCAAGCGGTACGCCAGGGCGTAGTGATTTAAAAAGTGTTAGGCGCTAAAAGACGCCAAGGTCTAAAATGCCCGAGGTGCTAGGCGTTAGGCGCTCGTCCGAGCGAAGCGAGACGCTAAAATATAAAAATATATAATATAATTAATAAATATAATTATTTAAATAAAAATATGATATTAAATTAAAAAATCTTACAAAATCACAATATCACATTAACAAAAAAATCTCAAAATTCAAAACAATAATAATAATTTCAAATAAATAAAAATTAGTAGTATTAAATTCAAAATAATATATTATTAATCTAATAAATAAAAAAATATTGTTACTAGTATACAGTTAACAGTATACTGTTAATATACTGTTCACAGTATACTATCGAGTCGATGTGAGAAGAGGTAGCAGTGAGCAGGGGGAGCGGGAGAGGCGAGCGGCGACAGTGGCAGCGACAGCGGTAGCAGCGAGAAGCGGTAGCGGGAACGGCGAGCAACGACAGTGGCAGCAGGAGCGGTGAGCAACGAGAGGTGATAGTGGCAGCGGGAGCGACGAGCGACGATAGTGGCAACGGTAGCAGCGAGCAGCTGCAGTAGTAACAGTAGCAATGAGCAGTAGCAGCGAGTAGCAACGAACGACGAGCGACGGCAGCAGGTGCGGCGACAGTGGCAACGGCAACGACGAGCAGGGTTAGGGTTGGGAAGTCGCGAGAGGAAGGCTGCTATCGGTGCTTTAGTTGGTTCGATTGAACCAACTAAAGCATTGGAGACCGAACCAGACCTAAAACGCTGGTTTTGTCACCTAGTTTAACCCAGGCGCTCGCTCGAAGCGCCCGGCGCCTGGGCTTGGGCGAGCGCCCAAGCAGCGCTGCCTAGAAATGAAGCGAGGCGCTCGGGCCTCGCCTCGCCTCGCCCTAACGCCTGAGCGCCTATTGAAATCACTACCAGGGCGTACCGAGCAGTACACCTAATTTAGGCATAAAATCCTTCAAAAATACCCGAAAATAAAAAGTTAGGATAGGGTTTTTAAGTTAGAAATAAATATAGTAATAGTATAAGTTTAGCTAAAGTAAATTATGTAAGAATAGTATCACGTATCTTTTTCGGATTTTAAGGAATAGCCTTGTGCAAGATTTGTATTTCGGTCTGTTACAGATTGCTCTTCTGTAAATATTGAAATATCTATAGAAAAATCATTTGAATTGTTAATTCGTAAATCGTTGCTTTGAGAGTTTAGGGGAGTGTAAATGTGAGAAAAAATGAGTTTGAGGTAGTTTAAGAGAGTGTAAGAGTGAAATAGGGGAGAAGATGAGTTTAAAAACCCATGAGAAAGAGCTCCGATATATCCCATATTGTTGCAGATCGGTAATAGTCAAAATCGATCGTTACCGAGCTGTGCTGAGTGGTAACAATAGAAATTTTGATCGTTACCATTCGATATATCCCGTATTGTTCGATACAGGGTGTGATATTGAGCATTCCGGCTGGTAGCGGGCCGTCCATGTACCGGTACGTACTGCCCGTACCGGGCGGTATTATTCGAAATTAAAACCCATGGCCATTTGGATGATGACTGGGGCTTATGGTGGGACTGTGAGGGAACTTGGTCTTTCAATGCTCAAGTCAGCTTGTTAGGAGTGAAGAAGTAGCAAACCAAAAGTTATAATCTTAAAGTTTGTGCACATTGCCTTGATGTAAAAACCCCCTTTATAGGCATGGATGGTTTGCTCAGAAAAGGAGATTGCTTCCTTCCATAGATATCATGATAGGCAAGTAGGTAGTGATAGTACTCTTTGTTCGATGGGTTTTCATTGTTGAGGACACTCCATCTGTGGGCTGAGATCAAAGAGAGTCCAAAGCCATGAGCTAAAAGTGAATAGCCGAGTGCCCTCATTCTTGGACTACATACCTAACACTATTGCAATTTGAAGTTTAGGGTTTTCAAGGTGACATGGTTAATTTATTTCAAACTTTTGGAAATTTAAAAATAGACAATGATGAACTGATGATATTCTATGTTGCTTAAATTATATAATGATTGAACAAAATCTAAGATATGAGACAAGTAATTTTTAAGATCCATTTGGTGTTATGTTTACAAGATCAACTATAGGTTGCATTCAGTGATTTGAAAAACATTAGGCACCAAGGTCCGAAAATGTCCAAGGCGCTTGCCTAGGTGTCCGCTTGAGCGAAGCAAGACACTTTGAAATATTAAAATATAAAAAATAAAAAATATAATTAATAAATAGAGATTAGTAGTGCTAAAATCTAAATAAAGACTATTATATGATAAAAGTAGTTAACAATCTACTATTAACAGTATTTAATCTATTGTTAACAATAGTTAGAGAGGAGAAAAGAGTCACTGACAGTGGAAAGTGGAAAAGAAGAGGGCGACGGTGACGGATGAACTTTCGGATGAAAGCAATAGCGATGGAGGAAGCTGTGGACAGCATCAGCAGTGGCGGAGGAAGCTTCAGATGACAGTAGCAGCGATGGAGGAAGCTGCGAATGACAACAACAGAGACGGAGAAAGCTTTGTATGGTCATAGCGGCAATGGCAGAAGTTGTGGACGTTGACATCGTGGGTGAAGGAAGCTTTAGATATATCCATCGGTGATAGAGGAAGCTACGGGTCCTCTTTATCGACGGTGGAAGGAGCTACACACGGAAGCAACGATGGCGGAGGGAACTGCACACGAAAGCTAGACCTTTGGACCCATCCATCGATGGCAAAGGAAGCGTCAGTCCTGTGCGTCAACGGTGAAGGTAGTGGTAGAGGAAGCAATGGTGGCGAAAGCAATGGCTGCACATGAAGTAGGGTTTATGGCTTGGGGTCGCGTGGGGTGGCGGGGTTTGCATGTGCTAATTTAGTAACATTATATTACTTGGTTCAATCGAACCACCTAAGCTATTGTTCAACTGAATGCTTTGTTTCAATTGGGCTCTTGCCCGAGGCGCCTTGCACTTGGGTTCAGGTGAGTGCCTAGGTGGTGTTTCATTGAAGCGCACTGCCTGGTCAAAGCTTGAGGTGCTCGGGCCTCGCCTCTCCTCACCCGAGCGCCTAGGCGAGCACCCAAGCACCTATTTAAACCCACCATGGTTGTATTTACCAAGGATTGGAATATCGTACCGTACCAAAGTTTCGACATTCGTTTGGTATGATACAGTACTGTATACCGAGCGGTAGACCGTTCGGTATATATATATATATATATATATATATATATATAATTCGACGACATTGCTTCAGCGACATCGCCTCTCTCTTCTCCCTAGGCGGGGTGACGTCATCGAGGCGACGTCGCCTTTATATATATATATATAGTAAAAAAAATCTTATGTATATTTATATATAAAAGTAAAAAAAATTTTTCAGCAACGTTGCCAAGGCAACACGACGTTGCCTTTTCCTGCCTGGGGAGAAAGAGGCAACGTTGCATATTTATATAATATATATTATATATATAATACCGCTTGGTAGTGGGCGGTCTGTGTACTGGTCTGCTGACGGACCGGTATGTACTGTCCGGTGCGGACGTTATTATTTGAAATTGTAATCCTTGGTATTTACTTATTCAAAGTAAAGAGACAAATAAAGACTTGCACATGGTGTTTATTGAGTTCTTATATATTCAGTGGATTTGAAATGGGAAAATGTTATCTAGTTTTATATTGTGCTGATATTGTATATGCAAGATAAAGTTGCCTTTATTGCAGTACAAAAGGAGTGTTTAGTGAGTTTTCTATCACATGATTATCATCAAATGTCACCTTCAAATCCTTATTTTTTGGCATTGGTAGTGGATGAACTTTCTAGATGTGTTTTTAATAACTTCTATCATTTGTTTTTATTAGCTTATGTTAATATTTGCAATGATGAGAATCTAATTGTGATTAATCTTAAATTTGATCTAATATATTTTTAGAAATAAGGTATTTTCCTAAGCAAAAATTAGACCATACATATGAAATGTGATTTTGACCAATACCAAGGAAAAATGGTATTGTAAGAAATGAATAAACTTTGGATGGAAAAGTTTTAGGTATACTGCATTTATTGCTTGGTATGAAAGGGAGATTGATGAAGATAATATATCATAAAATTAAAATGGGTTTGGCTAAAGTGGAGACAGGTTAGAATGTTGTATGACTATCATGTGTGTGCCCTTAGAATCCAAGGAAGATTTTATTAGACAATTATAAAACTAACTATATGGTTAGAATGTTGGGTAATTAGGAAACAATATGAGAAGAAAAAGTTATTGACTCTTAAAATGTGGATTGAGATGAATGTGTGCAGTTACTAAAAAGAGAATAAAATATAGTTAACTTCATGATTAATTAAAAATATTTTGATCAAGAATAAAATGTGATTAAA
Organism: Musa balbisiana; assembly: GCA_004837865.1. Lineage (NCBI taxonomy): Eukaryota > Viridiplantae > Streptophyta > Magnoliopsida > Zingiberales > Musaceae > Musa > Musa balbisiana. The sequence goes on along the minus strand of CM017195.1, from coordinate 14,900,408 downwards.
AAAAATTTAAAATGACATTGGTATAGTCAATGAAGTCTTATTTATGTAGCTTAGAAAATTATTAAGGGTAGTTTTGATCAAGAATAAAATGAGGGAATACCATTTAAGGTAATGGATATATCCAATGGAGACTTATAGATGCATACAAGTTGGAGGAGGTAAATTGTTAAGGATTAATGGTGTGTGGAGCATTAGAGGTAGACCAATAAAAATATTATTAGAAACAAATAAGATGTATTTCATTATCTCTTATTTTGACTAGTGATTCTTTCAACAAAGCATAATGTCAAAAAAATATCCATGTAGCTGACTAAAATAACTGGGATCTTATGGCTTGTTATTTTACAGCATAAGTTATATGTATTTTCTTTTAACATTAATATGCTTGACTTTATCTTGCTTTCTATCTTTCAGGACTCCTTAGAGCTGGATCAGTTAATTGGTTACTTGATAAATAAGGAAAACTCTGAGGGTGTTGTGCTGCTTGGGCACAGTACTGGTTGCCAGGTTGTAACTTGTGAATTTTATATGAAGTTTTATCTATTACATGTATGCCAGTGCAAGAAAAATTTTCACCGATTGATGTGGTACAGGATATTGTGCATTACTTAAGGACAAATTTGGCATGCTCCAAAGCAGTTCGTGGAGTAATTTTGCAGGTACCTTTCTTATTTGTGCCAACTTTTTATTTGGTGTCTTGTAGGGTGTGTTTTAAGTTAAAAGAACTTTTTAATTTTTCTTACTTGGACAAAAATTACTTTTATGTCTATCAGAAACAAAGCTACATGAAGCTTGATGTCCAACTTTAGCAAATAACATGTCTGACACTTAAAAATTAACTATATGTAAAGATTAGATCTTCCCGTGTCTGAACTCAATACCCTTGTGCACTAAGTCATCTATCTATGATGAGTATAAGGGCTTGTTGAGGAGTCCAAAGTTGTATTCAATATTCACGAATCACTAGAGCAGCATTACCTGGAGTAGAAGCCATGAGATACAAATATGAGCTCAATGCTTCATCCCACTATGATCTGACAATGATATGGGACCTTTTCAGTTTAGGTGCCTTCCACTTTGGGGCATCCTAGCGGTAGAGATGCTTTTAGGTTGGAGTGCCAGTAGAAGGCAGCATAATAACACTAAGATGGGTAGGAGTGGTAGTATGCAACATCCTTATGTCAGGGGCATTGGGATTTTCAGTTCTTGATAAAAATAATGGTTTTATTTCTTCTTAAAGGCCAAAAACAGTATGACCCATAATGGTTGATAGTGATCCATACTGACATGTAGTATATTTCAAAATTGGTATCTTATTGGTCCAGCCAATGGCCTATACAGACTCTAGATCGAGATTTTAATCCTTGCTATAAACAATATAATAAAATGAAGAGTTAATCATTCCACAAGTTGTCATGAATTTTAGAAAGTTGAAGGCAACAATTTGGGTAATCCTTACCTTGGGAAGGCCAAGAACCAAGAAAAGAAGATAATAATTAAAAAGAAAAGCCCTCAAGAGCCTCTCTCTAAAGAAGAGGGAAAAGCCTACCATTATCATTATTAACTCGATTTTGCCTCAGAAACTATGTATGTAAATCATTCTTCTTCACATGTAAGAGATGAATAGTGATGTGACATTACAACATGTAATGAGAATAAAAAAGTATTGTTATAATTGGAGGATATTTCTCCATCCCTACAACGTCAACATGCTTATTGGTTGAGAAATAGTGCTGGTTGATGGAGAAACAATTAAGAATCTCTAATTGCAGATTGGCATGAGTTGGTGGTCCTCTTGGTCATATGGAGAAGATTCTCGTTAGGCCTTTAGTGATGGCAACACCGAACATAGTCTAGATAGGTCGCGTTGGGCAGTAAACCCGCACCAAGGCAAGTGGTGCCACTAGGATAGTACCGATTTGGCTAGTGGTGCAACCGCTAGTATTCAAAGTTGTTCATTTTAGGCTTTGTCTGAATACTTGAGTTGGTCTTTGCTTTCCTTCTAATTAAGTATTCAATTCCAGTTTTGTGCATGCGATATATGTGTAGATCAAAATATAATATTGAGCAAATTCAGCCATGTAATAACTCATGTTGGTAGACTAATTCATGTATAACTACATCTTTTGAGTCCATTTTCTGCTTGGTTTTTGGTTAAATTTTCCCTTTGCTCACCAATCATGTCATGAATCTTACACTAATATTGATTCTTAAACAAGTTATATCATCTAAGGTTTTTAATTTCGTACCATATTGGCGTAACGACCCTTGCTTGGTACGGTATATACCAAGCAGTACGCCTAAAAGAGGTATAAAACCCTTCGAAAATACCTGAAAAAAGAAGAAGTTAGGATAGGGTTTTTAAGTTAGAAATAAATATACATTTAGTATAGTTTTAGCAAAACTAATGTAAATTAGGTAAGAATAGTGCCATATATCTATTTCGGGCTTTGAGGAGCAGCCTTGTACAAGGTTTATAATTTCGATTCATTCCGGATTGTCCTTCTGTTAATATTGAATTATCTAAAAAAAATTATTTGAATTGTTAGATTATTTTGTATATAACTTAAATTTTAAGATTCAAATGAATTAAGTAATCACATGTGTAGATATACTTGATTCTACCACCAAAACGAACGACGGGCCTCCACGAGTGTTGGATCGGAGTCCTCGATCCTATGTATTTGTATATCAGTACGATATGTTTGTCGGACCCAATCCTAAAATTGATCCTACGACATAGTGTATTAATACACCATATACCATCGGTACATCAATGTGATGATGGTTGTAGGTTGATCGTCGTAAATCACGTGTTCGAGGTGGCTCCTGAGACATGTATTGGTGAAACAGAGTGAGAGTGAAAATTAAATTCTTAAATTTGATACAATTCACAAATCATTGCTTTGTTGGGTTTAGGAAAGTGAAAATATGAGAATAAGAGAGAGATTGTGAGTAAAAATAAGTTTGAGAGAGTTTAAGAGAGTGTAAGAGTGAAATGGATTGAAAGAGGGGAGAGAAAAGAGTTTTAAAACCCTTTAGGATGCCTCCAACAATCAAATTGAATGTTCGAAAATCGATATAAATCGGTAACGGTCGGTTTCGACCGTTACCACCCGATACAAGTCTGTAACCGTCGAAATCGATTGGTATTGCCCGTTACAGGTCAGTAATAATCGAAATCGACCAGTACTGCCTGATACAGGTGGGTAACGGTTGAAATTTCGTCCGTTACTGCTCGGTACAGCCCTGTATTGCCCAATATTTGGCCAAAAATCTGGTATCGCCCGTCTACGTGCCGATAAGTTGGCGGACCAATACGTACCACCCGTACCAAGTAGTATAGTACGAAATTAAAAACCTTGATATCATTCATCAACTAGGTCCTTCAAAATAAGAATGGCAAGGAGTTTTTAGTGGAACAAGAAGAAGAGGTTGAATTACAACTTCATCATTGTGCTTTGACATTGAGACAAGTGTCACTATCAGATTTTTCCTATCATCTCAATGCACCAATTGGATTGTTGAAACCATGTGTTAACTTGTTGAAAATGCATGCTAATTAATATTGATAGTTTTAGTATCATCTTTATCATCGTATCCTTCCCATGTTCTTCGTGAAGTTCTATCTCTTAGAAGATTGTTGATGTCTCCTACATTGAAGACCTAATCTTGTGTAGAATCTGGCAGCTGATGTTAGTTGTTTCCAAGACTTGGTTGAAATGATATCAGATTCCATTAAAATTCAGCCAAAAAAACCCCAAATTGATAAACTTTTAATGTGTCAAGTTTTAACTCGATTGTACTTCATTTTATATCAAAACATATTAGAACTGTAGCAGAGCCTTGGTATCCGAACTTGGATTTTCAACTGAATCTGTACCAAATCGATAGGATCTTTCCTTTCTGTTATGGACCTTTCTTTTTCAAGGATTAGGAATTTTTCAAGAGAGATTTTAGAAGAAAAAAACAAATTAGAGAGAGATAGACAAGAAAAGAGAGATGTAGGAGAATAAGATCGCAGAGATAGAAAATAAGAGATCGATTATAGAGATTTGTATTGATAACTCTAATTCTTCTATGCCTTTAGGGCTTACAAGAGCTTTATTTATGAACTCTCTCATTCATTTTCTCTCCTATTCATATATTAAGTACAACTTAGCATGGTTAACATCACACAAGTTGACATATGGAAACTTAATCCAATCCCAACAAAATCTGCACAAAGTAACTATCTTATATCATATGCATAATGGAACATATAGTTGCTACTGTGACTTTAACGAAGCCTGTAGAGGCCTTCCAAAAAGAATTAAAATGGCAATATGATGATAATACCTAGTTTAAGTAGGGCACAATCAGATTTTGACTCAGGTCTTTGCTTATATCTGGTCTGGGTGGATCATCTTCATGCTTAGCTTGGATGCTAATATTTGGCTCCACCCAAGTGATCTAAGGCCAAGTATAATTAGAATGACTTGTTAAGCCTATTATGTGCTGGTTTAATGGAGTCTTCTGAACTAACAAATATGTTTTTAGGCCATTAGAATTTTACATCATGATTGGTTTCACCTGACTGAATCCTCTTCTGCTAACCTGAATCATATCTAAGCCATATTCAACCCTAGATTAGGTCCTTGGTCATCAAAAGGACCTAAATATGGTTGGTCCAACACAACTTTGGGCAAAGCATATTTGAGCTTATTCTCAGCCACCATTGTTCAATCTGGTCAGAGTCCAATGTGTAGACTGGGAAGGGGAGAGCATTCAATTCCATCACATGAAAGCCTTTTTATTCAGATTTGGTGTGGATTGGGTATATCCCTTTCCAAAGTAAAACCTCAAAGACTTTTCTATTTTATGTGATTTTTATATTGGCTTTTGTAATTATATTTATATGTTATTTTGTAGAGTGGTTAGAATTGTATATTATGTCTTTGGTATCTAACAGTCCTAATGTAATTAAAATAGAGGTTAATTAAGCTGTTTAGCTATTAAAAATTGAGGGATTTGCAGGGTAACAAGATTAACTTTTCTCCTATAATTCATATGTAAGCCCTCAAAACTAATTCTTGGATGTTTTCTTCTTTATATTACAACAAAGTTATCTCAATAATTAATCTTTTAAATGATAACCTGAGAGGTCCTTTTTCATCAAATTGGAGAAACACTTATAAGAAGCATGACCTCTAACATCTTAATTCCTAGAGTCCTTCATAACATCTTCATATGTCATCAACTTGGCTCAACCATCATCTTGTGTTGAAACTTAATTCTTATCATTAGAAAACTTGGGGATTAACAATTAACTGGTCAATAACCTCAATATGGAGGATAAAATTTGTGGCCTATGTCTGACATCCTTCTGTTTCATGGATATTTTTATTTTCTTGGAAGCCAGCACATACCTTAGCAATCGTCAACCAGAATGAGGAAGCTGACTGCACTTAAAGACCTTGATGCATAGGAGCTAAGGTTTCTAATTAGACAAAATTTCTTTATATTTCATCATCATGGAATTCTTTTGGGGAAATTGGGACTCTTCTTTGAATTGATTGTGAAGATTCATGAATCTGGCCTTTAAAAGATGGTTTGGATAGAATGAGCTTGCAACATGTGAATATTCTAATTAAACATTTCAGCTCTTTAATTGGCGAAAATTTGGAACTCAACTCTGTGATGTTTGTGCCTTTTGCAAGCAGTATGTTAGGCATATTCTCATGCGAGAGGTTTCTTTCTTTTTTAGGTTGAAGATTGATTCAATTTTCCTGTGCATGTTGTTAATTATGTTCATTTGCTTTTAGAAACGAGTTAAGATTTGGTCTTTGTTGCTATTGCTTTCCTTATGATTGCATTAAAAGGGAAGTATTCAAAGATTCTTCAAGAATTTGAATCTAAATTAGTTATAGCTACCATGCTGGTTAAGATAATCGCATTACTGATAAAATCTTCAAAATACTGTAAGTTATTCTAACATAATCAATGATCAGGCCCCAGTTAGTGACCGAGAATATCGAGCCACTCTGCCTGAAACTTCTGAAATGATAGATTTGGCAGCAAAAATGATTGGTGAAGGTAGGGGAATGGAACTAATGCCAAGGGAAGCAAATCCAGATGCACCAATAACTGCATACAGGTGAAAGTATCTTATTGATTTAGCTGTTTTTCAATACATGTATTTGTATTCTATTGATATCTAGTGATCATACATATCTGCATAATCATGTATGAGTACAATCTTGGTGTGATGCTAAGATTGTGTTTTTTGTGAATTATAGAATGCATAATCTTACAAGAATAGACTTAGGATACACGCAATATGGTCTTTATTATGACATGGATGCAAATTATTGAATATGATAGATGACATTGATATTTAAAATACAAGATATCATATTATTTGAGGTAATATTGCTTATCATCAAGCTGAAAATATAGTAATCAAATTTTATGACAATGAGTTTCTTTGATTTGTGGATTTGAAAAATTGAGCCTTTTTTAAATGTGGATTAGGGATATCTCTTACAATGCTTAGATCAAGATCAATAAGTTGTACTTTTAAAAAACTAGCTTCTAGGATACCTTCCTTATAGAAAGAAAACATTCTGTAGTAGGGGATAGTCTCATCATATTCATTGTTGACCATGAATGCAAGGGCCTATTAATTCCAACTTTTGGTGACGTAATCTGACTCATGATCATGTGATGATGTTTACTGACGTAAAAGGCTCAGACAAATTGGTTGTGCTTCAAAATAACTTTCATGAAATTAGCACTGAGGACAATCTTTAGCTTCTTCGCTGTATCAAGTTTGATAATAACTGGAGCTGCTAACAACTGAGAAGATCTGCTGGCTGTATCAGTGGTTCTAACATGATGATTGCTGTAATTGGGATGTTTATTCATCTAGATTGATTTTACCTTGATCTCAATCATTGCAGGTTCGTCTGTTGATGTACGCTTAACCTTTCTATTCTCTAGTCATCCAGCATAGGAGAAAGCTACAGATCATCTTGATCTTCATCTGAATCTTTGTTCTGCTTATCTTCCTGTGAAGTCTGTACTTACTTTTTGTCTCTTAATTTTCAGATTTGTCATCTTAAAATGCATGTGCTATTGCAATTGAAGTTTCTCTGAAGTTGCCTCCACTTTCTTTAAATTTTCTTCGGATATTCTTTGATTTCGAAAGCTAGCTGAAAATAACTTTTTGCAATTTAAGATTTGCTGACTTGAACGATTGATTTGCATAATCTTCATAATGTTGCTTCTCTCTGTCATAGACTGCCATTCATAGTAATAATTATCCAGCTTGTCACAATGTTTCTTCAGATTCTTTTGATGCTTGTAACATCGTTTCTGATCTGCATTGGGCTGGCCATCATGGCAGCACATTTGTATCACATCATAGTGCCAACTCTAATGCCACTCATATAAAATGATATGTGGTGGTAATTAAGGAGGCAGAATAGAGGAGGAGAGTGAAATTTCAAATGGTTTGAAGATTCTAGTTTTGAAGGAAATACAACATGCGTTGAACTTTGTGGCCATACATCATGTATAATCTTTAGATCAAATTATGTCCCCTAGTAGAGCCAAACGTACTATTGTGTGTATATGGAAGCATGTAATAGCTACTTGATGTAGAAACTGAAATCACAATTTTTTGATAGTTATTATGTTTTGTTTGTAAAATTATTTTGGAAAAGATATCCTAGAACTATAATTAGCTGATGGAATCAATTCCAAATCTAATTTTAAGCTAAGATTTAACTTTTGAAGTGATTGTTGATCTATGAAGTGTCTTTGGGAAATACAAGTTCTCTGACAACTCAATGCCCTATGTTAATCATTTTTCTATTCAATGTTGTAATATCCTTCATTTAGAGCATCCCATTTGTGATTAAAACTTAGTGCATTACAAACAAAGATTTAAAATCCAGTATCAACACGTGCTGGTTCCTCATAAGATATTGGCATCCCACAGTATACTAGCTGGTACAGATGGAATAATGAAAAAAGAAATTTTGGGTGAAGGGAAAAGGGGACAAATCTCAAGGTCCTCTCTTCCTATTCTTCATGTTCCTTCCTTGTCTTGTTTTTCTGATCTAAGGTTACGTGGTGCATGGGGAGGAATCATGAGTCACTATCTCACAATTATAATAAACCTTTTGACTGATTTTTAGTAAAAATTGGTCCCAGTCTAATGAACTGCTGGTCTGCAAACTGGTCTGTGACAAGTTCTTGATTTGAACTGGAATACACACCTGTACCAAATGATGTGCCATGATATGAAACATAAAGCATTTTCTGATTGTCATATAACTGGATCCTTAGTTTCTTTGCCTTCTTAATGTACCTAGTATTCTCTTTGGTTATCAAGTTATATATCTCCATGTCTACTACTTGAATCAAATTTTAGTTAACATGCAGATTATGAACCAAAGCTTTGAATCCTAGTGTGCTAAATCGTCAGTAGGAGCAAAACACATACTAGACATTCAGGTTTCTATACATGGTCAATTTGAAAAGACTAAAGATATTTCAACTAATTATATATCTTCAACTAAGTTTATAGTGCTATGAATCAAATTAGGACTATAAGATTATTACGCACTTAATGCTTTGAAAATTTATTTAACAAAAAATTGAGATCTAAAAATATGTTTGATAAATGATGAACTTTCTAGTACTAACTTTTAAGAATAAGTGTGATATCTAAAACCAAGAACAGTCCTATCGTGTATAGGACCTGTACCAAGCAAGGGTCAAATTGGTATGTACATTGACATAGGGTACACTAATATGTATTGATGTTTTGAAAATAAAGAAAGAGAAGAGGAAGGCACCATGGAGGAGGAGAACAGAGGAAGAAAAAAGTAGAGGAAGGAAGAATAGGAAACAGTGGAGGATGAGGAAAGAGGAAGAGAAAGGAAGAAGGGGATACAGTGCAGGAAGACGATCAAGAAGGAAGAAGACGAAGTGGTGAAAGAGGAGAAGGAAGAAGTAAGAAGGAAAAAGAGAAGGAGAAAAAAAGAGTGTACCGAGGAGATCGGCAGCACCAAACAATAGTGGTGGTAACATCGAACGACAATAGTAGTGTTGGTTCCACAACTCACGAGAAGAGGGCTCGTGTTTACAAGTCCTAATTGGTCTTTTAGTTTTTTTTTTTGGTTTTTGTATTGAGTTGGATCAAATTGTTTGAAACGAGGTGGTTCGTGTAAAAGTTTACAATTTCAGTCCGCACCGATGTAAGGTCGGTATGGTACGAATTGAGGCGTACCGATGGTATACCCAAAAAACCTCAAAAATAATTTTAAAAATACCTGAAAAATAGAAAAAAGGTTAGATAAGAGTTTTTTAAGTTGGAAATAAATATAAATTTAGTATAATTTTAGCAAAAATAATTTAAATTAGGAAAGAATAGTAACATATTTTTTTTTGGGTTTTGAGGAGTAGCTTTGTGGTACATTCTAAATCGTCCTTCTATTAATATTGAATTATCTACAAAACAATGATTTGAATTGTTAGATGTGAGTGAGAATGAGTTTGAGAGAGTTGAAGAGATTGAGAGAGTGATATTGAAAGAGGGGAGATGAAAGGATTTAAAAATCCTATCTTATGGTTCAAACGATTAATTTGACTATTTGAAATATGGTGATCTTAGCTCTTGATCAGTAGCGGTCGAAATCCGACCGTTATTGATCGGTACAGGTCGGTAACGATTGGATTTTGATCGGTACCAGTCAGTATCGGTCAGATTTTGATGGTTACCACCCGATACAAATCTCGTATTGCCTGATACAGTGTCAGGTTATGGTACCTCTCGGTAGAGGGCGATCCGTATACTAGTCCCTTGTTAGACTGATACATATTGCTCGTATTGAGCGGTACGGGTCGATACTGCAAACCATGGTCCATATACCGATCCATGTTTGTATCAGTACATATTGCTTGTTTCATATCGGTCTGAGCAAAACAGATTTCCTTATCTAAAACTATTCTAATTATAAAGGAGTTAACTTTGGGAAAGAGTGATTGAAAGTAAAAAAAAATAAAACAAATATCTTCCAAAATCAGTTTGATTTTATGCTTGGAAGGTCAATTCAAGCTATTTATTTATTAAGATAACAAATGAAAAAGTATAGAGAGAGGAAGATGGACTTGCATATTGTTTTTATTTATTTATTTTCCGAAAACATAACTATATATTACTTCAAAAGCCTATTACAAGCTACCCCTGATTATATAAGCACAAAATGATCCTAACCTCTGGATACCAATCTGAAGTCCAAACACGGCTAGGAATTCTTGGTATGACCAGCTAGCCAATGGGCACATCTATTGCCCTCTCTACGAAGAAAAGGGAGGGCAGCAAAAAGATCCCTAATGGGATTTGTCAAAAACCAATGAGGAGGCTCTTCCTCCAAAACATTTACAATCCATTCTGCATTAGTCTCTGTGAAGAGTTCTGTTACACCCAATTGAATGACAGCTTCAACACCTTTCTTGATGGCCATAAGTTCATGGGTCCAACCCAACAGCTACCTGCAGTAATTTGCCTCCAATAAGCTGAACCACAGCATCACTGGATCGAAGCACGAATCCTGCCCCTCCAAGTTCAGTTCCAGCCTCAAAAAGCACCATCAACATTTTGTTTTGTCCCACCTTCATCCGGTCTTGTCCATTTGACTTGAATAGTGCATCTCTCCCTACTAACCCCTTCAGGCTGGTCTATTGAAAGGCTATCATAAAGATATGAAACAACTCTAAATGCAATACTAGAAGGATTGCACTTAGTTTTTTTGAATACTAATTCATTTCTGGCCATCCATATCATCCAAAGCCTATTGGCAATAAGAGTTCTCACATATGAGTTTGATGAAGGGGAAGGATCAGATCCCTCCCTAAGCCAACTACCCTCACCCCAAGAGGAAAAGTAAGAGAAATGGATGTGCAGCTTTTGACGAAAAAATCCCACACTTTAAAGGAAAAAGGGCACTCAAAGAATATGTGTTGTTGGCTCTCAGGTATATGAGCAGAAATAACAAGGGTGAGGTTCACAAATTTGGAATCTAGCCAACCTATTTGAAGTGTTAAGTTTGTGATGCAAAAGCTTCTAACAATACAAAATAATGCGATGTAAGGCAGGAATACACCATAGGGTTTACAACGTGATTTACAAAGCGTTAGGTGCCAAAAGGCACCAAGGTCTAAAAATGTCGAGGCGCTAAAATATAAAAATATACAATATAATTAATAAATATAATTATTTAAATAAAAATATGATATTAAATTAAGAAAATATTGTAAAATCATAATATCACATTAACAAAATCTAATAAATAAAAATATTGTTACTAGTATACAGTTAGCAGTATACTATTAATATACTGTTGACTAAGAGCAGCGGCAACAGTAACAGCGAGTAGCGGTAGTGGGAGCGGGAGCGGCAAGCGACGATAGTGGCAACAATAGCTGTAGCAGTGAGCAACGGCAGCGGGAGCAGGAGCGGCGAGTAATGACAGTGGCAGCGGTAGCATCGAGCAGCGACAGCGAGAGCGGTGAGCGATGACAGTGGCAGCAGCGACAGCGGCAACGGCAGTGGGAGTGGCAACAATGGCAACGACAGCGGTAGCAACTTGCAGTGGGAGTGGGAGCGGCGAAAGTGGCAACAACAACGGTAGTACTGAGCAGCGGCAGCGAGAGCGGCGAGCAGGGTTAACCAGACCTAAAACGCTGGTTCGATCGCCTAGTTTAACCCGGGCACTTGCTCAGGCGAGCACCTAGACGATGCCTCTTTGAAGCGCGTCGCCTGGAAATGAAGCGAGGTGCTCGAGCCTCGCCTCACCCGAGCGCCTAGGCGAGCGCTCGAGCACCTATGGAAATCACTGGTTAGTAGTAGCGTGTATTGAAATCTTTTATATCTCCCATTAGATATAAAAGATGATAATTTATAGCCGTCAAGACTGATAGAGGAATTAACAAAAGTAAGCTTGTATTTGATAGGAAAATCATAATTCTAATTAAGAAAACTAATTGTATCATAATTTCCAATCATAGGAGAAAAACCTGAACCAAGAATGTTCGTAGAACTGGTAAAAAAATTTCAATACCAACTACACCCCAAAGGAGGAGGATCTTAAATATTACGAGGTTTGTACTTGACAAACATAACATTAGTCCATAAACCAGGGACACGATTTAAGAACAGACCAACACACTTCACTTGTAAAGCAATCTTAGTAATGTTGAGGTCATAAATACCTAGGCCCTCGTTCGATTTAAGTTTCGTAATAGTTTTCCACTAAATCAAGTGCATTATATTTACAGAATCAGATTTCTACCAAGGGAAGTTCCTAATAGTACTTTCAATCAAGGTTTTTAATTTCGAATAATACCGCTTGTATCAGGCGGTATGTACCAGTTCGCCAGTAGGCCAGTATACGGACCGCTCGCTACCGGGTGGTACCGTCGATTGGAGTTATTTCCGCTCTGTTACCACCTTAAATCGATTGGTGACGATCGATTTCGACTGTCACTACCTGCTACCGGGTGGTATTAAGCGAGGGAGAAGAAAAAACAGGGAGAAGAAAAGGGAAACCTGGAGATCTGGTGTCGCACTCCCTCGACGATCCCAATCCATTGCCACTCTCCCTCGTCGAACACCGTAGATGATGTCATCTCCTCCTCGTCTGAGGCAATGAGGCCTCGGTGTCATTGACGACTTCTCCTCATCTGCATGGGGAGAGAAGAAGCCTCGGCGACATCGCGGGGAGAAGAAATCGAGCATTGTCACTTCTCCCCACATAGGCAGAAGAAACGAGGCGACGAGGCGGCATCGTTGCCTCGTCACCCTTTTTTGTGTAGGGAGAAGGAAACCTCTGTTTTTTCTCCCCACGCGGGTAGAAACCAAGCGACCTTATTTTTGCGCGGGGAGAAGGAAACGCCTGTTTCTTCTCCCTACACGGGTAGAAATTGAGTGATGTTGCCTTTTTTGTTGCGTGGGGAGAAGGAAACGTTAGTTTCCTCTCCCCACGCGAGCAGAAACCGAGCGACATCACTGAGGCGACATCACCTTTTCTTTTTTTTTTCTTTTTTTTTTGTGCAGGGACCCTACGCGGGCAGAAACCGAGCACGGGGAGTATCGAGGCGACATTGGTTTTTTTTAAAAAAACTTTATATGTATATCTATATATATATATATATATATACCGAACGGTACATTAAAATGTATCGCTTGATATATTGTACCGTACCGTCTGAGCTAAGCTCGATACTCCGATATGGTACGAAATTACAATCCTCGCTTTCAATACCCTTCATGATAGATTTAGGCTTCCGCAAAACATTTAGCTAGTGCAGCGGGGTAGAGTTTATAACAGAGTTTATAGAGTGATTATGTCGGCTTGGGAAAGTTAGGCTCTGCTCCTACTTAATTTGCTTGATATTTGGTCATTGAAGCAATCAAAGGCCTCTTTTGGCATTCTTCAGGGGCAAATCAGAGTACTCATTTCCTTAATATTAAAGAAGGCACAAATCTCAGCTTTCCTTTCTTTGGGGGTAAGCTTGGGAAAGTGAATTTCAGATTTCGAGAGTTAATTTTCTGATTGGTTAAGGCTGCTAGTGGAAAACCCTAGCAATGGCATGACAGGACTTCTTATTGGCCCTAAAGTATAAGCGAATGTCATCGGCATACATTAAGTGAGTCAACTTGAATTTGTGTTTGAAGTGAAAAGGGGTAAGGTTAGTAGAATTGACAGTTTAACAAGTGAGAAAGAAGTTGGGCAACTAAAATATATAGATAGGATTGAAGAGGATTAATCACCATTAATGCAGCAAGCGAAAGAGGGAGATGCGACACATTCTATAATCTAAGTAATAAATTTAGGAGGAAAATTTAAGGCTGCCAAGGCATCACCGATCACCTTCCATGATAGGCAATCATAGGCCTTTTCAAGGTCAAGTTTAGTCGAAACAAGAGGGTTCTTCCCCTTAGAGCCATAGAGGGAGTGGGCCAATCCTTTCTTGAGCAACCATAATATTATCATGGATCTTACGACCTTTCATAAAAGTCGACTGCTCAAAGGAGATTAGCTTATCTAGGAAAGGTCTGATCCTATTGGAAAGGATTTTGGCAAGAATATGATAATTGATGTTGCAAAGGGAGATAGATCGAAAATCCCCCACCAGAGGGTTCTTGCATTTAGGAATGAAAATAAGGAAAGTATTTGTCCAATCCCGATGAAGAACTGAAGAGTTATGAAACTGAGTAAGGGACTGCATTAAAGAGTCTTTCACAATATCCTAATAATATGTATAAAACTCAGTGGTTAATCTGTCCAGCCCCGGACTCTTCCCCTACCAAGAGAGACAATAGAAAGCCAAATTTCCTCTTAAGAGAAAGGTTTGATCAGATTAGATGCCTCATGACTCTGAATCCCACTAAAAGTAGGCCATACATGAGTGGGGTGTAAGGAATTATCATCCAGCCAAAAATTGTGGTAGTACCTAGTAAACTCAAGCATGATAATTTTAGGGTGGTCAATGATAGTGCCATTTACCTTAAGGTGGTGGATGAAATTTTGCCTATAATGCCAAGTAATAAGATTGTTACGGTCTCCCTTATTTATCCCCCTAGTTTTAGCCTTACACCACCATTTGGTATTAATCTGTCTAGTGATAACTTGGAGAAGGTTGTAAAGACAGATCATCTTGGTGCTTTCAGACTCAGAAAGTCCTGAGCTGGACTCTTTATTTTCAAGCACCAAAATATGCTCGTGAAGATTAGAGGATATATCCTCCAACTTCCTAAGGCAGCTCAAATTCCAGTTAGAAAGAATAGGTCTAAAATTCGTAAGATTCGTAGACATAGGCCCACAGAGAGAAAAACAAGTAGATCAATAGTTTCTAACTAGTCTGTGGACCTCCTGGTTTTTATTGATTTAATGGAGGCTTATTACGGTGGATTTTAGCAAAAATTGTATATCTACTAACTATATTGATATTATAAAAGTTGTGTGATAGTACAATCATTATGGAGTGTCCCTAATGAGTTTTCCATTAATATAGGACTACATCAAGATCTGTGTTAAGTCTTTGTCTTTTAACATTGGTAATAGATGAACTTATAGTCATATTCAGCATCAATCTCTTTAGTGTATTTTATATATGAATGATATTAGCTTAATTGATGAGAGTCTAAATAGAATTAATTCTAAGTTTAAGTTATGGGGGTAAATTTTGGAAACTAAATGTTTTAAGTTAGATAGGACTACTGAATATATGAGATGTAATGTAGACCTGAGGTATAATTAAGTTGAATAGTCCATAAGTTTCTATAAAGTAAAAGTTTTAGGTACCTTGGATTAATCATTCAACAAAATGAATGGATAAATAAAGACATCATTCATAAAGACTAGATATTTAAAATGGAGAAGGACATCAAGAGTTTTGTGAAACCATCAGGTTCCTTTTAGATTTAATGGAAAATTCTAGAAGATCATTGTTAGACCATTATTAGACCTTTTATGGACTTGAGTGTTCGGCAGTTAAGAAACATCATATATATATAAAAACTTAGTATCACTAAGAAATCTTTTTCGTAGATACATGGAGAATGTTGAGGTAGATATGTAGAGTTCAAGGGAAAGATAGGAAAAGAGATTATTTCATTTATGAACAATTATGTCTGGATATAATAGAGGATAAGATACAAAAGAATCATTTAAGATAATATGGACATGTGCTAAGAAGACCTATAGATTGTTAGGATCCCTTTATTTTTTGAGCTTTGAATAATGTTTTATTGAGTTTGTCTAGTTCAGTAAGAGTTAGATAGGGGTTTATTTGATATTTATTTATTTATTAAGAGTCCAAGTTCTGATGGACTCAAGGGTGAAACTCTATAAATATGGATGTATCTGTTTCTTTTCACCTATCAATGAAATATTATTCTAGTCTTTTGACAAACTCTAGGAGGCCGATCCCCTAAAAGTGATCAAGGATGCAAATCCCTTTAAAATGATCATTTCTTTTCTCCCTCTTCTTCTACGATAAAACCCTAGGGGTCTTATTATCTAGTATTAGAGCAGAGATCCTCGGCGTTCTCGTTGTAATTTCGTACAACACTTCGCCGCAACCATCATTATCATAAAAAAAAAATAGAAGCTAGAAACCGCCCCATCCCGCTCGAGCGAGAAAGGACCACCGCCACTACTCCTAACCCTCGGTAATCCCGCTGCAGTTCCTCATCCCACCTTTCGCATGGCCGCCCTCAGTCACGCGTTATCTCACCGCAGTCGCCCTCAACTGTGCCTCATCCGACCTTCCGTTGTAGTCGTCCTCAATCGCGCCTCTGTTGGAGATGGCGCTACTAGTGTCTCCTTCCAACAGTGCGCCTCCCAGCCCTCAGCAGCCATTGCAGCCTCAGCCCTCGGCTGTGCGATCCTCGCGGCTTCCCAATCGAGCCCTTCCTCTCTCTGCATCCGCTGTTAACCAACCGCGTAATCGCGGCGGCTTCCTAATTTACCCCTTCTTCTTCCCTCCTTTCTTCTTTTCGTGCGACTCATCTTCGTCTCTTTTGCTCTCGGTACAAACATCACCACACAGAGGCTGCAGTTTTCGTAAGGACCCTCACCGCTCCCACAACCTTCTTCTTCCCTGCCAGCCAGGATCGCCAATGCCTATCCCAACCGCATGGTCGCTAGCGTCCCGTCCCACTGTAGTCGCACGATCACCTCCCAACGTCCGCAGTGAGCCCTCGACGACGTTGCTCCCAACCGCACCACCATTATTGCCTCCCAGCCCTCAATAGCAGTGATCCCTCCATGTAGCGATCGCAGCGAGCATCGTTACCTCCCTGCCCTGGGCAGTAATGACCCTCCACGCAGCGACCGCTGCGAGCCCTCGGTGATGTTGCTCCCAATTGCACCACCATTGCTACCTCCCAGCCTCTTGGCGCCTAGGGCTTCATTGACATCCTCGCAGCAACCCTTCACTCCCATAGCGTTGCCACCGACTGGCGTCGCAACAGCAACTCTGAATAGGGCAGTGCTGATGCCCTTAACCCGACACCAGAAACATGAGTTGGGGATTACAGATCTGCAGTCCTATGCAATGGCTACTGATAACTCAGTAAAAGCCCAACTAGAAGCCTTAGAAACTAGGATTGAGAACTAGCTGCAGAAAACCCTTAATGATTTCAAAAGGAGCTTATTAGAGAGCTTCAGCAAGTTTCAACAAGATGAAAGTTCAAGTCTTACGTTGAACCGATCTAGAGATATAGTAAAAAGGAACCAAGAACAGGACACAAACTACCCACGCATGAAGGTAGAATTCCCAAGAAGGGAAGATGGAGATCCGACCAGTTGGATCTCTAGGATAGAAATTTTTTTTTTGTTTTCATAGAACTTCAGAAGAATCTAAGGTGGAAATAGCTTTAATCTAACTAAATAAAGATGCAATCCAATGGTATAATTGGTACGAAACCTGTCACGGGGTCCCCTCGTGGGAGCAATTCATGAGAGGGCTTCTCGTTCGCTTTGGACCATCTGAATATGAGAATGTTGATTGGCAGCTCGTTAAAATTTGTCAGATTTCTATAGTGCTAGAATATCATAGCAGATTTGAACGATTGTCAAATCAAGTCAAAGACTGGTCTGAACGACAATTGGTGAGAACATTTATTGAAGGACTTAGTCCAGATATCCGGTGTGAAGTCAAAGCTCGCCAACCCCGTGCTATAACAATTGCAATCTCATTAGCACGTTTGCAAGAGGAAAAAATCAACGAGGAAAATCGTCGAAACAAAAGTGACAACAAACAAATGATCAGCAAGCCACCCGCTCCATCTATTCCCAGTCGAAGCCCTAACACCCGAAGACTAACCCGAGAAGAACTCAAGATCAGCAAAGGGTTTGTTTTGGCACTGTGATAAAAAGTGCAGTAGGGAACACCGGTGTAAACAAGGGCAACTTCTGATGATTGAACCAATTGGGGAGGAACCAGAAGCTGACAATGTGGACTCCGATCATGAAGGTATTGATTATGATGATGATGTTGGACCTTTCATGCATACAGTGCATGCATTAGCTAGCTATTCTAACCCGCAAACTATGAAAGTTGGAGGAACTTTGAAACATCAGCATGTTATAGTTTTGATTGAAATTGGTAGCGCTAATAATTTTATGGACAATAAGGTTGTTGACCGATTGACCTACCACATTGAAGGCTGTGATACATTAGAAGTAAAGGTCTTTGATGGATGGATTTTAACTTGTAATAGTAAGTGTTTGAAGATAAAATTGATTATATAGGGCCAAGAGTTGCTTGTGGATTTCTTTTTGCTACCCTTGGAAGACTTCAAAGTGGTGCTTGGAATTGAATGACTATCAATCCCGGGTGATATATTTTGGAATTTTTTTAAACTAATCATGAAATTTTTTATTAATGGAAAGCAGGTGATCCTAAAGGGAAGACATGGAAGTAAGGTCACAACTACCAGTAACCAATAGATGGAGAGGGTTCTTCAGAAGACTACAATGACTACTATACAAAAAGGCCAACCTATTGCTTACACTATCAAGAAGTGGAGACTGTACTTTCTTGATCAATGAGTTGTGATGCGCCGCAGATATCTTGTGACTCAAGTGTTGAAAGAGAAGCTTCTACAGTTTGATGTTGTTTAGCCTTGAGGACAAGGCTGATTTGAAGGGGGAGGAATTGTTCGGATCTCTTTATTTTCTGAGCTTTGAATAATGTTTTATTGAGTTTGTCTAGTTCAGTATGAGTCGGATAGAGGTTTATTTGATATTTATTTATTTATTAAGAGTCCAAGTCCTGATGGACTCAAGGGTGGAACTCTATAAATATGGATGTATCCGTTTCTTTTCACCTATCAATGAAATATTATTTCAGTTTTTTGACAAATTTTAGGAGGCCGATCTCCTCGATATGATCAAGGAGGTCGATCCTCTCGAAGTGATCATCCATTTTCTCCCTCTTCTTCTACGATAAAACCTTAGGGGTTTTATCATAAATGTAATTAAAAGATATAAAATAATTAATATTAGTGATACGAGGAGAGATAGAGTGAGTCGTGAAAAATTTTATTAGAAACTATAAATAAAGATTTATATATTTTAATTTAACTAAGAATATGATTTTTCATAGAGCTCACTGGTGGTAAAACATCCATGTAGCTAATCTTATGGTCTTGTTGTTGTTTGTTATTGTTATTATTATATGGTTTAACATATGCATCATGATACTCTTGCTGACTTAATAGAATATTGTAAAGGTACCACTCCCTTTGTGCTTACATGGGAGATGATGACATGTTCAGCTCAGATCTCAGTGATGACCAGTTGAGGTTGAGACTTGGTCACATGTCAAGTACACCGTGCCAGGTTTGTTTTCTTTCTCTTTTTACCATTTATTTAATGGTAAAGATAGACAATGCTTATCGGTCCAATTTCACCTTGCCTTGTTTGGTAGTTTCTAGTTTGTTTGGGTTCTGTATTCCACTGAAGTTTAATTGCCAGCTATGTATGTGATAACAATCAGTACTTTGACTCATTTGATGTATTGAATTTTGTCATTTACCAAATAGGAAAAAAGTGTACTTTAGCTTTTAAATAATGATTTCAATCTGTAACTTAAACTTTGATCTAGTTGATCAATAGATATGAAGAAAGCATACGTCTGAAAATCAATCTCACCAAGACTGCTAAACTAGGGAAACATAATTTGGATCTCTACTAATACTATAAGAAGAAAACATATGAAATTATTTTTTTAATTTTTTCTGATATTTTATCAAATTAAATTTGGATCTCTACTAATTTTTTTAAGGGAAAAGGCAGATGAATGCCAGCTTATTTCAGAAGTAAAAAGAGAAAAGAAAAGATTTGAAGGAGAGGAGGAAAGCCTATGTAGAAATAAAAGGTCTTAGCAGTAGGTCTCAAAGCCACCAAGATAATATACTCATGTTCCCAGTCATCTGTTCCACTATGTCAATCAATATATGGACTGGCAGATTACACTAAAACTCCCATCCTACAATGTTAAACTTTTTGTCTATTTGCAACACCCACTAAAAAGTGATGTTGGAACATGCATTTAATAGAATAGAGATTCTACTGAGTAAGCTTGGTAAAATATCATAAAAACAAGATCTGCCCAACAAATTCAACAGAGCATCCACCAACACGATAAGAGCATCCCCCACCTTTGTGAAAAAGAATCCTTTTAGAATATCATATAATCTCCTAACTATTCCCCTGAGGAAGATAAATCATCCAGCAATTTCCTTTTGTTGCCCTCATTTCAGACTAAAAAATTTTGTTATTTTCTAGTTAACTGATGTAGTATGGTTGGCCTTATTACACTTTTTTTGTAGATTACTTCTTTTAATCTAAGGCAGATTTAATAGTATACAATACTTCAAATGTGTCTTTCTACTTCAGTTATTCCTTCTTTCTTTGAAGTATGAATAAATTCTTCCTGATGTCCTTTCCTGTTAAATAACAGCTCCATCTGTATTTCAGTTCTCTTTATGTTATCAATCACATAAACTTGATCTATTACTAAATCTTTGCATCCATCAAACTATTTTCATCAATAAATATTATTCAACAAGAACTACCTCATTAGATATGTTAACTGAACTTAGCTGTTATAAGTACAAAAGGTTGGGACCTGAAACTCATTAAGTCTTCATCATGATCAGGAGTTCACCTGTCTCACTGCCTAGAATCAGTATCTGTTGCACCAGATATCTCTTTTATCATATCAATTTGTGTACTTGAAAAACTTATCTTTTGAGAAACCCTTTGAATCATCTTACTTGGAACTCTATTGTAGCCTCCTTTTTAAGTTGTTTCCGCTGTCCAAAATATTGATCTCCTTTTAAGTTACTAATGATTGTTTTATGTCTGAAGATGGTGGTGTCATTTTACTCATGTGCCAAAAGGATATCCCGATGATGTTTGCTTTTCCATGACTTATGTTGCAGGTTATTTTCTCCATGGCTGATGAATATGTGCCAGACTATGTAGATAAGAAAGCACTGGTAGAACGGTAATAGTGTTGTCCTTATCCAACGATTTAAGATTCCACCTGATTCTTGTGAGTAGTCCACTTCTCTTAGAGCGATATAGATTCATTGTTTAAAAGATTTTGCAGACTCTGTCGAGCACTGGGTGGTGCAGAGAAGGTCGAAATCGATTGGGGAAATCATGGTCTCTCCAATAGAGTTCAAGAGGCTGTCCAAGCCATCATGGACTTTGTTAAGAGGGAGGGACCGAAAGGATGGGATGATCCCTGGAGTTAGCAAGCGTTTTATTCATCGTCATTTCTTTCTTTCTTTGTTCGATTTTTTTCCCAATATGTTTTGTAACATACTCTCCAATTTTAGAGTTCCCTGTTATAAATTATTACCGAGTCTTATAGTTAAATTGTGAATATATTTGTCATGCTGCGTGTATTGATTGTATGACTAGAAATCTTATTCTAGTTTCAATGTATTATGTATTTATTGGATCTTTTGGTATCAAACGAGTTTTAGTTTCACTATGTATACAAATTTCTTCAACGATCTTTTTTTTGCATTTAGTGATGAAAAATATAGAAATATGATATACATTAGATCGTTCATTACAAAAGAAGAGTGGCAAAAAGGGGTTTCGTAAACCCGAACTAACAGTCAACACAAATATTGAAAAGGAATACCCTTAGATCTTTCCCTTCATCGTTCTCCCAATAGCTAATATGTACCGTGGCTATGTTTCAGTACAGAGGTCAATCCATTTTGGCTTTGCCCAGGCCAAATCCATTCCAAATGGCAGAAAATCCTATGGTTATGACGCATCGAATGTACAAGAGATAAGCGAGTATGTCAATCTCAAGCAAGTAGATTACAAGAAACTAAATTATATGAATTTAACATTAGTCTACTAATACGTAGATCATGATATATTTTTAATCAATAAATATTATTCAACAAGAACTACCTCATTAGATATGTTAACTGAACTTAGCTGTTATAAGTACAAAAGGTTGGGACCTGAAACTCATTAAGTCTTCATCATGATCAGGAGTTCACCTGTCTCACTGCCTAGAATCAGTATCTGTTGCACCAGATATCTCTTTTATCATATCAATTTGTGTACTTGAAAAACTTATCTTTTGAGAAACCCTTTGAATCATCTTACTTGGAACTCTATTGTAGCCTCCTTTTTAAGTTGTTTCCGCTGTCCAAAATATTGATCTCCTTTTTAAGTTACTAATGATTGTTTTATGTCTGAAGATGGTGGTGTCATTTTACTCATGTGCCAAAAGGATATCCCGATGATGTTTGCTTTTCCATGACTTATGTTGCAGGTTATTTTCTCCATGGCTGATGAATATGTGCCAGACTATGTAGATAAGAAAGCACTGGTAGAACGGTAATAGTGTTGTCCTTATCCAACGATTTAAGATTCCACCTGATTCTTGTGAGTAGTCCACTTCTCTTAGAGCGATATAGATTCATTGTTTAAAAGATTTTGCAGACTCTGTCGAGCACTGGGTGGTGCAGAGAAGGTCGAAATCGATTGGGGAAATCATGGTCTCTCCAATAGAGTTCAAGAGGCTGTCCAAGCCATCATGGACTTTGTTAAGAGGGAGGGACCGAAAGGATGGGATGATCCCTGGAGTTAGCAAGCGTTTTATTCATCGTCATTTCTTTCTTTCTTTGTTCGATTTTTTTCCCAATATGTTTTGTAACATACTCTCCAATTTTAGAGTTCCCTGTTATAAATTATTACCGAGTCTTATAGTTAAATTGTGAATATATTTGTCATGCTGCGTGTATTGATTGTATGACTAGAAATCTTATTCTAGTTTCAATGTATTTATGTATTTATTGGATCTTTTGGTATCAAACGAGTTTAGTTTCACTATGTATACAAATTTCTTCAACGATCTTTTTTTTGCATTTTAGTGATGAAAAATATAGAAATATGATAATACATTAGATCGTTCATTACAAAAGAAGAGTGGCAAAAAGGGGTTTCGTAAACCCGAACTAACAGTCAACACAAATATTGAAAAGGAATACCTTAGATCTTTCCCTTCATCGTTCTCCCAATAGCTAATATGTACCGTGGCTATGTTTCAGTCCAGAGGTCAATCCATTTTGGCTTTGCCCAGGCCAAATCCATTCCAAATGGCAGAAAATCCTATGGTTATGACGCATCGGAATGTACAAAGAGATAAGCGAGTATGTCAATCTCAAGCAAGTAGATTACAAGAAACTAAATTATATGAATTTAACATTAGTCTACTAAATACGTGATCATGATACAAGTACAAATGGAATAACATTTTTGTTTTCTTATATTTTTAATCAATTTATGATTTGAGAATTAATCATGGATTTAAGTTCATAAATTTCTTTCTCAAAACCTATATAAATACACATCTTTTCAATAAATAAAAATTATCCCTTTCCTAACATATTCCTCAACTCTATGTTGTATCAAAGCTTCTCTTACCTCAAGCAAGACTTTCACTTCTCCACTGATCTATCACTATCGATTTTCTCCTCCTCTACTCAGCAATCCTACTAAGATCTGTGACACTACCTCCTCAAATCAGTTTTCTCAATCTTTCTGTTCTTCATCACTCGCAAAGCGCCCTCTATCGATTCACCATTAACGAAGTAGATCATCTCATTAATCTTGGGGATTCATGTTGTTCGTTCGGTTCTAGTCACTCTTTGGGCTTCTAAATCAAGGCGGATCCGATCGCCAATGCCCGATCGACTGAAGCTCACCTCAGATCCATCGCTTCTTCTTCTTTTCCCTTTCTGATTCCTTATCTTCTCTTGTGTGGGGTTGTTGTTATTGTTTGCTATAGGGAAATCTTGGGACGCTATCATATGCATAGTGGAAGAACATAAAACAAAAATATCTGATTTTCTAAAAGGTGTTCATCGTCGTGCGAAGATTGGTGTATAAAAACCCGTAAAACTTAAAACCACGTGTGAGATATTTGTGTTACTTAGGGAGATCGTATATCCTTGAATTTCTGCAGATCTGTAGGAGAAGATGAAGGAGGTCAAGCGTCCTCTTCTCTAGCGATGATTCACATGACAAGGGCTGCAAAGATACTCCTATAATCGATGCCTAAATCTCCACACCCATTGTCCGAGGAGGAGAAGCGAAGAGGAGAATAGGAGGTGGTAACCAAGAAGCCTAACCTATGACCCTTTGGTTCTCCCATATTTATATAGACCCCTTGTCAACTTAACCATAATGGATCTTACTCTATTGGGTATTGGATCTTCATTCAACTACCCAAGCCTCTTAGATTAGTAGATCTCTATCCAATAATCTCTCATTGGCTCTTATTGGATCTCATCCATAGGATCCAACAATTTAAGAGCTTATTAGATATCCAATAAGATAGAGGCTCCGATGGATATTTCATATCTGAACCTTTACTCGTCGCAATACCTACGATACGTGTGTGACCCTCTAGGCCCAATATCGAGCTGGTCATGAGTCATACCTATCAGAACTCCTTTTAGCTTAGTGAATTATTATCCCCATAATAATTCACTCAACTCATCGACTACAAACGTAATAAGCCACTACACCACAGTACCTAGACGATACAAGGGAATCCAATCCTTTGGACCTATTTATCCTTGGTTATTATATACCTATATTCCCTTATTTATCTAATATCCTAAAGATTGTATACCGAGCATGGTGCTATCAGGCCCATACAGTTTCTCCTTGAGTCTCGCTCTAATCGAATTCTCCCGGAGAACTCTCTCTTTCAATCCGAATGACCTTGGCTAAGGATTCAGTGAGCAGATTAATCAGTGAACTCATTCTTCGATGAGCACTTGCACTATAGCCCTAGTGTCCCCACACGAGCAGCTATGAGACTAGTCACCTCCATCATATGGATGGGTATATAATACACCAGTCTATCTATTTATCTCGATATCCCTCATGAGTAACCTATGACTAGGATTATTTAGGGTCTGTGATTAAAGGTGAATCGATCTCATTATCATAATCTTATCATGATCTAATTTACATTACATAGATCCATGGACATCATTATATATATATATATATGTATATATATACATACATATATATATATATGTGTATGTATGTATACATATACATGTATATTTATACATATACATGCAACAAACAATATAAAGTGAGAAAATACCAACATAATAATAAGCAAAAAGATTGCGAGTTTTGTCACACATGCCATCACTCACGTGATTGGCTTGCAAGGCACATATGACTAGCAATCTTCCACTTGACCAAAAACCAATCACCTACGTATCTGATCCCCATCAAACCCCTTTAACACTTAAAGACAATTTGAGATAACGGTTTTGTTAGTAGATCTGCGATGTTATCTTTGGATGAAACTCTTCCCACTACTACATCTCTTCGGGCCACGATCTCTCTAATGAGCTGGAATCTCCTCAAAACACTTCTGATGAGACTCGAGTTCCCTCTTTTGAGTAATCGCCCCGTAGTTATCGTAATACAAGGGAATTGACTCCTCATTGCCTAGCATGACTCCTAGATCTGTGAGGAACTTCTTCATCCAGACTCCCTCCTTTGCTACCTTTGCCACAGCAATGTACTCCGCCTTTTTGGTTGAGTCAACAGTAGTATCTTGCTTGAAACTCTTCTAGCATGCTGCTCCTCCATTCAGGATGAACACATACCCTGAATTAGACTTACTATCATCGACATCAAACTAGAAGCTCAAGTCTGTGTAGCTCTCAACCTTAAGGCTACTTCCTCCATATACCAGTAAAAGATCCTTATACCTTCTTAAGTACTTAAGGATACACTTTAGTGCTTTCTAGTGCTCTAAGTTTGGATCCACCTAATACTTGCTCGTGACACTCAGAGCATGCACTATATCAAGCTTGATACATAGCATAACATATATAATAGACCCTATCATTGAGGCATAGGGTATCCTATCTATGTTTGCCCTTTCTTCAAGAGTCTTTGGTGACATACTTCTAGAAAGCGATATCCTCTGTTTCATCGGTATAAGCCCTCTCTTGAAATTTTTCATGCAAAATCTTTTGACAATGATTTCTATGTACTTGGATTGGGACAAGTCAAACATCCTCCTAGATCTATCACTATAGATCTGAATCCCTAATATGTAGGATGCTTCCCCTAAGTCCTTCATGGAGAAATGTCTAGATTGTTAGGACCGTATAGGCATTAAGAGGGTGGGGTGAATTAGTGCTTTCAAAAAATCACGTCGGTTTAAAAAATTACATTCGACAAAAGTCGATAATGAAAGTGAGCTTGATTTAGAGTAAGTGTAAAGTGGAGTGAGTAACAAAATCAGTAAATAATAAAGGTAAACTGCAAAGGAATTTATAGTGGTTCGGTTATCGTGACCTACGTTCACTCCCAATTCCTGTTCACTCGAGGCCATCGATTTGTACTATCGATCTTGTTTCAATGGGTGAAGATCAACTACCCTTACAACTCTTTCTCTTTTTGATAGGCTCAAGAGAAAATCTTTACACCCCCTTTTACAAGGTAACCCTCACACACCTCCCTTAGATCTACTTCTAAGCTCAAGAAGGAGGAAACTCAATGTTTTAGTAGAGTTTTCTTAGTTTTTTCCTTAAGAATTCTTGCTCCTTCTTGCTGCCCAAGTGGGGTATTTATAGGCCCCAAATGATTTCAAAAATGAAGCAAAAAATTTAAAATTTTAGGTCTTCTAGGTATGGGTAGTACCACCACCTACATTGGGCAATACTAGCACGTAACAGTCCAACATTGGGTGGTACCACCGCCTAGTTTGGCGGTACCACTGCCTGACACACTAACATTGGGCGATACCACCGCTTGACAACTTGAAAAAGTGTGCTCTTGACTTTTCCAACTTATAGGTGGTTCTACTAACCTTGAGTCACTAAATGAGCATTCCATTTGGCCCAAAACAGTCCCAACATAGGTCCAATGGGCCCCTAATTGAGTTGGTATGGTTACACCCAAAATTAACTCAAGTAGACTTTAAGCTTCGACCAAGACTTAATTACAATCATGAAGCCTATGTTTTCTATTATGTCATTGGTACATCCAGCATTTCATCTGATCCTTCGACATATCATCTTCTCATTTGGTGTATTGCCCAATTGACATATTGACTTCCCGCAACACCCGATCATTTTGGCTCAATGCTTAATTCTTTTGACTCGATGCTCGAACTCATAGTATGAAGTCTATCCTTCGGTACGTCAACCAATCATCTGACATGATGCTTCCGGCCCAACGTTAGATTCTACTTCCATGATTCAAGTCCATGATCAAAGTTTTTCCCGTGGCACTTATCTTAAACATATATTAGTTCATAACTTCATTAATTAATTTCATCATCAAAATTTGATATTCAATCATCTCCCCCTTTTTGATGATGACAACCAATTGATAAAGAAGTTTAAACTAAACTCCCTCTATTAACATGCCATATTGAAATAAAGCATCATTCAAATAAATGATAACCTTCAAATCTAAGTTGAAACAATTTTAATCATAAATCACATCATATGTAATACATTATATATATCATCATAATAAAATCATGAGTATTGTATATATAATCATAATTACAAAACATCAAAGTACACCATGATTCAAATTTTAAATCATCATAACTTCTCTCTTTTTGTCATTAACAAAAAGGAGAAAAGTGTAACTATCAAGTTTTTGAAACATGCAAGTTTTACATCACTTTAGAACATGCAAGCTAGCAAGTCTTAGATGTACAAGTTTAGCAATTTTGCTTCTCTTGAAATGTGCAATCTAGCAATTGTTGCTTCTCTTTTGAGATGTTCAAGCTAGCAATTCTTTGCTTTTCTTTGTGATGTGCAAGCTAGCAAGTTTTTCTCATTGAAATATGTAAGCTAGTAAGTTTTCTTATCTTTGAAATGTATAAGCTAGCAATACTTTCTCTCCCATTGTTATTGTCAAAAAGAAGGGAAGAATATAATATTGTAATTCTTTTCCCTTTATATTAATTTTCAAACCATGACAAAGATAAATAACAAAGATAAATTTACATCAATATTTCAATTATAAAAAATGAAAGATCAAGTGATGAATACTGAAAAACCATGAGTCATTTTTATAAATATCTTCTTTTATAAATAGAAGGAATGATAGAAAATGATCTTGATTTAAAATAAAAATCAAGTCAAAAAAATTGAGAAATCAATATTATGATCTAAAAAATGTATAAGAAGAGTTTATGCATTTAAGAGATTTAACAATTTGCCTAAATTTAACATTCAACCTAGTAATTTTGGTTCTCTTGAGATGCTAGCAATTTTCTTTCTCCCCTTTGTCATTGTAAGAAAGAAGAAGAGGGGAATAATACAATGGTGCAATTCATTTCCCTTTACATTGATTCTCTAAGCATCACATAAGGTATACAACCATAAATATAAAGGAATTATACATAATAAAAATCATTTCAAGAAAGATATATTATGAAAGATCATATGAATACCAAAAGACATGATTCATTTTGATATCATTTAAAAAAAAATGAAAAGAAATCTTAGGAGACCATGAATTCCGAAATAGATATTCTCTTTAGTAAATAGCAAGAAGGAACATAGCAAAATAAAAGATCTTAATTTATGTATAGGAAATCTTAAGTTGTCAAGATCATGATTCATATATTAAAAAAATTTCAAGTTATAATTCCTAGAATTAACAAGAAAAATCATGATTCATATAAAAAAAATCTCCTCTTAAATAATAAGAAGGAATGATACAAGAACACATAATAAGAGATCTTGATTCATAAAAGATTTCAAGTTATAATTTCGAGGAATCAAGAGAAAAATCATCATTCATTTAGATAGTACTTCTCTAGAGTAAATAACGAAAAGAAATTTTGGGAGATCAAAGATCTTGATGTTGAATCTCGTATTTTGATGATGAAACCACTTGATATGTGTTTATGATTTAATCTGCATTTTGAGTGATGCAGGATGCTTCGATCAGGATGAGACAATTAAAGCAGGAAAATTATATTGTGCTGGAGGATAACATGTCAGAATATTGGACGTCGGGCCGGTGGATCGGTTGACGTATCGACAGAAGGCTTCGGGCCGTGGATTCGGGCATCGGGCTAAGAAGAGTGGACATTGCACCAAGAATATTGGAGTTGCAGAGTCAACTGGCCGATTGGGCAATAGGCCACAAGAGAGGCCGATGTGCCGAAGAATCGACTGAAGCATCGAGAGACCAATGACATGACCAGACAACGTGATTAATGCTTAGTATTAATTGTCTAGATCGAAGTATGTTTTACATGTGCAGGATTAACTACGATAGCAAGGCATGAAGCAAAATGAAGTCCCGGAGTCAAGGACGTGACCATATTAGAAGTTCAAGAGTTCGTCGGAAGTCCGGACGTTCATCAGAAGTTTTGTGGGAACCAGGGGAGAAGTCACGGAGCTTGCTAGAGAAGCTCGACGGAACTCGCCAAGAAGATCATTGTGAAGTCTAGGAACTTGCTAGGAGTCCGCTAGAACATTGCCAAGAGTTTGTCGAAGGTTCGCCGGAAGATCGTCGAAAGCTCGCCGGAAGAATTGACATAGGGATTTGTTTAGCTTAGAATATGTCTTAGGAATCGTAGTTAGCACGAAATTGGGATTGGATTTGGGCCAACCCAATTAGGGGCCAGCTAGGCCTATATAAGAATTGTGTTGGGCCCAATAAGAGGCCCAAACAATGCCCAAAGAAGTCTCACCATCATGGCACAATCTTCGAGATTGTGTTAGGAGGTGGTATCGCTAGTCTGGGTGGTGGCACTGCCCAGCACAGCCTCCCAGGCGATGGTACCGCCCAGGAAAGTGTCAGTCAAATTGACACTAGGCGGTGGTATCGCCCAATGTAAATGGTGGTACCGCTTGGACTCGGGGAACCCGGGATGGGAAAGATTTAGGCTCCAAGTTTGAATCAACTTGAAGCCTATAAATACCCCTCCCATCCCTGGTTAAAGCACACAAGCACAGAAAGCCTAAAAGCAAAGAAACGCTGCTGAAATCTTGTGTGATCTTCTCTCCCTCCTCTAAAGTGTTAGACTAGTTTGAAAGTGGAGTAAGTGAGTGCTTGTAAGGGTTGTCTCCTAAATCTGTAAAAAGGAGAAGAGGGGGTGTAAAAGGTGATTGGCCTTCACCTATTGAGGAAAGACCTCTAGTGGACGTCGGTGACCTCGTCGGAGGAGGAAGCCGAAAGTGGATGTAGGTCACGATTGACCGAACCATTCTAAAACTCGGTTTGCATTTACTTCCTGCAATTTATATTAACTGCAAACTGCCTTCAATATGCTCTAACTTTGCTTTCCTAGTATTACCTTTATGAAACATTTTTACGTCAGAAACGGTTTTATCGAAACGAAGTTTTAAACCAACGTGATTTTACCGCTGCACTAATTCACCCCCCCTCTTAGTGCCGACCCTGATCCTAACAATTGGTATCAGAGCCCAGGTTTTCTAAGTTGGTTTAACACCCAAATAGAAATGGCTCTTTTCAGCTTTCAAGAGGGTCACTCTCTC
This sequence comes from Musa balbisiana, assembly GCA_004837865.1. Lineage (NCBI taxonomy): Eukaryota > Viridiplantae > Streptophyta > Magnoliopsida > Zingiberales > Musaceae > Musa > Musa balbisiana. The sequence goes on along the minus strand of CM017195.1, from coordinate 14,869,774 downwards.
ATTCGTCCTCTCTTTTTCAGTGGGATGGACTACACTTATTGGAAAACTCGAATGAGAGTTTTCTTGCTTTCGTTGGATTTAAATTTATGAAATATTGTCGAGAACAGTTTTCGAATGTCTTCTCTTCCAATGAACCATTGGAATGATTTGGAGAAGAAGACGTTTTCTTTAAATGCTAGAGCTATGAATGCTCTATTTTGTGCCTTAGATAAAACGGAGTTTAATCGGGTTTCTTTGTGCGAAATGACTTTCGATATTTGGCGCACTCTTGAAATCACACACGAAGGCATAAGTAGTGTAAAAGATTCTAAAGTAAATGTTGTGATGCACGATCTTGAAATGTTTCATATGAAACCAAGCGAAACCATTGTGTACACCTGTTTTACGGTTGTCGTCAATGCTTTAAAAGCTCTTGGTAGAAGCTTTTCGAATTTTGAACTCGTTAACAAGATTTTACGATCGCTTTCTAAGACTTGGGATCCAAAAGTAACGACTTTACAAGAAATAAAAGATTTAAATATTTTTCCACTTGAAAAACTTATCGGTACATTGATGACATATGAAATGGTGCACAATGCACATGGTGAACATGATGAACAAAACCACCTTCCAAAGAATAGGAAGGATTTGAGACATAGAACATTTGAAGCCCTCTCGAGCATAAGCTCAAGTGATAGTGAACTTAAACTCACTAAGAAATTTAAAAAGTTAATGAAACAAAACTTTAAGAACAAAAAGAACATAATTACTTGCTTTGAACACGAGAAGATGAACAAAAATTGGGATGAATTGAGCTCCTCCGAAGACGAGAAGAAAATCAAGAAAGGCGAGGTGGCAAACTACGCCTTAACCACTTTCTAACGATGAGGTAATCGAAATCCCCCTAATTTACTTCGAAATTACATGATGCTTTTCACGATATATTTTTTTTGTAATTTAGTTTTGAATTATTTTTCTTGAAAATTGCATGTTTAAAAATGAAAATGCAAAAATTATGATCATGCTAGTAATTTTGAAAATAATAATGAAAATTACATATTTTATGAAAATACAACATGTTAGATTTAAATGTAATGATAATCCTATGTATGTTTTTGAAAAATTTCTCCTTGATGATTTTCGATTTTGATTGAAAATGATTTATGCCTTATGGTATCATGCTTAATGATGCATGGCTTTTGTATGAAAAACTAAGCATGAAAAGTTAGATTCACCTAAAAAGAAAAATGCATGAGTACAACAAACAAAATGATTTTGATGGAAATTGCTTTATGTTTGATAAAATCAATTTCGATGATGCATAATGATGTAATTATGTAATGAAAATATTAAATATTTTGAAACCATGATTTGATGTCATGCCCAAAGTAGTGATGCATAATGATCATACTTAATAATTTTATATTTCAAAATTATGCATGATGATTTTTGTGATTATCGATCTTTACCATAATGAAAGTGCCTTGTTGATCTTTGTCATAATAAATCTTGCACTTTCGGTTTTAAAAATGATACATGTTTTTATTCGGCATAAATGAAATAAAATCATATGAATTGAGATAACTAAAAAGAGGAAAACATTTTTCTTAAAAATTATTTTTCCTCTATCTTATTGATTTTGATGAATCCATTTGTATCATTTTTACGAATCTCTTGGACTTTTGAAAATGATCTTGATGATTTAAATTTGAATAATTTTTTATCCAAATCATGATCTTGATTCCTTAATATTTACAAATTAAGATTTATTATGAATCAAGATTTTTCATTAATCGTTCTCCTATGATTCTTGTTGGTATTTTATTTAAAAGGAGATTTAAATCATGTCTTTTGGTATTCAAGTGATTTTATCCTTCATGACATGATGTCTTTATATTTATGGCTTGTATGTCTTGAAATGATTGAAATATTTTAGGCTATTTTGTTCTTCCCTCATTCTTTCTTGTTTACAATGATAGAATAGGGAAAAGTTATGATCATGCATGGTAGGATGCAATTTGACAAATTAATACCATGATGATTTGAAATATTTATGATTTGGAATAATGCATATGCTTTTTATTATGATGATGTATGTGATATATTGCATATGATGTGTATCATGAATGCTTTAAATGATAAATATTTGGTATCATGATCAAAATATTAATAAATACTTAAAAATTTTAATATTTTATATCATGTATAATATGCTCATAATGATGATTGATTTATTTTTTAGTATTGTGCATGAAAAATGAAATGTAAGGTTTTTAAAATTATGCATATTTTAATTTGAAAATATAATGATGCACAAATAAAATTAATACTTACCTTTGTCATAATTTGAAAATTGATATAAAGGGTCTTCCCTTCTTTTTGCCAATGACAAAGGGGGAGAAAGATGCTAGCTTGCACAATTCAAGAATGAAGCAAAATTTTGCTAGCTTGAACTTTGCAAAGGAAGCAAAAATGGCACTTCTCAAAAGAGAAGAAAGAGCTTGCTATCTTGAACATCACTAGCTTGCCTATCTTAAGAAACAAAAATTGCAAAAGTGCTATCTTGTCTATCTCAAGATGCAAAACATGCTATCTTGCACATCACAAAGAAAAGCAAATATACCAACTTGCACATCCTTAAATTTGCTAGCTTTCAAACTTGCATGATGATAAAAATGAATATTATGTTTTTCATGCAATGTGTTGAACTTGTATTTCCAAACACATGATAGTTGGAACTTCTCCTTTTTGTTGATGACAAAGGGGGAGAAGTATGTTGATGTCATGCATGATTTGATCATGACATGTTGCTTGAATTTTTGAATCCAAGAGTTTCTATCAATAAGCTATATTGATAGGGGGAGTTTGTTTAAACTCTAGGAGCTAAGGTTAACTTCGTTATCAAGTGGTTGTCATCATCAAAAAGGGGGAGATTGTTAAATCTCGTATTTTGATGATGAAACCACTTGATATGTGTTTATGATTTAATCTATGTTTTGAGTTGAGTGACGCAGGATGCTTCGATTAGGATAAGATAATTAAAGCAGGAAAATCATATTGTGCCAGAGGATAACATGTCAGAATATTGGACGTCGGGTCGATGGATCGGTCGACGTATTGATAGAAGGCTTCGGGTCGTGCATTCGGGCATCGGGCCAAGAAGAGTGGACAATGCGCTAAGAATATCGGAGTTACGGAGTCAACTGGCTGATTGGGCAATAGGCCGCAAGAGAGGACGATGTGCCGAAGAATCGGACGAAGGGTCAAGAGACCAATGACATGACCGGACAACATGATTAATGCTTAGTATTAATTGTCTAGATCAAAGTATGTTTTACATATGCAAGATTAACTATGATAGCAAGGCATGAAGTAAAATGAAGTCCCAAAGTCAAGGACGCGATCACATTGGGAGTTCGAGAGTTCATCAGAAGTCCGAACGTTCGTCGGAAGTTCTGCGGGAACTAGCGGAGAAGTCACGGAGCTTGCCAGAGAAGCTTGACGGAACTCGCCAAGAAGATCATTGTGAAGTCTAGGAGTTTGCCGGGAGTCCACCGGAACATTACTGAGAGTTCGTCGGAGGTTCGCCGGAAGATCGCCGAAAGCTCGCCGGAAGAATTGACATAGGGATTTGTTTAGCTTAGAATATGTCTTAGGAATCGTAGTTTGCACGTAATTGGGATTAGATTTGGGCCAACCCAATTAGGGGCCAGCTAGGCCCATGTAAGAACTGTGTTGGGCCCAATAAGAGGCCCAAACAGTACCCAAAGAAGTCTCATCATTGTAGCATAGTCTTCGAGACTGTGTCAACGGTGGTACTGCCAGTCTGGGTGGTTGTACCGCCCTTGGCAGGGTTGGGAAAGATTTAGGCTTCAAGTTTGAATCAACTTGAAGCCTATAAATACCCTTCCCATCCCTGGTTAAAGCACATAAGCACAGAGAGCCTAAAAGAAAAGAAACGCTGCTGAAATCTTGTGTGATCTCCTCTCCCTCTTCTAAAGTGTTAGACTAGTTTGAGAGAGGAGTAAGTGAGTGCTTGTAAGGATTGTCTCCTAAACTCGTGAAAAGGAGAAGAGGGGTGTAAAAGGTGATTGGCCTTCACCTTTTGAAAGAAGGCCTCTAGTGGACGTCGGTGACCTAGTCGGAGGAGGAAACCAAAAGTGGATGTAGGTCACGATTGACCGAACCACTCTAAAACTCGGTTTGCATTTACTTCCTGCAATTTACATTAACTGCAAACTGCCTTCAATACGCTCTTACTTCGCTTTCCTAGCATTACCTTTATGAAACATTTTTATGTTGGAAACGGTTTTATCGAAATGAAGTTTTAAACCAACGTGATTTTACCGTTGTACTAATTCACCCCCCCTCTTAGTGCTGACCCTGATCTTAACACTTGATTCATAAAGAAAATCTCAAGTATCAAGTTCATGATTCGAATAAAACTCATTCAAATTTAATTTGTTAAATAATCAAAATCACTTTCTTAGTTCAAGAGATTCATAAAATAGATTCATCACTGAGAATCACTTGTTGAAAAATTAAAAAGCTTTAGAGATATTTTCAAGAAAAATACATTCCCTTTTTAGTTTCAATTTGTGTGATTTATTTCATACAAGCATGCCTTTGCCTTTTATGCCAAATCTATGCATTATCATTTAAAATTGAAAAACAAAAAATCATCACAAAGTTCATCAAGATCAATGAGCCATAAATCACAAAAAATATTATGCATAATTTCAAAATATAAACTCATTAAGCATGATTTCAAATCATCATTAAATCATTAAATCATTAAGTATGATTTAATTAAATATAAAGCATCTTCAATCAAAATCATTTTGTTTCGGCTAGTGAGTTTTGCGAAGTGTGTTGGATCTCCAATCATAAGCCTTGAGCATCTATTATCAAAATATTATTTTTGCTCCTAGCTTTTGATTGCAAAGATATTTACAAGAAAGGTGGGTTTCCTTTAGATACACATTTGACCTTGGGTCCCTTATGGTTAGATATACCTATCTTGATTTTTAGCATTTAGTTATTTATGGTTCCTTTAGGAACCCAAACCAATTTATGTAAGTCATAATTTTTAAATAAATATTTATAAGCAAAATGACCACATCTACCACAAAAAATACACTTAACCTTAGGGGCAATATGCAATGTTGGTCCCTTAACAAATAAAGTCAATTTTTTGTTAAGTGTTGCTACTCACAAAATCGATTCCTACTTTTCTATGTATATAACCCTTATTGGCAAGAATCATATTTAATGATTTGCTACTACATTTAATTTTTTCTAAAGTTTGTTGCAATACTACATTTTCTTTTTAAGTCTAATTCTTCACATTTAGTGTAAGGGGTCAACATGCAATTATCACACTCATTTTTTAATTTTTCAAAAGTACTAGAGAGAGAAGCATGATCATTGTTTAACACTTTATATTTTTACCAACTAATTTAAAATCATCATATAAATCTTGAAAAATTTTATAATAATTCATCATAAAGTAAAGGGGTTTTGGTTGAATCATTTACCTCATCGTCGAGAGCCATGAAAGCATAATTTGCCACTTTATCTTTGAATTGCTCCTCATCTTCAGATGCACTTGATTCGTCCTAAGTCGTCTTGAGTATTTTCTTTTTCTTTGACAGCCTCTTCTTTTTAAGTTCATTTTTCTTCTTTGATTCTTGTTTTATAAATATTTTAAATTTGCTTATGAGGAGTTCAAAGTCATCATCACTTGAGCTTTCGCTCGAGTGATCTTCTTTTATTCTAAGTATCAAATCCTTCCTATTCTTTGGAAGGTTGTTCTTATATTCATTAAGTTTATCATATGCCTTACACGTCATTTCATAGGTCATTAATGACCCAATAAATTCTTTAAGCAAAAAATTATTTAAGTCCTTTGCTTCTTGTATTACAATTACTTTCGAATCCCAATTTTTAGAAAGAGGTCATAAAACTTTATTAACAAGTTCAAGATTTGAAAAATATTTGTCAAGAGCTTTTAAACTATTGATGACATCTATAAATAGGTGTACATGTCAATAATAATTTCGCTTGGCTTTATTTGAAATAATTCAAAATTATGCATCAAAAGATTTATTTTAGACTTTTTAACTCTACTTGTGCCTTCATGTGTAATTTCAAAAGTATCCCAAATGTTATGTGCAGTTTCACAAATTAAAATATGATTAAACTCATTTTTATCTAAAACTCAAAATAGAGCGTTCATAGCTTTAGCATTTAAAGAAAAAGTTTTTTCCAAATCATTCCATTCGTTCATTGGATTAGAAGACTTTTGAAAACCATTTTCAATGATATTCCTAAATAAAAATTCATAGAAAGTAAGAAAACTCTCATATGTGTTTTCTAATAAATCTAGTCTATCCCATTGAATAGGACGAATGATAGAGTGACCATCTAGATTGCTAGAAAAAGTCATCTCTCTTAGGTATTGAACCAATGGAGAGAAACATGGCTCTAATACTAACTGTTAGGACAGTATCGACACTAAAATGGGTGGGGGTGAATTAGTGCTTTCGAAAAATCATGTCGGTTTGAAAAATTACGTTCGACAAAAACTGATAATGAAAGTGAGCTCGACTTAAAGTAAGTGTAAAGTGGAGTGAGCAATAAAATCAGTAATCAATAAAGGTAAATAGCAAAGGAAAAGAGCATACCAGATTTATAGTGGTTCGATCGTCGTGACCTACATCCACTCTCAATTCCTCTTTACTCGAGGCTACCGGCTTCCACTACTGATCTTCTTTTAACAACCAAAGATCAACTACTCTTACAACTCTTTCTCCTTTTGACAAGCTCAAGAGAGAACCTTTATACCACATTTTTACAAGGTAACCCTCACACACCTCCCTTAGATCTACTTCTAAGCTTAAGGAGGAGAGAATTCAATGTTTTGGCAAAGTTTTTAGTTTTTTCCTTAAGAATTCTTGCGTCTTTCTATTAAGATCGAGTCAGCACTAAGAGGGGTGAATTAGTGCAGTGGATAAAAATCATGTAATGTCAAAAATCATCATATGATGAAAAACCATTTCGGAAAGATGTTAACTTAAAAGTATATTTGTAAGGTAGTGAAAGTAATAATTTAGTCTGTAATTAAAGTAAAAAGTAAAATAGAAATGTAAACCATATTTTTATAGTGGTTCGGTCGTCGTGACCTATATCCACTCCCGATTCCTCTTCACTCAAGGCCACTAGCTTCCACTATTGATCTTCTTTCAATGGGTGAAGATTAACTACCCTTTTATACCCCTCTTTTCCTTTTCACAGGTTTAGGAGATAACCTTTTACAGGCACTCACTCCTCCCTAAACAGAATTCTAAACTTTAGGACTAGAGGAGCGGATTTATCAAGTTATTACTATAACATTTTCTCACTTTTAAGTTCTCTATGCTTATCTGTGTTAATTAGGGATGAGAGGGGTATTTATAAGCCTCAAGTGGATTCAAACTTGGAGCCTAAAAGTGTCTCATCCCCGGTTTTCGGGATATTAGCGGTGCCACCACCTGTGTTGAGCGGTACCACCGCCTGCAGCACTGACACTGGGCGATACCACCGCCCAGTTTGGTGGTACCACTGCTTGACACCCTACTACTAGGTGGTACCACCACTTGATAGTCTCTCAGAGACTAAGTCTGGGTGGTACCACCGCCTGACACAATCTCGAAGACTATGCCACTGATAGTTCCTTCTGTTAGGTGACTATTTGGGCCTTTCACTTAGCCTAACACAGCTCAAACTTGGGCCCAATTGGACCCTAATTGAGTTGGCCCAATTCCAATCCAATTACGCCTAAAACCTACTTTGATCTAGACAATTATTACAATGCTAATCAAATGTTATTTGGCATGTCATTGGTTCATTGGCGCTTCATCTGAATCTTCGACGCATCGTCCTCTCTTGCGGCTCATTGCCCAATCGGCTAGTTGACCTCTGCAACTCTGATTTCCTTGGCACAATTTCCACTCTTCTTGGCTCGATGCTCGAACCCATGGCCCGAAGCCTTCTGTCGATACGTCAATCGATCCTCCGGCTTGACGTCCAATCTTCTGACATGTTCCACTCCAGCCTAACATGATTCTTCAAGCTTTTAATTGTCTCTCCCTGATCAAAGCTTCCTATGTCACTCAAAGCGCAGATAAGATAAACACCATTAATTAGTTTCATTATTAAAATATGAGATTCAACAATCTCTCCCTTTTTGATGATGACAACCAATTGATGATGGAGTTAACCTTAACTACCCCTATCAATATGTCATATTAATGGAACCTTGAATTCAAAATGAATTCAAGTCAAGTCAATTTTAATCATTAATCCAAGCAATATATCATCATAAAATCATGCATAATCAAAATTTTAATACATCATTCCATGCATGATCATTGTCATAACTTCTCCCCCTTTGTCATCAATAAAAAAAAGAAGTGCGTCTAGCAATTTTTTGATATATAATTTTAAATCATTACATTATAAACATAATATCAAGTTTTATCACCATGCAAGTTAGTAATTTTATTTCTTCTCTTTTGGGAAGTACAATTTTTTGCTTCCTTAGCAAAGTGCAAGCTAGTAAAATTTTACATTATTTTACAATTTGTAAGCTATCAATAATTTTAAGTTGCGTAAGTTTACAAATTTAGCTTTTCTTTTTAGATATGCAAGATAACACTTTTGCTTCTCTTGATATTGTAAGCTAGCAATTCTTAGTGATGTTCATGTTGGAAAATCTTGGGGGTGACATCACATGCGTAGCAAAAGAATAAGAAAACAAAATCCCCAATTTCCCAAAAAGATGTTCGTCGTTGAAGAAGATTGGTGCACAAAAATCCGCGAAACAAATTGCGTATAGAATAGATTGTGTTACCTAGGGTGATTGTATATCCCTATTTCCTTACAGATCTCTAGGAGAGAGTGAAGGAGGTCAAGCGTCCTCTCTAGTGGTGATCCACACAATAGGACTAAGACGACGCTCCTCAAAAACTCCAAACCTTCTCTGAGGTGGAGAGGGGGAGGAGAATATGAGAGGCAAGCAAAGGCTCCTCCCCTATTAGGTATTGGATCTGCATTCAATTACCCAAGCCTCTTAGATTAGTGGATTTCTATCCAATAACCTCTCATGGGCTTTTATTGGATCCTATTCATAGGATCCAATAATTCAAGGGCTTATTGGATATCCAATAAGATAGGGGCTCCGACAGATATCTCATATCCGAACCTCTATTCATCGCAATGCCTTCCATATGTGTGTGACCCTCTAGGGCCAATATCGAGCTGGCCGTAACTCATACCTGTCAAAACTCCTTCTGGCTCAATGAATTATTATCTCTATATTAATTCACTAGACTCATCGACTACAGACGTACTAGGCCACTACGCCGTAGTCCCCAAACGATATAGGGAAATCTAATCTATTGGACTTGTCTGTCCTTAGTTATCATGTACCTATAGTCCCTCATCCATCTAATATCCCAGAGATCGTATATCGGGCATGGTGCTGTCAGACCCATACGGTTTCTACTCAAGTCTCGCTCTAATCGGGTTCTTCCGGAGAACTTTTTCTCTCTCAATCCGAATGACCCTGGCCAGGGATTTATCTGAGCAAGAATACATGGGATATTCCTCTCATGACGCCGAGAGTGGATGATCCTCTATCGACACTCAATAGCCCTCGTAAGGTCGACTACCACTCCCAATGACCAGCTGTACTAGATCTGGGACATCCATACCTATAAGTCTAGTATCAAAGAGTGGAGCACTCATATAGGATATCCTTGGTGTCTCAAGTCTAAGGACCAGATACACCACTAGGACTATGTAATCGTTGTTTGACAATAAGGCATCATCAATCATCCAATATTCCATAAGCGGATCAATTAGTGAACTCATTCTCTAATGAGCACCTGTACTATATCCCTATTGTCCCCACGAGCAACTATGAGACCAATTACATCCATCATATGGACGGGTATATAGCACACCAGTCTGTCTGGTTATCTCGATGTCTCTCTCGAGTAACCATATGACCAAGATTATTTAGGATCTGTGTTTAAAGGTGAATCGGTCTCATTATCGTGATCTCATCACGATCCGATTCCCATTACATAGATCCAAGGACATCACAATATATACATGCATGTATGCAACAGTCAATATAAAGTGATAAATGCTAAAATATAATGAGTAAAAAGATTCCATGTCAAGACACACATGCCATCACTCACGTGATTGGCTTGCTGGGCACCTATGACTAGTAGTTCAAGATAGCAAGTTCTTTCTTCTCTTTTGAGAAGTGTGAGCTAGCAAGTTCTTTGCTTCCCTTTGAAATGTGCAAGGTAGCAATTTTTCTCTCCCTTTGTCATTGTCAAAAGGAAGGGAAGGATATAATAGTGTAAAATATTTCAATCATTACAAGGTATATAAGCCATAAATACAAAGAAATCATGTCATGAAGGATTAAGTCATAAATACTAAAGGACATAATTTATTTTGACAAATCTCCCAAAAAGAAACATGGGAGTTCAAAAACAAGATTTGATTCATAGAAAAATCTTATGTATCAAATAGCAAGAAATCAAGATATTGATTTAGAAGAAAAAATAAATCTTAACCCATAAAGTTTTCTTGTAAGAAATACCAAGTCATCATCATTATCATGTTGGGCATGATACTAAATCAATAAATTTTCAAATCAATATTACTTGGGCATGCATGATACCAAAACATGGTTTCAAGTCGTCAATATATAACATGCATAATTTCAAATTATTATATTTCATCCTTGCTTCATGCATGATACCAATCAATCATCACTATTGACATATCATACATGATACTAAAGCATTTATCACTTTTTGATTGTTGGTACCAAACATTCATCATTTATTTTCTCCCTCTTTGTTATAGGCAAAAAGAGGGGAAATAGCACAAAGGTGTAAATATTCAAGTCATCACATGAAATATATTAAGAAAAATTTGGTGATAAGATATACTTCATGAATTCAAGGAATTATAAAAAAAACCATATCATGAAAGATAATATGATGTGAATAAATGACATGATTCATATAGTAAATCTCTTCTATAAATAAAATACTAAGAAAAAAATCATAGGAGTACAAAGAAGAGATCTTGATTTTAAAAAAAAATCAAGTAATTCCAAAAATCAAGACCATGATTTGGATAAAACTCATTCAAATTCAAATCATCAAATTATCAAAATTACTTTCAAGAGATTCAAAATGACAGAAATAACTTTATCAATCTCTTAGTGAAAAATCAATAAAATAGAAAAAAATTTCAAGAAAAATGCTTTCATCTTTTTAGTTGTTTCAATTTAGGTGATTTGATTTCATACAACCATACCTTTATCTTTTATACCAAAAAAAAATATGCATTATCGTTTAAAAGCAAAGTTCATCACGACAAGATCAACAAGCCATACATCACAAAGATCATCATGCATAATTTCAAAATATAAATTCATTAAGCATGATTTCAAATCATCATTACTTCAAATCATCATGCATAATTAAATCATTAAATCATCAAGCATGATTTCATTAATCATAAAGTATTTTTAATCAAAATCATTTTAAAAATCATTTTTGATGATTTATAAATTCAAATCATCATAACTTAAATTTATAAATTGATTATTTTCAATTAAGTGAATCTAACTCGTCAAGCAATTGTCATGCTTTATTTTTTTTAAATGAAAAGAAGCATGTTAATTTTTGTATTTTATTTATTTATTTATTTCTAAATTTAAAAATAACTCATAAAATACATCATGTAATTTTGAAATAAAGTAAAGGGATTTTGGTTACCTCGTCGTCGAAAGCCGTTAAGGCATAGTTTGCCACCTCGCCTTTGTTGGTTTATTATTCATCTTCGGATGAACTTGATTTATCCAAGCCACCTTGAGTATTTTCTTTTTCTTTTGTAGATTCTTCTTTTTAGGTTCATTTTTATTCTTAGATTCTTGTTTTAAGAATTTTTTAAACTTTATATTCGAGAGTTTAAAGTCATCATCACTTGAGCTTTTGCTCGAGTGATCTTTATTTGTTCTTAGTACCAAATCCTTCCTTTTTTTTGGAAGGTTGTTCTCAAGCTTTTCATGAGCCATATAACTCATTTCATAGGTCATCAATGACCCAATCAGTTCTTCAATAGGGAAATGGTTCAAGTCCTTTGATTCTTGTATTGTCGTGATTTTAGGATCCCAACTTTTTGGAATGGATCTTAATATCTTGTTAACAAGTTCAAAATTTGAAAAACATTTGCCAAGAGCTTTTAAACTATTGATGACATCCGTAAAACGAGTGTATATGTCAACAATAGTTTCATTTGGCTTCATACGAACAACACAAAATCATACATCGAAAGATTAACTTTAGAATCTTTTACCCTACTTGTACCTTCATATATGATTTTGAGTGTATGCTAAATATCAAAAGTTATTTCGCAAATAGACACTCGATTGAACTCATTTTTATCTAAAGCATAAAACAAGATATTCATAGCATTGGTATTTAAAGAGAAAGTCTTCTTCTCCAACTCATTCCAATCGTTCATTGGAAGAGAAGACTTTTAAAATCCATTTTCAATGATATTCTATATATTGAAATATAAAGAAATCAAGAAAACTCTCATTCGAGTTTTTCAATGTATAGTCTGTCCCATTGAATATGGGAGGACGAATGATAGAATGACCCTCTTAAAAGCTGAAAAAAGCTATTTCTTTTGGGTGTTAAACCAAACGAGAAAGAATATGGCTCTGATACCAACTGTTAGGATCGAGTTGACACTAAGAGGGGGGATAAATTAGTGCAACGGATAAAAATCACATCAAGTCAAAAATCTTTATATGATGAAATATTGTTTCGGAAAGATGTTAATTTGAAAGTATATTCATAATGTAGTGAAAGTAATAATTCAGTTTGCAATTAAAGTAAAGAGTAAAATAGAAATGCAAACCAGATTTTTATAGTGGTTTGATCGTTGTGACCTACATTCACTCCCGATTCCTCTTCACTCGAGGCCACCGGCTTCTACTACCGATCTTCCTTCAATGAGAGAAGATCAACTACCCTTTTATACCCTTCTTCTCATTTTCAAAGGTTTAGGAGACAACTTTTTGCAAACACTCACTCCTTAAATGGAATTCAAAACTTTAGGACTAGAGGAGGGGATTTCTCAAATGATTGCTACAGCGTTTTCTCACTTTTAAGTTCTCCGTGCTTGTCTATGTTAACCAGGGATGAGAAGGGTATTTAGAGACCTCAAGTGGATTCAAACTTAGAGCTTAAAAGTGTGTCATCCTCGATTTTCAGGGTACTGGCGATACCACTGCTTGTGCTAAGCGGTACCATCGCCTGTAGCATTGACACTGGGTGGTACCACATCCTGACACCCTACCACTGGGCGGTACCACCACCTAGTCTTGCGGTACCACCGCCTGAGAGTCTCTCGGAGACTGAGTTAGGGCAATACCACCGCCTAGATTGGTAGTACCATTGCCTGACACAATCTCGGAGACTGTGCCACTAATGATTCCATCTGTTGGGTCTTTGTTTGGGCCTTTCACTTGGCCTAACACAGCCCAAATTTGGGCCCAATTGGCTCATAATTGAGTTGGCCCAATTCCAACCTAATTATGCCTAAAACCTACTTCGATTTAGACAATTATTATAAAGCTAATCAAATGTTGTCCGGCATGTGATTGGTTCATCAGCTCTTCGTCTGAATCTTTGGCACATCGTCCTCTCTTGCGGCCTATTACCCAATTGGCCAGTTGACCACCACAACTCTGATTTCCTTGGTGCAATTTCTTCTCTTCTTGGCCCGATGTCCGAACCCATGGCCCGAAATCTTCTGCTGATATATCGATTGATCCTCCGGCTTAACGTCCAATCTTCTGACTGCTAGTCATAGGTGCCCAACAAGCCAATCACATGAGTGATGGCACGTGTGACTTGACACAGAATCTTTTTGCTTATTATATTTTGGCATTTATCACTTTATGTTGACTATTGCATGTATACATGTATATATTATGATGTCTTTGGATCTGTGCAATAGGAATTGGACATCGAGATAACCGGACAGACTGGTGTGTTGCATACCCGTCCATATGATGGATGCAACTGGTCTCATAGCTGCTCATGTGGGGATACTAGGGATATAGTATAGGTGCTCATTAGAGAATGAGTTCACTGATTGATCCACTTACGAAATGCTAGATGGTTGATGATGCCTTATTGTTAGACAACGATTCCGTAGCCTTAGTGGTATATCTGGTCCTTAGACTTGAGACACCAAGGATGTCCTGTATGAGTGCTCCACTCTTTGATACCAGACTTATAGGTTTGGATGTCCCAGATCTAGTACAACTAGTCATTGGGAGTGACAGTCGACCTTACGAGGGCTATTGAGTATCGATAGAGGATCATCCAATCTCGGTGTCATGAGAGAAATTTCCCATGTGTTTTTACTCAGACAAATCCCTCATTAGTGTCATTCGGATTGAGAGAGAAAGAGTTCTCCGGGAGAATCCAATTAGAGCGAGACTCGAGTAGAAATCATATGGGTTTGACAGCACCATACCCGGTATACGGTCTCTGGGATATTAGATGGATGAGGGATTATAGGTACACGGTAACTGAGGACAGACAAGTCCAATGGATTGGATTTCTCTATATTGTCTAGGGACTACGACGTAGTGGCCTAGTACATCCGTAGTCGATATATCGAGTGAATTATTATAGAGATAATAATTCACTAAGCTAGAAGGAGTTCTGATAGGTATGACTCATGGCCAGCTCGATATTGGGCCTAGAGGGTCACACACATATGATAGGCGTTACGATGAGTAGAGGTTCGAATATGAGATATGCGCCAGAGCCCTATCTTATTGGATATCCAATAAGCCCATGAATTATTGGATCCCATGAACGAGATCCAATAAGAACCCATTCGAGATTATTGGATAGAGATCCACTAATCTAAAAGGCTTGGATTAGATCCAATACCCAATAGGGGAGGATCCATTAGGGTTTGATAGGGGGACCTCTATAAATAGGAGAGATTCAGTGGTTCATAGGCTAGAGCCTTTGCTTGCCTCTCCTATTCTCCTCCCCCTCTCCACCTCAGAGCAGGCCTGGAGTTTTGAGGAGCATCGTCGCAGCCCTACTATGTGGATCACCGCTAGAGAGGAGGACGCTTGACCTCCTTCACCCTCTCCTAGAGATCTACAAGGAAATGGGGATATACGATCTCCCTAGGTAACACAATCTATTTTATACGCAGTTTATTTTATAGATTTTTACACAACAATCTTCGCACGATGACGAACATCTCTTTGGGAATAGGGGATTTTGTTTTTTGTTCTTCTACTGCACATGTGATGTCGCCCTTAAGATTTCCCAACACTGACATGTTCCACTCTGGCCCAACATGATTCTTCCTACTTTTAATTGTCTCTCCCTGATTGAAGCTTCCTGTGTCACTCAAAGCGTAGATCAGATAAACACTATCAATTGATTTTATCATCAAAATTTGATATTCAACACTTTCTTATTGCCCAAGTGGGGTATTTATAGGCTCTAAATGATTTAAGAAATAGAGCCAAAAATTTAAATTTCTAGGTCTTCTGGGTATACCACTGTCTACACTAGCCGATACCATCGCTTGCCAGTCTGACATTGAGCGATACCACCACCCAGTCTGGTGATACCACTACCTGACACACTGACACTAGGTGGTACCACCACCCAGTCTGGTGGTACCACCGCATAACATCGTGGAAAAGTGTGCTCTTGACTTTTCCAGCTCATAAGTTATTCTACTTAATCTCGAGTCATTGAATGAGCCTTTAACTTGACCCAAAATAGTCCCAACTCAGGCCCAATGAGCCTCTAATTTAGTTAGTATGGTTACACCCAAAAACTGACTCAATTAGACTCTAAACTTCGATCAAGACTTAATTATAATAATGAAGCCTACGTTGTCTGGTATGTCATTGGTACATCCGACATTTCATCCGATCCTTCAGCACATCGTCCTCTCATTTAGCGTATTACCTAATCGACATGTTGACTTCCCGCAATACCCGATCATCTTAGCGCAATGTCCGATTCTTCTAGCCCGATGCTCGAACTCATGGCATGAAGTTTGTCCTCCAACACGTCAACTAATCATCTGACATGATGATCTTCAGCCTAACGATAGATTTTGCTTCCATGATTAAAATTTTCCTACAGCACATATCTTAAATGCATATTAGTTCATAACTTCATCAATTGATTTCATCATCAAAATCCAATATTCAACAAAGATAACCAAGCCTTTACCATGGCTACATCATTCCCAATTATCAAGATGTCATCCACATATAATACCAAGAAGGTGATAGCTCTCTCATTTACCTTCCTATTCACATAAGGCTTATCTTCGTTCTTAATGAAGTCATAAGATATGATTGCCTCATCAAATATTATATTCCAGTTTTGGAAAGCTTGCTTTAGTCCATAGATGGACCTAAGCAACTTGCACACCTTATCTGGACTATCCTTGGACACAAATCTCTTAGGTTGTATCATATACACCTCCTTCTTGAGATTGCCATTGAGGAATGCAGATTTCTCGTCCATCTACCAGATATCATAATCATAGTGTGTTGCTATAGCCAAAAGAATTTGGATGGGTTTTAGCGTAGCTACGGGTAAAAAGGTTTCGTCATAGTCAATACCTTGCCTTTAACAATACCCCTTAGCCACTAGCCTTACTTTATAGGTCCCCACCTTTCCTTCTACTCCGATCTTCTTTCGAAGATCCACTTACAACCAATGGGTACAATACCCTTGGGTGCATCAACTAGGTTCTAAACCTTATTGGAGTACTTGGAATCCATCTCAAAATTTGTGGCTTCTTGCCACTTCCCGAGTCTATACTCGTAATAGCCTCCTTATAGGTTTAAGGATCAATATTCTCAACATCCTCTCCTCTGATATGTCCCACATATCTCTTAGGAGGATGAGGTGTTAGGATCAAGTCGACACTAAGAGGGGGGGGGGGTGAATTAGTGTATTTTGAGAAGTGCATCAAACGTGAAAATTCGTAAGACAAACCTAGAATAAAAAGATGTTTAAACTTAAAACTATTCATAGGAGAGTGATGAAGATGTAAAGTAGTTGCAAAGTAAATAGCAAAGAAAAGATGGCACACCAATTTTATAGTGGTTCGGTTGTCGTGACCTACATCCACTCCTGATTCCTCTTCCGTCGAGGCTATTGGCATCCACTAATGGTCTTCTTTCAATGGGCATAGACCAACCACCCTCTTACAACATTTTCTCCTTTTCATAGGTTTAGGAGATAACCCTTACAAGCCTCACACCTCTCTTGAATGATCATAAATCGAAAGGAGGAGAACACTTAGCACTTTTTCACCTAATAGGGTGGTACCATTGTCTAGCAGCACTAACTACTAGTGGTACCATCACCCAGACCACCTAGGAGGCTGAGCCTCAAGCGGTACCACCGCTTGACATGACTCCAAGTGGCTAAATGAGCCATCCAACTAGCCTAATTCAACCCTGTTTTGGGCCTAGTTGGCCCCTAATTGAGTTAGTAGGATGTCTCCCAAAACTAACTCAAATTGAAGTCCTAACTATGATAGTTAAAGCTAAAACAATTATGATACGCATAATCTAAGTTGTCCAACACCTCAATTGTTCAACCGAACTCTTGATGAACTTCCGACAAACTCCCAGCGATCTTCCGGCGAGGTTTCGGTGAACTCTCGATGAACTTCTAGTAAGCTTTCGGCAAACTCCCAGTGAGCTTTCACTATATCATCCGATCCTTTAGCGTATTCCCCGATTCATCCGACCCGATGCCCAATCATTGACTCTGGCCCAATTTCGATTCTTCTTTAATTGTTTTGCCTTTCTCACAATCGTAGTTAGTCCTGCATCACTTATCTCAACATATGGATTAGATCATTCATTTACTAATTGATGTCATCATCAAAATCCGAGATTCAACAATCTCCCCTTTTTGTTGATGATAACCAATTGATGACGGAGTTAACCTTAACTCCTCCCTATCTATATGCCATACTGAGATAAGACAAACTTGAATTCAAAAGGAATCAAAACCTTTGAATTTAAGTGAAACAATTTCGATCATAGTGATCAAATGCAATATATCATATCAAAATTTCAAACATTGTCCTTCAGTATCATTTCAATGCATCAAAGTGTAACATGCACAATTTCATCACTTCATGCATGATAGCAAATCAGCATCACTTTGGGGATAACCTATATGATACTAAGGTAACCATGATACCAAAATTAACATCATTTTGGGCATAACATTCACAATACCAAAGCATTCATATTTTGAATCATTTTAGTCATAACATATATGATACTAAAGCATATTTTAACCATTTATCACTTCATGCATGATGCCACATTCAACATCATTAATCATTTATCACTTCATGCATGATAATACATTCAATATCATTTTGGCATGATTCCAAATATTCATTATTTCTCCCCTTTTATCATCAACAAAAAGGAAAATCATTCAACAATTTATGCAAGTATTTTAAACTATGCAAGTAAGTTTTACATCCATTTATGTAAGCTAGCAAATTTGTAAATTGAGAAGTTATGCAAAGACTTTGCATGATAACTACTTTAGATGTTAAGTAAATTTGTGAAATGGGCAAGCTAGCACTTCTCTTTCGATATGCAAGCACTTTTTTGTTCTTGAAATGTACAAGTTTCTTTCTTCCTTTCGTCATAAAAATAGAAAGAAGAGGAAGAAGAAGAGGGGATGAATTCATTCATCACAAGAAAATCAAGTTATAAGAACCAAATCCATGAAAGGATTTGAACCAAATCAAATCTATGAAAAAGAAGTTTCAATGAATCAAGCTTCTACTAGTGCAAAGAGAAAGGATTCATCATAAAAGATCAAAATATGCATACTAGAAATTTATGAATCATATTCCTATTCTTGCAAAAAGAAGGAAGGAGGATTCATAGGAAATGATCATTACGTAAAAGATCATCACATAGGAAATGATCATCATGTAAAAGATCATCACATAGGAAATGATCATCACATACCAAAAGTCCATGAATAAAAACTCTTTTTTCGTGAATAGATTGAGGAAGAATTCATAGGAAAAGAATCATCAAATGAAGGATCAAAAATCAATTAATAAAAATTCAAGAAGGTGATAGGAAATAATTTTGATAAAAAGATAATCAAGTAATCCAAAAAATGTATGAAGGAATTCATGCATTAGAAAGATTTAACATACCTAATTCTCTTCTAATAAAATCAAATTGTTCCTATTTAATGGTTTTGTAAAAATATCAGCTAATTGATATTTTGTATCAAAAAATTCTAGAGATATATCATGTTTATTAACATGATCTCTTATAAAATGATGTCTAATATCAATATGTTTAGTTCTATAGTGTTGAATGAGATTTTTTGTTAAATATATTCCACTAGTGTTATCACATTTTATAGGTATGTTTACCAAGTGAATTTCATAATCTTCTAAAGTATTTTTCATCTATATAACTTGTGTACAACATGCACCTATTGCTATATAGTTAGCTTTGGTTGTAGATAATGCAATCGAGTTTTGGTTTTTGGAAGACCAAGAGACAAGTGCATGACCTAAGAGTTGGCATGTTTTAGATGTCTTTTTTATTTATTTAACAACCAATAAAATCAGCATCAGCATAAGCAATCAATTCAAAATTTTTTAGTTTTTGAATACCATAATCCTAGATCAGGAGTTCCTTTTAGGTATCTAAAAATTCTTTTAATAGATTTTAAGTGAGATTGCTTGGGATTTGACTAAAATCTAGCACATAGTCTAACACTAAACATAATATCAGGTCTAGTTGCTGTGAGGTATAATAAACTGCCTATCATACCTCTATAAGTCTTTTGATCAAAACCTGCTCCATTAATGTCCATATATAATTTTGTAGAAGTTCTTATTAGTGTATTTATAGCCTTAGCACTATCAATATTAAATCATTTCAAAAAATATAAAACATACATAGTTTGACTAACAAAAGTTCTATCACTAAGTTATTGGCAAAAGGTTAATTCCTTAATTAAACTCATTTCTAATTCATGGCTCATACTATTGACAAAAGATTCACATAAGGACTCATTTGAAGATCCAAAAATGATATCATTAACATAAATTTGAATAATAAGAAAATTATTTTTAAAATATTTAATAAATAATGTAGTATCGACCTTAACTTTCATAAAATTATTCTCAATTAGAAACGAACTAAGTCTCTCATACCAAGCCCTTTGGGCTTGTTTCAAACTATAGAGAGCCTTAGACAACTTAAAAACATGATTCAGAAAAATGATATTCTCAAATCCAGGTGGTTGTTCAACATAAACTTCTTTAGAAATAAAGTCATAAAGAAAAGCACTTTTAACATCCATTTGAAATAACTTAAAATTATTACAACTAGCATAGGCAAGGAGAATCCTTATTGCTTCAAGTCTAGCCATAGGAGCGAAGGTTTCTTCACGATCGATACATTCTTCTTGGTTGAAACATTTGACCACTAATCTAGCTTTGTTTCTAACCACGATACTGAGTTCATCTTGCTTATTTCTAAAGACCCATTTAGTATCAATTACTAAATGGTCAGTAGGTCTACGAACAAGCTTCCATACCTCATTCCTCTCAAATTGATTTAATTCCTCATATATTGCAAAGACCCATGAATTATCTTTCAAGGCTTCATCAATGTATTTTGGTTCAATTTGAGACAAGAAGACTGCATTAGCACAGAAATTCTTAAATGAAGAATGAGTTTGAACACCTTTTGATATATCTCCAATAATTAGCTCCTTAGGATGAGCATCTATATACTTCCAATCCTTATGTAAGGATTTATTGGAAGAAGATGCATCTAAGTTGCTTAGGGGAGGAGAGTTTTTATTCAAATTTAAAACATCAAAATTAAGATCATTATCAAAATCATTTTTTTAAATTCGATAAGCTCATTAAACATAATAGAAATATATTCTTCTGTAACCAAAGTTCTTTTATTAAAGACATAAAAAGCTTTAGACATAGAGGAATAACCAAGAAAAATACCTTCATCATATTTTGCATCAAATTTTCCGAAGACATCATTTTTATTTAAAATAAAATAGTTAAAATTAAAAACTTTAAAATATGAATATTAGGTCCTTTTGTTGTTCCATAATTCATAGAGAGTTTTGGAAAGTAATGGTCTTACAGGAACTATGTTCATGACATAGCATGTCATATTAATGGCTTCGGCTCAAAAATACTTAGGTAGGCCTATATTTATTAAGCATGGTTCTTGTCATTTCTTGTAAACTCTTATTTTTTTTCTCAAACATCCATTTGTTACTTTCCGAAGACATCATTTTATTTAAAATAAAATAGTTAAAATTAAAAACTTTAAAATATGAATATTAGGTCTTTTGTTGTTCCATAATTCATAGAGAGTTTTGGAAAGTAATGGTCTTACAGGAACTATGTTCATGACATAGCATGTCATATTAATGGCTTCGGCTCAAAAATACTTAGGTAGGCTATATTTATTAAGCATGGTTCTTGTCATTTCTTGTAAACTCTTATTTTTTTTCTCAACAACTCCATTTTGTTATGAGTTTCTTGGAGTGGAGAAGTTATGGTTATATTCATTGGAATCACAAATATTTTTAAAATTATGGTTTTGAAATTCACCACCATGATCACGTCGAATAGAGGCAATCATAAAACCCTTTTCATTTTGAACTAATTTATAAAATTTTAAAAATCATTTAAAGAAATCATATTTATGTGCTAAGAAGTATGTCCAAGTGTATCTACTATAATCATCAACAATTACAAATGAATATTTACTACCTCGTAGGCTTATCGTATCAATTGGTCCAAATAAATCTATATAGATCAATTGTAGTGGTCTAGAGGTGCTTATTTGATTCTTTGATTTAAAATTATATTTTATTTGTTTTCCTAATTGACATGCATCACAAACTTTGTCGTTGACAAACTTGATGCTAGGCATTCCTTTTACAAGTTCTCTAGTTGAAATTTGAGAGATTAGTTTCATACTAGCATAACCTAATCTCATATGCCAAAGCCATGCATCATTGTCTAAAGCCGAAAAACACATTTTATCGTAAAAAACATCAATATCAATAGTATACACATTATTATTTTTTAAGGTAATCATAGATCTATGTTTATGTAGTATTTCAATTATACAAGTATTAGATTCAAATTTGATTATATATCTTTTATCACACAATTGACTAATGCTTAGTAGATTATGTTTTAAACCATCTACTAATAACACATCTTCAAATAAAAGGTTTGATTTGTTATATAAATTTCCTTTGCCATTAATTTTTCGTTTGTTATTGTTTCCGAAGGTGACAAATCCTTCGTCTTGGCTTGTGAGCTTAGAGAAGTGTGTTAGATCTCCGGTCATATGCCTTGACCATCCACTATCAAGGTACCATCTCTTGATCCTAGCTTATGATTATAGACATATCTATAAGAAAGGGGGTTTTCTTTTAGGTACCCCTTTAACCTTGGGTCCCTCTATCATGCCCCCTAAATTTAATTCTCATTTAGGAGGTGTAAACCTAACTCAAAATTAATAATATAATTTAATAAACAATCTAGGTTCCAAACATACATTTAAGGCCACTAAGAAAATATTCAAGTCAAAATTCACCTTTATAATCCACGATTCATTAAACTTGTGCAGTTTATAATTATACATCATATCACTTAATGATTCATAAAATCCAAAACTAACTCAACTAAACCATAACCACATTATAAATCCATAAGTATGGGAGTTTGTATAATCACAAAACCAACATGTACCACATGTTTATATCATTACATAATTTAAACTTAACATTTCCAAAATCCCGATATGAGAGGTACTTCTCAAATATTTATAAGATACATCAATCCAGATTTGTCGTTAAAATTTTATTACATACAAAATATAATTATAGATCAACCATAGAGAACCTTAGTCAACTTAAACACATGATTTGGAAAGTTAGCATTCTCAAATCCAGGAGATTGTTCCACATAAACTTCTTCGAAAATAAAGCCATTAAGAAAAGCACTTTTAACATCCATTTAAAATAACTTAAAATTATTACAATTAGCATAGGCAAGGAGAATCCTTATGGCTTCAAGTCTAGCCATAAGAGTGAAGGTTTCTTCATAATCGATACATTCTTCTTAGTTGAAACCTTTGGCCACTAATCTAGCATTGTTTCTAACCATAATACCAAGTTCATCTTGCTTGTTTCTAAAAACCCATTTAGTACCAATTACCAAATGGTCACTAGATCTAGGAACAAGCTTCCACACCTTATTTCTCTCAAATTAATTTAATTCCTCATGCATTGTAATCACCCATGAATAATCTTTCAGGGCCTCGTTAATGCATTTAGGTTCAATTTAAGATAAAAAAGCTATATTTCACAAAAAATTTTAAGAGAAGAACAAGTTTGAACACTTTTTGATGTGTCTCCAATGATTATCTCCTTAGGATGAGCATCTACATACTTCCAAATCCTTAGGTAATGATTCTTTGGAAGAAGATACATCCAAGTTGCTTGGGAGATGAGAGTTTTTATTCAAATTTAAAACATCAAAATTAAAATCATCATCAAAATTATTTTTTTTAATTCAGGAAGCTCATTAAACATAACATAACATGAATATATTCCTCTATAACCAAAGTTCTTTTTATTAAAGACATTTAAAGCTTTAGACATAGAGGAATAAATAAAAAACATGCCTTCATCGGATTTTGCATCAAATTTTCCTAAGGTATCTTTTTCATTTAAAACAAAATATTTACAATCGAAAACTTTAAAATACGAAATATTAGGTCTTTTATTATTCCATAATTCATGGGGAGTTTGGAAAAGTAATTATCTTACAAGAACCCTGTTCATGACATAGCATGCCGTGTTAATGGCTTCGGCCCAAAAATACTTAGGTAGGTTATGCTCATTAAGCATGGTTCTTACCATTTCTTATAAACTCCTATTTTTTCTCTGAACAACTCTATTTTATTGAGGGTTTCTTGGAGTGGAGAGTTATGGTTATACCCATTTGAGTCATAAAAGTTTTTAAAGTCATGGTTTTGAAGTTCACCACCATGATCACTTTGAATAGAGGCAATCATAAAACCCTTTTTATTTTGTTCTAATTTATAAAATTTTAAAAAACATTTAAAGCAATCACTTTTATGTGCTATGAAGTATGTTCAAGTATATCTACTATAATCATCAACAATTACAAAGGCATATTTACTATCTCCTAGGCTTGTTATATCAATTGGTCAAAATAAATCCATATGGATCAATTGTAGTGATCTAGAAGTACATATTTAGTTATTTGATTTGAAACTATTTTTTATTTATTTTCTTAATTGACATGCATCACAAACTTTGTCTTTGATAAAATTGATACTATACATTCCTCTTACAAGTTCTCTAATTGAAATTTGAGAGACTAGTTTCATGCTAGCATGCCGTGTTAATGGCTTCGGCCCAAAAATACTTAGGTAGGTTATGCTCATTAAGCATGGTTCTTACCATTTCTTATAAACTCCTATTTTTTCTCTGAACAACTCTATTTTATTGAGGGTTAAAAAACATTTAAAGCATCACTTTTATGTGCTATGAAGTATGTTCAAGTATATCTACTATAATCATCAACAATTACAAAGGCATATTTACTATCTCCTAGGCTTGTTATATCAATTGGTCAAAATAAATCCATATGGATCAATTGTAGTGATCTAGAAGTACATATTAGTTATTTGATTTGAAACTATTTTTTATTTATTTCTTAATTGACATGCATCACAAACTTTGTCTTTGATAAAATTGATACTATACATTCCTCTTACAAGTTCTCTAATTGAAATTTGAGAGACTAGTTTCATGCTAGCATGACCCTATCTCTTATGCCAAAGCCATATATCATTGTCTAAGGCTGAAAAATATATTTCATCATAAAAATTATCAATATCAATAGTATACACATTGTTATTTTTTTAAGATAATCATAAATCTATTTTTGTGTGATATTTTAATTATACAAGAATTAAATTTAAATTTGATAATATATCCTTTATCACATAATTGACTAATGCTTAGCATATTATATTTTAAACTATCTACTAATAACACATCTTCAAATAAAAGGTTTAATTTGTTACCTATATTTCGTTTGCAATAATTTTTCCTTTATCGTTGTCTCTGAAGGTGACAAATCCTTCGTCTTGGCTAATAAGCTTAGAGAAGTATGTTGGATCTCCGATCATGTGCCTTGAACATCCATTATCAAGGTACTATCTCTTGCTCCTAGCTTATGATTATAGACATATCTACAAGAAATGAGGTTTTCTTTTAAGTATCCATTTGACCTTGGGTCCCTCATAAATAGATCTATCAATTATTGAGTGATTTATGATTCTTTTAGGAACTCAAACTAATTTATGTGGACTATACATTTTAAATGGACATTTGTAGGCAAAATGATTATATTTTTCATAAAAATTATATTTTTCTTTAAGTGAGACATGTAATGTAGGTCCTTTAACGAAGATGGTTAGTTTTTGTTAAGTGTTACTCACAAAGCTAATTCCTTCCATTCTATGAACATGATACTTATTAGCAAGGATCATGTTTAGAGATTTATTACCTATTTTAAAATTTTCTAATATTTCTTATAGTAAGACATTTTCTTATCTAAGTGGATCTATCTCAGCACACTTAGTGCAAGAAGCTAACATACTATCATCATGCTCATTTTTTAATTTATCAAATTCACTAACAAGAGAAGCATGCTCCTTTTTTAATAACTTATATTTTTTACCAACTAGCTTACATTCATCATATAGATCATTGAAAGCGATAAGTAATTCTTCATAAGCTAAATGAGATTTGATTGAGTCACTTACCTCATTATTGAGCGCCATTAGACCATAGTTAGCAGCTTTTTCTTTATTGGTTGGCTCCTTGTCTTCGGATGCACTCGAATCGTCCCAAGTTGCTTTGAGCACCTTCTTTTTCTTCGGTCACTTCTTCTTCACTTGGGGACATTCATTTTTGAAGTATCCCAGTTTCTTGCATTTATAGCAAATTATTTGGACCTTTTTTAGTTCACTTTTATTCTTAATGTCTTATTTTGTTTTGTTCCTTTTTAAGAATTTTTTAAACTTTATTGTAAGAAGTGCCAAGTCATCATCATTATCATCACTTGAGTTTTTACCCAAGTGGCCTTCTTTGGTTCTAAGTGTCATGTCCTTCCTGTTCTTTAGAAGGTTGTTCTCAAGTTCATCATGTGTTATATATGTCATTTCATAGGTCATCAAGGACCCGATAAGTTCATTAAGAGGAAAGATGTTAAGATCTTTTGCTTCTTGTATTGTCATTACTTTAGGATCCCAACTCTTTGGAAGGGATCTTAACATCTTGTTAATAAGTTCAAAATTAGAAAAACTTTTACCAAGTGCTTTTAGACCATTGATAACATCCATAAAATGGGTGTACATGTCTCCAATAGTCTCACTTGGTTTCATATGAAACAACTCAAAACTATGAACCAAAAGATTAATTTTTGACTCTTTAACCCTACTTGTGCCTTCATGTGTGACTTCAAGTATGTGCTAAATCTCATGTGCAATTTCGCATATAAAAACTTGATTAAATTTATTTTTGTTAAGAGCATAAAATAAAGCGTTCATCACTTTGGCATTCAAAGAAAAAGTCTTCTTTTCCTAAATCATTCCACTCATTCGTTGGTTTGGAAGAATTCTCAAAACCACTTTCACAAATGTTCCATAAATCAAAATCTATAGAAAGTAAAAGATTCTCATTCTAGTTTTCCAATATGTGTAGTCCATCCCATTGAACATAGGAGGATGAGTGATAGAAAGACCCTCTTGGTTGTCAGTAAAAGCCATCTCTCTTGGGTATTAAACCAAAAAGAGATAAACCTCACTCTAATACAAATTGTTAGGATCAAGTCGGCACTAAGAGGGGGGGGTGAATTAGTACTTTTTTAGAATTACGTCAAACATGAAAATTCATAAGATAAAACTGGAATGAAAAGATGATTAAGCTTAAAAATATTCATAGGAGAGTGATGAAGATGTAAAGTAATTACAAAGTAAGTAAATAGAAAAGAAGAGACGACACACCAATTTTATAGTGGTTCGATCGTCGTGACCTATATCCACTCCTGATTCCTCTTCTGTCAAGGCCACTGGCGTCCACTAACGGTCTTCCTTCAATGGGTAAAGACCAACCACCCTTTTACAACACTTTCTCCTTTTCACAGGTTTAGGAGACAACCCTTACAAGCCTCACACCTCTCTTAAATGATCACAAATCTAAAGGAGGAGGACACTTAGCACTTTTTCACATTATTACATCCTAAAATCTTAAGACTTTTGTTCATGCTTTCATTGCGCTTTTATGCAGGAAAGAGTGGGGTATTTATAAGCCCCAATGGCTTCAGAAATGAAGCAAAAAAGTGTCTCATCTTGGGTTTCCAAGGTATTGGCAATACCACCACTTATAGACTAACACTAGGCGGTACCACCACCCAGTCTGGGTGATACGACTACATGACAAAGCCTCGAAGACCGGGCTCTGGCAATACAACTGCCTGACAGCATTAACTACCGATGGTACCATCGCCTAGTCTGGGCGATACTATTGAATCTCGGATTTTGATAATGAAATCAATTGTTAAATTATTAATATAATCCATATGTTGAGAAGAGTGTTGCAAGATTAACTACAATAATGAATAAGGCATAAAGCAGATGTTGGGTCGGAGTCAAAGATCGAACAATACGTCAAAAATTCGGATGATGTGTCGGAAGCTTGCCGAGAGTTCATTGGGAGCTCATCAAGAGTTCATCGGTAATGAATCTTAGACTTTGATGATGAAATCAATTGATAATGTTACGATCTAATTTGCATTCGTTGGACTAGCTTCGATTAGGAGAGGCAAATTGATTGAAGCAGGTGGAATCAAATGTTAGGTTAGAGTGGAACATGTCAGAAGATTAGATATCGAGCCAAAGAATCATCGACATGTCAGCAAAAGGCTTCATGCCATGAGTTCGGATATCAGGCCTAGAAGAGTAGACATTATGCCAAGAAGATCGGAGTTGCGGAGGTCAACATGCCAATTGGGCAAAAGGTCGTAAAATAGGACAATGCGCCGAAGGATTGGACGAAGCGCCGATGAACTAATGACATATCAGACAACATAGGATTTACTTGTAATTGATTATGTCTAGATTGAGTTAGTTTAGAGTCTAATTGAGTCGAGTTATAATATAATTAGGCCAACTCAATTAGGGGGCTAATTGGGCCTAAATCAAGATTGAATTGGGCTTGTTGTTTGGCCCATTCAATATATTATAGCAGGGTTTAGCAGTGGTACTGCCCAGACACAATCTTCAAGATTGTGTTAAGTGGTGGTTTAGGCGATGGTACCGCCTAAACACAATCTTCAAGACTATGTCAGGTGGTGGTACTACCAGACTAGGCAGTGGTACTGCTAGATTGAGCGGTAGTACCGCCCAATATCAGTGCTATAGGCGATGGTACTACTCAGCAGAGGTGATGGTACCATTAAGACTCGGGAAACCCGAGATGAGATCGTTTTTAGCTCTAATTTTAAAGCCATTTGGGGTTTATAAATACCCCAGCTATTCCTACATGGCAAGATTTGAGCATGAAATTGAGTTGAAATAGGAGAAAAAATACTTGAGAAAAAATTAGGAAACTCTCTTAGGATTTAGGATCACTTCTTCCTAGTATTTAGAAGTTTATCTAAAGGTAGAAGTGAGGTCTAAGAAAGAGAGGCTTGTGAGGGTTGTCTCTTAAACCTGTAAAAAGGAGAAAGAGAGTAAAAGGGTAATTGTTCTTTGCCCATTAAAAGAAGATCATTAGTGGATGCCGGTGGCCTCAACGGAAGAGGAATCAGGAGTGGATGTAAGTCACGATGACCGAACCACTATAAAACTTGGTTTGCTACCTTTTACTTTGTTGTTTACCTTTGCCACAAATCATTTTACTTGCTCACTATTATACTTCCTCATTACATGCTTATGTAAGTGTTTTTAAGTTAACATCTTTCCGATCGATTTTCAACAAAATATTTTTTGAAAATGATATTTTTATCCATTGTACTAATTCACCCTCTTCTCTTAGTGCCGACTCATTCCTAACAATTGGTATCAGAGCCACGATATTTCTCGCTTAGTTTAACACACAAGAGAAATAACTCTTTTCAACTTTCAAGAGGGCTTTTCTATCATTCGTCCTCCCATGTTCAATGGGATAGACTACATATATTGGAAAACTCGAATGAGAGTTTTCTTGCTTTCGTTGAATCTCGATTTATCGAATATAGTCGAATTTGGTTTATGAAGTCTTCCAAACTAATGAACGAATAGAATAATTTGGAAAAGAAGACTTTCTATTTAAATGCAAAGGCTATGAATGTCTTATTTTTTGCCTTAGACAAAAATGAATTTAATTATATTTCTATTTGCAAAACTGCTTTCGATATTTGGCACACTCTTGAAACTACACATGAAGGCACTAGTAGAGTAAAAGATTATAAGATAAATCTTTTGATGCATGATTTTTAGTTGTTTCATATGAATCTAAGCAAAACTATTGTTAAAAGCTCTTGACAAATATTTTTCGAATTTTGAACTTGTTAACAAGATATTAAGATCCCTTCCAAAAAAAAAGTGGGATCCTAAAATCACGGCAATACAAGAATTAAATAACTTGAACCATTTTCCCATTAAAGAACTGATTAGGTCATTGATGACCTACGAAATGAGTTGTATGGCTCATGAAGAGCTTGAGAATAATCTTCCAAAGAATAGGAAAGACTTGGCACTTAGAACAAATAAAGACCACTCGAGCGAAAGCTAAAATGATGATAACTTTGAACTCTTAACTATAAAGCTTAAAAAATTCTTAAAATAAGAATCTAAGAATAAAAATGAACCTAAAAAGAAGAAGCTACAAAAGAAGAAGAAAACACTTAAGGTGGCTTGGGACAAATCAAGTTCATCCGAAGATGAAGAACAAACCAACAAAGGCGAGGTGGCAAACTACGCCTTAACGACTTTTGACAACAAGATAACCAATGGCAAACATTTCATATGTTATTTTTAAATTAGTATATAAAACATAATAATAAATAAATTTAATGCAAAGGCTATGAATGTCTTATTTTTTGCCTTAGACAAAAATGAATTTAATTATATTTCTATTTGCAAAACTGCTTTCGATATTTGGCACACTCTTGAAACTACACATGAAGGCACTAGTAGAGTAAAAGATTATAAGATAAATCTTTTGATGCATGATTTTTAGTTGTTTCATATGAATCTAAGCAAAACTATTGTTAAAAGCTCTTGACAAATATTTTTCGAATTTTGAACTTGTTAACAAGATATTAAGATCCCTTCCAAAAGTTGGGATCCTAAAATCACGGCAATACAAGAATTAAATAACTTGAACCATTTTCCCATTAACGAACTCATTGATGACCTACGAAATGAGTTGTATGGCTCATGAAGAGCTTGAGAATAATCTTCCAAAGAATAGGAAAGACTTGGCACTTAGAACAAATAAAGACCACTCGAGCGAAAGCTAAAATGATGATAACTTTGAACTCTTAACTATAAAGCTTAAAAAATTCTTAAAATAAGAATCTAAGAATAAAAATGAACCTAAAAAGAAGAAGCTACAAAAGAAGAAGAAAACACTTAAGGTGGCTTGGGACAAATCAAGTTCATCCGAAGATGAAGAACAAACCAACAAAGGCGAGGTGGCAAACTACGCCTTAACGACTTTTGACAACAAGATAACCAATGGCAAACATTTCATATGTTATTTTTAAATTAGTATATAAAACATAATAAATAAATAAATAAATAAAAGGGGATTATACTTTTCTTTTTCTAGCTAATTTTGAAAATTATAATGACAATTACATGTTTTATGAAAATACAACAAAATGTTATATTTAAAATGATTAATCTTACATTTGTTTTTAAGAAAAAAATAATATGTATCTAAATTCATGATTTTCGATTTTGATTGAAAATATTTTATGTTCAATGAAATCATGTTTAATGTTTTAATGACATAATGATGTAAGACGTAATGAAAATGTTAGAAGATTTTGTATCATGCTTGATGATTTTATATTATGCATGAGGATTTGAAGTAATGATTTGAAATCATATGTTTTGGAATTATATGTTACACTTTTTGATCTTGATGATTTTTGTGATAAATCTTGCTCTTTCCATTTTAAATGATGATGCATGTTTTGATATGGCGTATAAAACAAAAAAAACTTGGGCATGCTTGTAAGAAATCAAACCACATAAATTGAAACAACTAAAAAGGGAATGCATTTTGAAAATTTCTCTATCTCTATCTTATTGGTTTTTCAATAAGAAATTAACGAATATATTTATGTTATGAATCTTGTGGACCATGAAAGTGATTTTGATGATTTGAATTTAATAGGTTTTATCAAAATCATGATCTTGACTTCTTGAGATTTATAACTTGAAATCATTTATGAATCAAAATCTCTTATGTGTTCTTGTATCATTCCTTCTTATTGAGATTTATCTAAATGAATCATTCATGAATTGATCTTTCTTGATCTTTCATATTTTATGTCATGATTTTCTTATGATTATTTTTGTATTTATGTAATGCTTAGAGCATTGATGTAAGAAGAAATAAATTGCATCATTATAAAATTCCCCTCTTCTTCTTTCTTATTTATAATAAAAAAATAGGAGAAAGAAAATCACTAGCATCTCAAGAGATCAATAAATCTATTTATATTTTTTATGAATCTCTTGGAAATGAGTCTTATCTATAACATGATCTTGAATTCTCAGAATCAAAACTTGATATTTTATTTATGTAAATCAAGATCCCTTACATTTTATTCTTGAATGATTTCTTAAATTTTATTAAAGAGAATATTTATCAAAATGAATCATGTCTTTTGGTATTCATATGATTTTATCTTTTATGATATGATTTTTACTATACAAGTATATCTCATCACTAAAATTTTCTTGATATCTTCCATATGATGACTTGAATATTTACACCTTTGTGTTATTCCCCTCTTTTTGCCTATAACAAAGAGAAAATAAAATGATGAATGTTTTGTACCAACAATCATGATGTGATAAATGCTTAAAAAATATTGATTTAATGTTTAGTATCATGAATGCTTTAGTATCATACATGAGAGAAATGATGAATATTTGGTATCATGATCAAAATGTTTATTTAATGCATGAAGTGATAAATGCATAAAAATTTTAATGTCTTAGTATCATGTATGATATGCTCATAGTGATGATTGATTTATTTTTGGCATCACGTATGAAGCAAGGATAAAAAGTAGTGGTTTGAAATTATGCATGTTATATATTGAAGACTTGAAACCATATTTTGGTATCATGCATACCCAAGTAATATTGCTTTGAAAATTTTTGTAAAGGGAAAAAAATTACAAAAATATATTCTTCCATTCTTTTTTACAATGACAAAGAGGAGATAAAATGTGCTAGCTTGCATGATGATATATGCAAGAAGAAGCTAAAATGTGCTATCTTGTACATCTCAAGAGAGGCAATACTCATGATGCATGAATATCTAAAAAAGTTGCTAGTTTGCACATCATAAAGAGAAACAAAAAGCTTGCTCATCTCAAAAGAAGCAAAAAAATTTACAAAAAAAGAAACTTGCTAGCTTGCATGATGATAAATGCAATGATTTGAAATTTTATTTCAAAAACTTGCTAGATGCACTTTTTCTTTTTGTTGATGACAAAGGGGGAGAAGATGTGATGATAAGTTGAATCATGCATAGTAGGATGTAATATACTTTGATATTTTAATACTATGATGATACTTATGATAATGATCATGCATATGATGCATACAATACTGATGATTTTATTATAATGATGTATATAATGTATTGCATATGATGTAAATCATGATTGCTTTAACTTGAATTCAATTTGAATTCAAGATTCTATCAATATTGCATAATGATAGAGGGAGTTAAGGTTAACTCTATCATCAATTGGTTGTCATCATAAAAAAGGGGGAGATTATTGAATTGTGAATTTTGATGATGAAACCAATTAATATTATTATGATATAATCTGCGTTTTGAGTGATGCAGGACTAGCTTCAATCAGGAGAAGCAAATTGATTGAAGTAGGAGGAATCAAATGTTGGGCCGGAGTAGAACATGTTAGAAGATTGGACGTCAAGCTAGAGGATCGGTCGATATGTCAGCAGAAGGCTTCGTGCCATGAGTTCAGGCATCGGTTCTAGAAGAGCGGACATTGCGCTAAGAAGATCAAAGTTACGGAGGTCAACATGTCAATTGGGCAAAAGGCCGCAAAAGAGGACGATGCGTCGAAAGATTGGACGAAGCACCGATGAACCAATGACATACCAAACAACATAGGATTTGCTTGTAATCGATTATGTCTAGATCGAGTTAGTTTAGAGTCTAATTGAGTCGGTTTAGAATGTAATTAGGCCAACTCAATTAGGGGGTCAATTGAACCTGAATCAGGGCTGAATTGGGCTTGTTGTTTAGCCCATTCAGTATACTATAGCAGGGTCTGGCGGTGGTACCGCCCAGACTTATTGGTGGTACCACCCAAACACAATCTTCAAGATTGTGTCAGGTGGTAGTACCACCCAAACATAGTCTTCAAGACTATGTCAAGCGGTGGTACCGCCCAGACATAGTCTCCCAGATTATGTCAAGCGATAGTACCGCCAGATTGAGCTGTGGTACCGCCCAATGTCAATGTTGTAGATGGTGATACCGCCCCGCACAAGCGATGGTACCGCTAGGATCTGGGAAACCCGGGATGAGACCTATTTTAGCTTCAATTTGAAGTCATTTGGGGTCTATAAATATCCCAACTATTCCTGCATGGTGTAGCAAGATTTGAGCATGAAATTGAGTTGAGAAATAGGGAAAAATACTTAAGAAAAAATTGGGAAACTCTCTTAGGATTTAGGATCACTTCTTCCTAGTATTTAGAAGTTTGTCTAAAGGGAGAAGTGAGGTCTAAGAAAGAGAAGCTTGTAAGGGTTATCTTCTAAACCCATAAAAAGGAGAAAGAGTATAAAAGGATAGTTGATCTTCGCCCATTGAAGAAAGATCGTTAGTGGATGCCGATGGCCTCGACGGAAGAGGAATCAAGAGTGGATGTAGGTCATGACGACTGAAGCACTATAAACTCGGTTTACTACCTTTTACTTTGCTGTTTACCATTGCTACAAATCATTTTACTTGTTCACTGCTCTACTTGCTCATTATATACTTACGTAAGTGTTTTTAAGTTACCATCTTTCCGATCGGTTTTCAACGAATGAATATTTTTTGAAATCGATATTTTTATCCGCTGCATTAATTCACCCTCCCCCTCTTAATGCTGACTCATTCCTAACAATCGGGAGCTCACCGAGAGTTAATCGGGTGCTTGCCGAGAGGTCATCGGGAGTTCACTGAGAGTTTGTCGAGAGTTTACCAAGAATTTTTTTTGTGTTTGCCAAAAACTTTCTGAGAGTTCACCGGAAGTTCATCGAGATTTCACCGAAAGAACAATTGACATACTGGACAAAGATTACTTAGTTAATGCCTTAGTTGTTGTAATTAGTGTTGGGAAATCTAGGGGCGACATCACTTGCGCAGCGGAAGAACATAAAACAAAAACTCAAATTTCCCAATATATGTTCATTATCATGCAAAGATTGGTGCACGAAATCCACAAAATCGAAACCTATATGTCAAAAAGATAGTTGTGTTACTTAAGGAGATCGTATATCTCTTAATCCCTGCAGATCTGTAGGAGTGGATGAAGAAGGTCAAGCATTCTCCTCTCTAGTAGTGATCCATATAGCAGTGCTGTAATGACACTCTTCAAATCTCCATGCCTACTATCTGAGGAGGAGAAAGGGAGAGAAGAATAGGAGGTGGCAACTAAGAAGCCCTAGCCTATGGGCCTTTAGTTCCCTCCTATTTATAGAGGCCCCTAGTTAACCCTAATGGATCCTGCCTTATTGGATACTGAACTCCATCCAATTACCCAAGCCTCTTAGATTAGTGGGTCTCTACCCAATAATATCTTATTAGCTCTTATTGGATCTTGTTCATGGGATTCAATAATTTAGGGACTTATTGGATATCCAATAAGATAGGGGCTCCAACGGATATCTCATATTTAAACCTCTACTCATCGCAACACCTACAATATATGTGTCTCTCTAGGCCCAATATCAAGCTGGCCATGAGTCATACTTTTCAGAACTTCTTTTGACACAGTGAATTACTATCTCCATAATAATTCACTCGACTCATCGACTATGGACATACTAGGCCACTATGCCACCGTCCCCAAACGATACATGGGAATCCAATCCTTTGGACATATCTGTCCTTAGTTACCGTGTACCTATAGTCCCTCATCCATTTGATATCCTAAAGACCATATACAGGACATGGTGCTGTCAGGCCCATACGGTTTCTCCTCGAGTCTCGCTCTAATCGAATTCTCCCGGAGAACTCTTTCTCTCTCAATCCGAATGACCTTGGCCAAGGATTTGTCTAAGCAAGAATACACGGGATATTCCTCTCATGATACCAAGAGCGAATGATCCTCTATCAACACCCAACAACCCTCGTAAGGTTGGCTGCCACTCTCAATAACTAGCTATACTAGATTTGGAACTTCTAAACCTATAAGTCCGATATCAAAGGGTGGAGTACTCATACAAGATATCCTTGGTGTCTCAAGTCTAAGGACCAGATACACCACTGGGACTACGAAATCACTGTCTGACAATAAGGCATCATCAACCA
Organism: Musa balbisiana; assembly: GCA_004837865.1. Classification (NCBI taxonomy): domain Eukaryota; kingdom Viridiplantae; phylum Streptophyta; class Magnoliopsida; order Zingiberales; family Musaceae; genus Musa; species Musa balbisiana. Next base: position 14,833,679 of record CM017195.1, on the reverse strand, counting down.
TCCAACATTTCATAAGCAGATCAATTAGTGAACTCATTCTCCAATGAGCACATGTACTATATCCCTAGTGTCCCCACACGAGCAGCTATGAGATCAGCTGCATCCATCATATGGATGGGTATACAGCACACCAGTCTGTCCGATTATCTCGATGTCTTTCTTGAGTAACCTATGACCAGGATTATTTAGGGTCTGTGCTTAAAGGTAAATTGATTTCATTATCGTGATCTCATCACGATCTGATTCTCATTGTATAGATCCATGGACATCACAATATATATACACATATATGCAACAAGCAATATAAAGAGATAAAATATCAAAATATAATAAGCAAAAGGAATATGTATCATGTCACACATGCCATCACTCATGTGATTGGCTTGCAGGGCACCTATGACTAGCAATTAGAACTTAGATTGAGTTAAGATTCGAAGGTAATCTTATTAACTCAGTTAGGGGCCAACTGGGCCCAATACAGGTCTGATTTGGGCCGAATGGATGGCCCACTCGACCACTTGGAGCCATGCCAAGCGATGGCACCACCCAAGGTGGGTAGTAGAACCGCTTGAGGCTCAACCTCCCAAGTGGTTTGGGCAGTGGGACAGCCCAAACTGGGTGGTGGTACCGTCGGCCATTAATGCTGCCAAGCAGTGGTACCGCTAGTGCCCAGTCTCCGAGGCTCTATCAAACAGTAGTACCATTAGACTAGGTAGTGGTACCACTAGACTGGGTGGTGGTACTACCCAATGTTTGTCTACAGGCGGTAGTACCACCCAATAATGATGGTGGTACCACCAGTACCCTAGAAACCCAGAATGAAACACATTTTGGCTCCATTTTTGAAGTCATTGGGGTTTATAAATACCCCACTTTTTCCTATATGAAATGATAACAAAGTGTGAACAAAAATCTTAAAGTGTTGGAGTGTGAAAGTATTGTAAAAGTACTAACTGTCATCCTCCTCCCTTTCTAAGTCTTGTGATCATTCAAGTGAGGTGTGAGGCTTGTAAAGATTGTCTCCTAAACCCGTAAAAAGGAGAAAGTGTTGTAAGAGGGTAGTTGGTCTTCGCCCATTAAAAGAAGACCATTAGTAGATGCCGATGACCTTTACGGAGAAGGAATTGGAAGTGGACGTAGGTCATAATGACCGAACCACTATAAATATGGTGTGTTCTTTTCTTACTGCTTACTTTCATTACTTAGCTACACTCTACATTGTACATTTACTTCAAGTTGACATCTTCTCAATATGATTTCTTCATTATATTTTTATCAACTCGAAAAGATTTGTAATTGCAACCATCATTTTTATCACTGTACTAATTCACCCCCCCCCCCTCTTAGTGTTGTATTGATCCTAACAATCAATATCAAGACAAGGTTACTCTCAATTTGGTTTAAAACCTAAGAGAAATGGCTTTTGCCGACAATCATGAGGGTCATTCCATCACACGTGCTCCTATGTTCAATGGAACGGATTACACATATTGGATAACTAGAATGAGGATTTTCTTGATTTCTATAGATTTCGAGTTATGGAATATCGTTGAAAATAGATTTCAAAAGTCTTCTCTTTTAATGAATGATTGGAATGATTTGGAGAAGAAGACTTTCTTTTTGAACGTCAAAGCTATGAATGCTTTATTTTGTATTTTAAATAAAAATGAATTCAATCGAGTTTCTATTTACAAAATGACTTATGACTTTTGACATATACTTAAAATCACACACGAAGGCATGAGTAGGGTTAAGGAGTCAAAAATCAATCTTTTAGTTCATAGTTATAAATTGTTTCGCATGAAACCGAGCGAGACAATTGGAGACATGTACACCCGGTTTACGGATGTCGTCAATGGTCTAAAAGCACTTGGTAAAAGTTTTTCTAATTTTGAACTTGTTAACAAGATATTAAGATCCCTTCCAAAAAGTTAGGATCCTAAAGTAACTATAATTAAAGAAGCTAAGGACTTGAATAAATTTTTTGCTCAAAGAACTTATTGGGTCTTTGATGACCTACGAAATGACATGCACACATGAAAAACTTGAGAACAACCTTCCAAAGAAAAAAAATAATTTGACACTTAGAACTCAAGAAGACCACTTAAGAGAAAACTCAAGTGATGATGATGATGATGACTTGGCACTTGTAACAAGAAAATTTAAAAAAATTATAAAAAGGAACAAAACTAAACATGACATTTAAAACAAAAATAAACTTAAAAAAGACCAAATAATTTGTTATGAATGCAAGAAGTCGGAATACTTCAAAAGTGAATATCCTTAAGTGAAAAAAAAGCAACTAAAGAAGAAGGCGCTAAAAGCTACTTGGAATGATTCAAGCGTATCCAAAGACGAGGAGCCAACCAACAAAGAATTTGCTAACTACGCTTTAATGGCGCTTGGCGACGAGGTAAGTAACTCAATTGAAGCCCATTTATCCTTCGATGAATTGTTGAATGCTTTTCATGATTTATTTGATGGATGTAAATTAGTTAGTAAAAAATATAAATTACCTCCTTGTATCAAATGTGAAGAGTTAGAGTCACTTAAAAAGGAAAATTTGTTACTATATGAAACCTTAGAAAAATTTGAAATAGGAAGCAAATCCTTAAACACGATCCTTGGAATCAGCTTTGTAAGTAACACTCATCAAAACCCAACTATCTTTATTAAAGGCCCAACTTTGTATGTTTCACCACAAAACATATGCAATTTTTGTTACAAATTTGGACATTATGCTCATAAATGTCCATTTGTGAGGTATAGTCATATAAGCTAATTTGGGTTCCTAAAAGAATCATAAATTACTAAATACAAAATAATAAGTTAGGTAGATCAATTAATGAGGCACCTAGAATCAAATATGTATCTAAAAGAAAATCCCCTTTCTTGTAGATATGTTTACAATCACAAGCTAGGAGCAAGAGATGGTACTTTGGTAGTGGATACTCAAGAAACATAACCGGAGATCTAACTCAATTCTCTAAGCTCACTAGCCAAGATGAAGGGTTTGTCACCTTCGGAGACAACAACAGAGGTAAAATCATTAGCAAAAGAATCATAGGTAATAAATCAAACCTCTTGATTGAAGATGTGTTATTAGTCGATGGTTTAAAGCATAATCTTCTAAGCATTAGTCAATTGTGTGATGGAGGATATATCATAAAATTTGAATCTAATGCTTGCATTATTGAAAGACCACACAAAAATACATCTATGATTGCCTTAAAACATAATAACGTATATACTATTGACATTGACGATCTTTGTAATGTAATATCCTTTATGGATTTAAGCGATGATGTTTGGCATTGGCATAGGAGGTTAGGTCATGCTAGCATGAAACTAATCTCTCAAATTTCATCTAGAGAACTTATAAGAGGAATCCCTAGCATCAAGTTTATCAAAAATAAAGTGTGATGCATGTCGAAAGCAAATAAAAGGTAGTTTCAAGTCGAAAAATCAAATAAGTACCTTTAAATCATTGCAATTGATCCATATGTATTTATTTGGACCAATTGATATAACAAGCCTAGGAGGTAGCAAATATGCCTTTGTAATTGTTGATGATTAGAGTAGATACATTTGGACGTACTTCTTGGCACACTAAAGTGATTGTTTTAAGTATTTTTTAAAATTTTGCAAACTATTCAAAATGAAAAAGGCTTTATGATTGCATTTATACATAGTGATCATAGTGCTGAGTTTCAAAATCATGATTTTCAGAACTTTTGTAAACCAAATAGGTACAACCATAATTTCTCTACTCCAAGAAACCCACAACAAAATGGAGTAGTTAAAAAAAAAATAGGAGCTTATAAGAAATAGTAAGAACTATGTTAAACGAACATAGCCTATCCAGATATTTTTGGGTCAAAGCCGTTAATACAATATGCTATGTCATGAATAGGGTTCTAGTAAGACCATTACTTTCCAAAGCTCCTTATAAATTATCGAATAACAAAAAACCCAATGTTTTATATTTTAAAGATTTCGGTTGTAATTTTAAACGAAAAAGATACCTTAGGAAAATTTGATGCAAAATCTGATAAAGGTATTTTTCTTAGATATTCTTCTACTTCTAAAGCATTTCATGTGTTTAATCAAAGAACTTTAGTTAGAGAAGAATCTATTCATGTTATTTTCAATGAGATTTTAAAATTTAAGAAAAATAATTTTGATGATGATTTTGATTTTGATGCTTTAAATTTGAATGAAACCTCTCCTCTCACTAGCAACTTGGATGCATCTTCTTCCAAAAAATCCTTACCTAAGGATCAGAAGTATGTAAATGCTCAACCTAAAGAGCTAATTATTAGAGATACATCAAAAAGTATTCAAAATCATTTTTCTCTTAAAAGTTTTTATGCGAATGCAGCCTTTTTATCTCAAATTAAACCTAAATGCATTGACGAGACCCTGAAAGATGATTCATGGGTTATTGCAATGCATGAAAAATTAAATTAATTTGAGAGAAATGAGGTGTGGAAGCTTGTTCCTAGACCTAGTGACCATTTGAGAATTGGTACTAAATGGGTCTTTAGAAACAAGCAAGATGAACTTGGTATTATGGTTAGAAACAAGGCTAGATTAGTGGCCAAAGGTTTCAACAAAGAAGAAGATATCAATTATAAAGAAATCTTCACTCCTCTGGCTAGACTTGAAGCTATAATGATTCTTCTTAACTATGCTAGTTGTAATAATTTTAAGTTATTTCAAATGGATGTTAAAAGTGCTTTTCTTAATGGTTTTATTTCCAAAGAAGTTTATGTTGAACAACCTCCCGAATTTGAGAATGCTAACTTTCCGAATCATGTATTTAAGTTGACTAAAACACGATAGTATAGAAAAATTTTATAAAAAATGCATTCCTTTTTTAGTTTTAATTTATGTGATGCCCTAGTCTTTCATACAAAAGCATGACATCATCATTTGAAAATGAAAGGCAATACTTAAATCATCAAGATACACATTATTACTTCTTGCAAGGTGTTAGCATGTAATTGTCATGATCAAATTTTTAATTTTTCAAAATCACTAGAAAGAGAAATATGATTCCCCCCCCCCCCCCCCCCCCCCCCCCCCCCTTTTTTTCTTTTTAATTTAAAAATAACTCATGAAATGCATTAAGTAATTTCATAGTAAGGTAAATAAGATTCGTTAGAGTCACTTACCTCATCATTGAGAGCCATTAAGGCATAGTTTGCCACCTCGCCTTCATTGATTTGCTTCTTGTCCTCGGATGAGCTCGATTCGTCCCAAGTTACCTTAAGTGCTTTCTTGTTCTTTGACAACTTCTTCTTTAGTTTAGTATACTCATCTTTAGAGTACCCTGACTTCGTACATTCATAGCAAGTGGTTGTGTCTTTTTTAAACTCATTTTTATTCTTAGATTCTTGTTTTATGAGCTTATTTAATTTTATTATGAGAAGCTCAAGATCATCATCACTTGTGCTTTCGCTCGAGTAGTCTTCTTTTGTTCTAAATGTCAAATCCTTCCTATTCTTTGGATGGTTATTCTCATATTCATCATGTTCATCATGTGCCTTACACATCATTTTATATGTTATCAATAAACCAACGAGTTCTTCTAGTGGAAAATTGTTTAGGTCATTTGCCTCTTGTATTGCAGTTACTTTCAGATCCTAACTCTTTGAAAGGGATCTTAGAATCTTGTTTACAAGTTTAAGATTAGAAAAATATTTGTCAAGAGCTTTTAAACCATTGACGATATCCATAAAATTGGTGTACATGTCAACAATGGTTTCGCTTGGCTTCATTCGAAACAATTCAAAATCATGCATCAAAAGATTTATCTTAGATTCTTTATCTCTACTTGTGCCTTCATGTGTAATTTTAAGAGTATACCAAATGTCATGTGCAGTTTCGCGTAAAGAAATACGATTAAACTCATTTTTGTTCAAAGCACAAAATAGAGCATTCATAGCTCTAGCATTCAAAGAAAAAGTCTTCTTCTCCAAATCTTTGAACAAAAAAGAAGATATCAATTATAAAGAAACCTTCGCTCCTCTGGCTAGACTTGAAGCTATAATGATTCTCCTTAACTATGCTAGTTGTAATAATTTTAAGTTATTTCAAATGGATGTTAAAAGTGCTTTTCTTAATGGTTTTATTTCCAAAGAAGTTTATGTTGAACAACCTCCCGAATTTGAGAATGCTAACTTTCCAAATCATGTGTTTAAGTTGACTAAAACACGATAGTATAGAGAAATTTTATAAAAAATGCATTCCTTTTTAGTTTTAATTTGTGTGATGCCCTAGTCTTTCATACAAAAGCATGACATCATCATTTGAAAATGAAAGGTAATACTTAAATCATCAAGATACACATTATTACTTCTTGCAAGGTGTTAGCATGTAATTGTCATGATCAAATTTTTAATTTTTCAAAATCACTAGAAAGAGAAGTATGATTCCCCCCCTTTTTTCTTTTTAATTTAAAAATAACTCATGAAATGCATCAAGTAATTTCATAGTAAGGTAAATAAGATTCGTTAGGGACACTTACCTCATCGTTGAGAGCCATTAAGGCATAGTTTGCCACCTCGCCTTCATTGATTTGCTTCTTGTCCTCGGATGAGCTCGATTCGTCCCAAGTTGCCTTAAGTGCTTTCTTGTTCTTTGGCAACTTCTTCTTTAGTTTAGTATACTCATCTTTAGAGTACCCTGACTTCGTACATTCATAGCAAGTGGTTGTGTCTTTTTAAACTCATTTTTATTCTTAGATTCTTGTTTTATGAGCTTATTTAATTTTGTTATGAGGAGCTCAAGATCATCATCACTTGTGCTTTCGCTCGAGTAGTCTTCTTTTGTTCTAAATGTCAAATCCTTCCTATTCTTTGAAAAGTTATTCTCATATTCATCATGTTCATTATGTGCCTTACACATCATTTTATATGTTATCAATAAACCAATGAGTTCTTCTAGTGGAAAATTGTTTAGGTCATTTGCCTCTTGTATTGCAGTTACTTTCAGATCCTAACTCTTTGGAAGGGATCTTAGAATCTTGTTTACAAGTTTAAGATTAGAAAAATATTTGTCAAGAGCTTTTAAACCATTGACGATAGCCATAAATGTGTACCTGTCAACAATGTTTCACTTGGCATTCATTCGAAACAATTCAAAATCATGCATCAAAAGATTTATCTTAGATTCTTTATCTCTACTTGTGCCTTCATGTGTAATTTTAAGAGTATACCAAATGTCATGTGCAGTTTCGTGTAAAGAAATACGATTAAACTCATTTTTGTTCAAAGCACAAAATAGAGCATTCATAGCTCTAGCATTCAAAGAAAAAGTCTTCTTCTCCAAATCTTTGAACAAAAAAGAAGATATCAATTATAAAGAAATCTTCACTCCTCTGGCTAGACTTGAAGCTATAATGATTCTCCTTAACTATGCTAGTTGTAATAATTTTAAGTTATTTCAATGGATGTTAAAAGTGCTTTTCTTAATGGTTTTATTTCCAAAGAAGTTTATGTTGAACAACCTCCCGAATTTGAGAATGCTAACTTTCCGAATCATGTATTTAAGTTGACTAAAACACGATAGTATAGAAAAATTTTATAAAAATGCATTCCTTTTTTAGTTTTAATTTATGTGATGCCCTAGTCTTTCATACAAAGCATGACATCATCATTTGAAAATGAAAGGCAATACTTAAATCATCAAGATACACATTATTACTTCTTGCAAGGTGTTAGCATGTAATTGTCATGATCAAATTTTTAATTTTTCAAAATCACTAGAAAGAGAAATATGATTCCCCCCCCCCCCCCCCCCCCCCCCCCCTTTTTTTCTTTTTAATTTAAAAATAACTCATGAAATGCATTAAGTAATTTCATAGTAAGGTAAATAAGATTCGTTAGAGTCACTTACCTCATCATTGAGAGCCATTAAGGCATAGTTTGCCACCTCGCCTTCATTGATTTGCTTCTTGTCCTCGGATGAGCTCGATTCGTCCCAAGTTACCTTAAGTGCTTTCTTGTTCTTTGACAACTTCTTCTTTAGTTTAGTATACTCATCTTTAGAGTACCCTGACTTCGTACATTCATAGCAAGTGGTTGTGTCTTTTTTAAACTCATTTTTATTCTTAGATTCTTGTTTTATGAGCTTATTTAATTTTATTATGAGAAGCTCAAGATCATCATCACTTGTGCTTTCGCTCGAGTAGTCTTCTTTTGTTCTAAATGTCAAATCCTTCCTATTCTTTGGATGGTTATTCTCATATTCATCATGTTCATCATGTGCCTTACACATCATTTTATATGTTATCAATAAACCAACGAGTTCTTCTAGTGGAAAATTGTTTAGGTCATTTGCCTCTTGTATTGCAGTTACTTTCAGATCCTAACTCTTTGAAAGGGATCTTAGAATCTTGTTTACAAGTTTAAGATTAGAAAAATATTTGTCAAGAGCTTTTAAACCATTGACGATATCCATAAAATTGGTGTACATGTCAACAATGGTTTCGCTTGGCTTCATTCGAAACAATTCAAAATCATGCATCAAAAGATTTATCTTAGATTCTTTATCTCTACTTGTGCCTTCATGTGTAATTTTAAGAGTATACCAAATGTCATGTGCAGTTTCGCGTAAAGAAATACGATTAAACTCATTTTTGTTCAAAGCACAAAATAGAGCATTCATAGCTCTAGCATTCAAAGAAAAAGTCTTCTTCTCCAAATCTTTGAACAAAAAAGAAGATATCAATTATAAAGAAACCTTCGCTCCTCTGGCTAGACTTGAAGCTATAATGATTCTCCTTAACTATGCTAGTTGTAATAATTTTAAGTTATTTCAAATGGATGTTAAAAGTGCTTTTCTTAATGGTTTTATTTCCAAAGAAGTTTATGTTGAACAACCTCCCGAATTTGAGAATGCTAACTTTCCAAATCATGTGTTTAAGTTGACTAAAACACGATAGTATAGAGAAATTTTATAAAAAATGCATTCCTTTTTTAGTTTTAATTTGTGTGATGCCCTAGTCTTTCATACAAAAGCATGACATCATCATTTGAAAATGAAAGGTAATACTTAAATCATCAAGATACACATTATTACTTCTTGCAAGGTGTTAGCATGTAATTGTCATGATCAAATTTTTAATTTTTCAAAATCACTAGAAAGAGAAGTATGATTCCCCCCCTTTTTTCTTTTTAATTTAAAAATAACTCATGAAATGCATCAAGTAATTTCATAGTAAGGTAAATAAGATTCGTTAGGGACACTTACCTCATCGTTGAGAGCCATTAAGGCATAGTTTGCCACCTCGCCTTCATTGATTTGCTTCTTGTCCTCGGATGAGCTCGATTCGTCCCAAGTTGCCTTAAGTGCTTTCTTGTTCTTTGGCAACTTCTTCTTTAGTTTAGTATACTCATCTTTAGAGTACCCTGACTTCGTACATTCATAGCAAGTGGTTGTGTCTTTTTTAAACTCATTTTTATTCTTAGATTCTTGTTTTATGAGCTTATTTAATTTTGTTATGAGGAGCTCAAGATCATCATCACTTGTGCTTTCGCTCGAGTAGTCTTCTTTTGTTCTAAATGTCAAATCCTTCCTATTCTTTGAAAAGTTATTCTCATATTCATCATGTTCATTATGTGCCTTACACATCATTTTATATGTTATCAATAAACCAATGAGTTCTTCTAGTGGAAAATTGTTTAGGTCATTTGCCTCTTGTATTGCAGTTACTTTCAGATCCTAACTCTTTGGAAGGGATCTTAGAATCTTGTTTACAAGTTTAAGATTAGAAAAATATTTGTCAAGAGCTTTTAAACCATTGACGATATCCATAAAATTGGTGTACATGTCAACAATGGTTTCACTTGGCTTCATTCGAAACAATTCAAAATCATGCATCAAAAGATTTATCTTAGATTCTTTATCTCTACTTATGCCTTCATATGTAATTTTAAGAGTATACCAAATGTCATGTGCAGTTTCGTGTAAAGAAATACGATTAAACTCATTTTTGTTCAAATCACAAAATAGTGCATTCATAGCTCTAACATTCAAAGAAAAAATCTTTTTCTTCAAATCTTTCCAATCATTTATTATTTTAGAAGACTTTTGAAAACTGCTTTCAATAATATTAGTTTAGAAGACTTTTGAAAACTTTCAATAATATTCTAAAGCTTTGGCTCTAATACTACTATTAGGAGAAAGGAACAAAAGCAAAACTGGATGGAAACAATATCTAGCTAAAATAATAAAGTTGAAGATTAAAAATCAATTGAAATAATGACACCAAGGTATAACTTAGTAAAATCCTGAGGAAAAAATTCACAGGCAAGTTAGAAGGCATTCAATATAAAAGATGGGGGTACAACATTATGTTATAATCGGATAAATAAAGGAAGAGAAAATCACGAAGGGAAAAAATGAGGGAGGAACCAAACGAAGCAAAAGAACAATTCTTCCTCTTCTCACTTCCTCTCTTTTCTTTTTATTCCTCTCTGCATTGCACTCGATCAATGCACATCACGGCACCTTATATAGGCACCAGAGGAGATTGCAGAAACCATCTCCAAGCAACCTTGCATAGGAGGTTGCAACTTTGTACGAGGAGATGAGATTGCATAGGTTGCAACCAGACACGCGTAAATAGGTGAGATCACAATGTCACTATTAGCAACAGAGTGGAACAAAAATTCCAACCAAAAGGGCCACTTCCCTCTCTTAAAAAAAAGATGATTTCATGTCTCCAGCGAACCCAGTGAACTAATTGGTCACCTTATTATCCTTTCTATATTTATAATATTTTCAATCAGATTTTATAATATTTTTATCATTATTATCAAAATATTATAATAATTTTTTTATTTTTTTTGAATGATTTTATTTTTAAACTATTATAAACACGTATGATATATCAAATGATTTCTAATATATTTTAATTTCTTTTTCGCGATTGGAACCACGCATAACCTCTAGCCTCCCCCGTATCCTCTCTCTCTCCTTTACTGTCTTCTTTTTCTTTTCTGTTTTATCTCTTCACATAAAACAGCCCAAGCTCCCTCATCAAAGCAATCCAATCGATGGCCAATTGGAGCTTCAAAGTTTGGGACACCCGATTACATTTAACAAAATTGACTAAACCAATTGGACCTCCACACTTGGGTCACCATATTACACTTAACAAAATAAGAACAGAATCAATTCAATTGACTAGTCAAATGTTGAGCAAACTCTATTAAACTCGAACAAATTGTAACAGGCATTCTCGATCATAAAACACAGGATGGAAGTCCTCCTCCTAACAATCCAAGCCTAATAAGCGAACACCTAGCTTGGCTAACCATGGCTTCCTCCTACCCATCTAACGGCCAACATAAAGTCTTTAACCAAACTCTAGCATGCAAGAGTTTCTCCTAGCAATGCAAGCCTACCGAATAGGCAAACCCCTAGCTTGGCTAACCATGGCTTCCTCCTGCTTCTAATGGCGAACATAAAGTCCTCTAGAAATACCACCGACAATATCATAGCTGAAGATGAGTGCACCGTAGATGTCCTCCTTTTGAACTGTTGAAAAAATGCGTCAAAGAATAAGCACCGATCGAGTTAATACAAAGTTGTCAATGAGACATTAAGGACATAGGATCTACTGTAGAATAGAAGAGCTAAACAAAGCCCATATTTACAAATCTGGCAAAGTCATCCAACAGTAATAAGCTTGTTCTAAAAGTTAAACAATAACACTTGTTGCCATATTCTCTAGAAATAAGCTGAAATTTTTTAACAACCTAGCATAAGTTTATCCTAAGGTGACAAATCCAACCCACAATGAAGAAAGCTTATCAGTACACGGTCACAAAGAAAGAATAGGGGTTCCATAAATCCCAAAAATATAACTAGTACATAGGTTTCCCACTTACTGAAAGAAGACAGTTATGGCTAGTCAAAGTTTCAAAGAATGGAAGGATTGGAGATACAAGCACTATCATCATTATCATGAATTTTTTGTGTACCTATAACAAGCAAAATAGTTCCCAAGTGAGCCAACATTGAACCCACCTGTCGGTGCTGCCAAAAACAATGCCACCACCAATTTATTCCCTTAGGAACCACAGCATGATGATCTCACTGCAGCAGTACCGTCAGCGGCGGTCTGATCTGGTTTGTTTATCTTGATCATCCGATCCTGCAGCAAGATAACTTATTATATCTTCACACTTGCAGTCGTGCTATTTTGTCATAGGAAAAGATTGCTTCTACCTCAGATTTTGTATCACTTTCTGCCAGTCTCTGCTTGATATCTCTAGCTATTGAAAAGAAGACTTCTTCAACATTGAGATTTGTCTTTGCACTCTGCAACATATCAGACATTTGTTAAAAAATTACCATAAATTAGCACATAACCAAATCCAGCAAGAACACGGACAGTCTCAAAAAACTTGATCCCATATTCATCAGCAAGAGCTTGTCCCCTTGATGTTGGCACAGCCTGCAAGGAACAATTCAGTTGAAACAAAAATGATTTTTAGAAAGAATTCTTGACTGCTAAGGCTTTGATGAACTAGTGCCCTAAAAGATATACAAACCAAATTTTGGAGGTGGAACCCAGTAAAACATACCCTTTTACTTTCATCCATATCAGCCTTGTTACCAACCAGAACTTTATTAACATTATCAGAAGCATGCTGTTCAATGTTACGAATCCAGTTCCTGATGTCTGTGTGTTACCATGCACAGAGGAAAGCAGCATAAGAGAATAAGCAAAGGCAGAACTCAAGTGAGAGTACAAAGAAGATGATTACTATTGAAAGAAGATTCATCAGTTACATCATACACAAGCAAAATGCCCATAGCCCCTCGATAGTAAGCTGAAAGGAAAAAAATGATGAATTGGTTACCATATTAAAGTTTAGACAACATATATTGCACATAGCCCAACATCAAAAGCAATAAGAAAAATACCAGTTGTGATAGTTCGAAAGCGTTCCTGACCAGCTGTGTCCCAAATCTGGAGCTTAATCCTCTTGCCATCCAGCTCAATTGTTCTTATCTTGAAATCAATGCTGCACAAATATCAACCAATAGACATTAAAACCAGAGAAAACTACTAAAATTAGATTAAGAATCCAATTACAAACAAGCAAATATAAATTGTCATTCCTTGAAACTACACCCACCCGATTGTGGTAATAAAACTGGTGGTGAAGGAACCATCCGAGAAACGCAAAAGAAGGCAGCTCTTCCCAACACCTAAAAATTATCATTTCACGTTGCACAAAATCAACTAAGAAACATGATATAGAATTAGAGAATCTCAAGAAGATGGAATTTATAATTTATGGCAAACTTCTCACATCTCATCAGCCAAGTGCATTGCCAGTTTGCAATGTGACAATAATATCTGTTCTCTTTATACCATATGCTTTAGCATAATAATTTAACTCATGTCATTCTGCATCTCAAGAAGATAATTTCTACTACTAATGGCAGAAGTTTCAAATCTCAACAACCAAGCTCTTCATTGAGCGTTTGATATACTAATTTAACTCGTGCCACTCATATATGTACTGTAATTATCACCTTATATTGAGCGAAAATATTATCAAGAGAAATTTTCAATGGAAGGGGAGAGGACAGAGAGAGAATAGAAGAAGAAAAATTTTGGTATAACTTTATGACTCCAATAAAGAACTTATCAGTTCAGAAATAGCCCTCTTTTATTGGCTACTAATAAATCTTTCCATAATAGAATTATACTGCATTAGATAATGGACCTAAATATCCCTTAAAAACCTGTTGCTCTCTTTAAACAGTCAATCTCTTCAGTGATTGACAGCTGATAGCCACATACTGCCATGCATCCAGATGTCTTACCACCTCCTGTCTTGAAAGACAAGAGTTGTCTACAGCCCACTTGTGACCAACACCCCACCCACCCTCCTATTCTGGAAAGGGTGGGTTGTTTTCCTCTGCATCCAATCCCCTCGCACCTGTCATAGTTGAATCAGGACTTCCAATAAGGCACATTATGGACAAACTCAAGACTTTGCTGGAAATAGGAATTCACCAACTCATAGTTGTAGGAGTTCTCAAAGGCCACCAAGACTTCCGTCCGACAACCATCCTTAACAGCATTATAACTTCCCATTTAAAATAAATGCCCAAAAATACTGCCATATCATGCTCCATCCACCTCCAGGAATTGGAAAAGCATGAATGTTTTGTTCCAGGTAAAACACCCAGCACATAGGGCTAGCCAAAAATTATATGGTGTTGGCCCCAATGTAATGGTAAAAGCTATAGTTTAATATACAACATGCTAAGACTTCTAGAAATAGGCACCACTAAAACAATGATTCAAAAAGCGCTAGGCACCAAAAGGCACCAAAGTCCAAAAAAGCCCGCCTAGGCACTCGCCCGAACGAAACGAAACGCTAAAATATAAAAATATATAATATAATTAATAAATATAATTATTTAAATAAAAATATGATATTAAATTAAGAAAATCTTGCAAAATCACAATATCACATTAACAAAAAGTCTCAAAATTCAAAACAATAACAATAATTTCAAATAAATAAAAATTAACAGTATTAAAATCAAAATAATATATTATTAATCTAATAAATAAAAATACTATTATTAGTATACAGTTAGTACTATACTGTTAATATACTGTTAATAGTATACTATCGAAGTGAGAAGAGTGTGAATAAGAGGAAGACTGAGGCTGCTACTTGAGAGCAACAGCAGCGACAACAAGAGCAGGAGCGACGAGCGATGACAATGGTAGCGACAGCAGTAGTAGCGAGTAGCGAGAGTGGGAGTGGCGAACGACAATAGTGGCAGCAACAGTAGTAGCAGTGAGCAACAGCAATAGGAGCGGGAGCGACGAGCGGCAACAATGGTAACAGCAGCGATAGTAGTGAGCAGCGAGAGCGGCGATGGTAGCAACGGCGATAGTAGCAGCGAGCACTGGCAGCGAGAGCGAGAGCGGCAAGCAGCGGCAGCGGTAGCAGTGAGCAACGAGAGCGGGAGCGGGAGCGGGGTTGGGAAGTCGCGAAAGGAAGGCTGATATTGGTGCTTTAGTTGGTTCGATTGAACCAACTAAAGCATCGGAGACCAAATCAGACCTAAAATGTTGGTTTGGTCCCCTGGTTTAACCCGGGCGCTCGCCCGAGCCCAAGCGCCGGGTCGCATGGTTTAACCCGTGCGCTGGCCCGAAGCGCCCGGCGCTTGGGCTCGGGTGAGCGCTCAGGTGGCACCTCTTTGAAGCGTGCCACCTGGAAATGAAGTGAGGTGCTCGGGCCTTGCCTCGCCCGAGCGTCTATTGAAATCACTACACTAAAGGTAAAATAATTTGATAAATCAATTGTTCATGTGTGTTGAAAAATATCGTATCATAAAATGACAAACTTTTTTACCTTATAGCAAGATTTAAAATACCAGTCTAATGATGGTTATGGTTACCTATTGGACTATCACTGTTCCAGTACATGGGTAAATATACTGACTGCCCGATATTCTTGGGTACTCTAATAAAAAAATTAAAAAGTTATATGTACCTCTCTATACTACACCTGCATATGGAGCACATGTATAATAAGCAATAGTAGGCGGAAATGATGGGTCATTATAATGGTTAGCAAGAAAAGAGGGTGATATGAAGTTGGTACAAGTCTTAAGGGCAGCAGTAATGTCAAATCATGTCCTACAAAACAAATCAAATAATTTACCATAACATAAATACAGGCACTAAACGTTCCAAAAGAGTTTGCAACAAGTTTCATGTAAAGTGATATCATACCAAAATATCAACACGTGTCCATAGACATACAATATAAAAGTATCAAATAACCTCAAAATCTGATTTGTGATCAATCTATTATATCAACATAAAAAAGGTTAAGAGATATACTATTACAGTTTGTCTATTACAAGGAATTCAATTTTGGTTATCAGACTCATGTCAGTCCATGGTCGAATAGTACAAGTCTGATCTGATCTGACGTACCAAATGTCGGTACACCAGAACATACCACAATATTGTTGAGCGAGAGAGAGGAAGCGAAGAAGAAGGAACAGCAAGAAGAAGAAGAGAAACAAGGAAGAAGGAGATGATGAAGAAGAAAAGGAGAAGAGGAGGCAATCGAGGACTGGTGAGCTAGAGTGGGCAACAGGTGCATAGGCACGTAGATAATGGCATGCGGGCAACGACGAGCAGTAACACTAAAGAGACCAAGGGTATGTGCCATTACAACTCTCAACTGGTTTTTGCCTAAATCTACGGATAGGTGCCTTCCCTTTTACCCAACACTAAAGAAATCAAAGATTTTTATTGGAGTAGACAATGTCAAAAAGCCTTCAACCAATTGAAAGCCTATCTAAAATCACCAAAATCACCTTCACAATTAGTTAAATTCCAAAGTAGAGTTGTATCTTCATCTATCTACAAAAGATGATGTTGCAAGCTCAATGCTAATCAAAGATGTGACAAAATTCGGAAACCAATCTATTATGTAAACCATGTTGGCATGCCCTAAAAAAGGTTGAAGAATGCTACCTGCCAATCAAAAAACTAATGTATTCTCTTATAGTGGCTGCAAGGAGAAGCTGAATTGATATCAGTTAGATATTAGAATATGCACTTCAGTTTGACTTCAAAGTCACTATCGATACAAGGCACTTATTACAGACTTGAAGTTGGCAAAAGAATTATCCATTTCCGAGTTGATAGCTTATAACCACTCCCAACTAATAGTATATTAGGTCCTCGAAAATCATAAAGCCTGAGAACCAAGATCAAGTATTTACAGAGGATAAAGGAGTCGGCTGATGCACTAAAATACTTTGAGAACGAGCAAGTATCTAAGATAGAGTATACAAGATCAAATGATATCAAAATTGGCTTTAGGACCCTACTCAGATGAAGGGGACAAAGTGTTGATAGATACACTAGCAGCATAAAGTATTGACACTTCTTAGTGACTCAACCTATCAAAGACAAGCCAAACTTCATTGATCTATAAGATGGCTGAGGAAAAAACATCGACAAACCTTTCAACCTGCTCTCTCTGTAGATTGGTCATTCCCATGATTTGTGGTTGGTTGAAAGATAGCCCTTCCCATCTCCAATGAGGATGTATCATTGCTTCTAGCAATGTCCATTATTTTATACCCTCCAGAGCTAAGATATAATACAAGTTATTAACTTGACACACTCTAAAGCAGACTTGAAAAAGTTTTGAGGTCGAGAAGATGTTAAATTAACACTCCTTGATAAATACTATCTACATAATGCCATGAGTTCAGCACTATCTGAAATAGAGCTGTTCAACCTAAAGCAATCTACTATAAAAGGGTTATGCAAAAACCAAAGTCTCACATCCAAGGTATCCTAGTTTATACAAAGAAAGTAATGTACTTGGAAACATGGGTGAGTACTAGACCAAGGTAACATAGTTCATCCTTAATAGAAATAAAAAAATTATCCTGAATCTTTGCAGGTCTTCCTGTGTTAGACAAGTGTCTTTTCAGGATAGACATCCTGTGAAGGAGGAGTTCATTATCCCAAGGTCAATGTTCCTTGCTAAGGTGGATGGAGAAGCTACCTCGGCTTCTTGTCCCTCAAGGTTAGAAGAGAGAGAAATGAACTACTCAACCCCTCAAAAACTAGAAGGGTTTGGCAAGTATAACAACTAAGGGTTATCACAGTCTCGAATTCATCTCTCTCAGGAGCCGTGGCTTAGCCAATGTGTTGAAAGGACAAGCAAGAGAAAAAGAACTAAAGAAGCGACAAGGTTGGGAATTTGTCCTTAAAGGTCCTAAGGTATCCAATGGCGAAGTAATGAAGGCTCAGGTACTATTTATAAAACCCGAACTAACTAAGGACGATTCAACTTCAAGCATTTATTGAGGCAATTATATCTCTGACATATGAAGTATCAAAAGAAAACCAAACAAATATGGTGGTCCATCTCGAATACAGCTTGCAACTCAAAGATGGCAGTTGGCCTAGAACGCTCAATATCATTAAACAAAATAATAAAAAATTCAGAATAAATGTTACTTTACCAATATTAACCCATATGCTATATCAGTATTTGATCGGACTGTGAAAATGATTAATAAATATTGGTACAAGTAGGATTCAATCCTCGGTTTTCTTTAACACTTAAATGTAGGGGTTTTTACATTATACACACAATTGTTATTTTTAATTAATGTTCTAATTGAGACAATTAGATCGAAGCTAAATCTTTCGATAGAATGCTTTTTTCATTTTATGGTCATATTTAGCAAGTTTTTATCTCTTATTGGGTCAATTATTTGATCTATAATTACTTTCATATGGCCAAATTTGATGGTTTTGATTTCTTGATTGAGATTAATTTATCTACTAACTGTAACCAGCTAAGTAGAATGCTATTTGTTTTCTGACCAAACTAAATAAAACGGGTAGCAACCAGGTCTTACGGGGGGAAATGGTCAGCTTTTGAGCCTCTCTAAAAGCAAGGAACTTTGCTCTACCTTGTCTTATATCTTGATTTCTTTACAATTACTAATTTCTTCATTTCATTGTATTTTACTATCATCTCAATTTTTTCTGTTGTATGTTATTGAAAATACATTGCCCCATGCTTTGAAGGCACTTATATTAGGTCATAGGAGATTGGTTCATAGAGATAAGCAATTGAGGAGAACCTTCTTGACTGTCTTAGGCTAATTTAAGGCAAGGTCTATCCATCTACACCACATTAATATCAAAATTAATCTCCTAACTGAAGGCACTTTCTTTAAGAATTTTAGCTTTAAATTTATGTGCACATAATACTTCACAGATAAGAGATTAATGACTATTACAGATTCCTAAACAGAACATTACTTTTTCCTTGAAATAATATAGTATTTTTGGTAAGAGTTATTTTATTGAAACAATTAACAGATTACTTAACTAGTTTAATTAAATTCATTGTGAATGTTCTTTATTTGAAGAAAATATTATTTGGTCTTTTAAGTCTATAATCTATTTCAGTTGCTACTCCAATTGTCTTAAATTTAAACTGCCTTACTATCCTTGCATTTCAAGGTGTTTGTATAGGGAGAGTGCATCAGCCCTTGGGAGAAACAAGAAAAGATAGACTACTCTCAGAGTCTTAAAGATCATAGATGGCTTATTTTGGTCAAAGAGAATATGTAACAAAGAT
Organism: Musa balbisiana; assembly: GCA_004837865.1. Lineage (NCBI taxonomy): Eukaryota > Viridiplantae > Streptophyta > Magnoliopsida > Zingiberales > Musaceae > Musa > Musa balbisiana. The sequence goes on along the minus strand of CM017195.1, from coordinate 14,814,486 downwards.
GCAACTGCATAGAAGTTTTAACTTGTAGATAATAAGTGTGCAAAAGCAAAGTCATAAGAAGAAAAGTTTGTTTACTAGAATTTAAAGCCTAATAAAACAAAAGTTTTCATGTTCCCTATAAATGAGAATTTGTCAAAACCCCAAATTTAATGATGAGTAACTCCACAAGAAAAGATAGACTACTCTCAGAGTCTTAAAGATCATAGATGGCTTATTTTGGTCAAAGAGAATATGTAACATATATGCTACTGCATAGGAGTTTGAACTTGTAGATCATGAGTGTGCAAAAGCAAACTCTTAAGAAGAAATGTTTGTTTACTAGAATTTAAAGCCTAATAAAACAAAAGTTTTCATGTTCCCTATAAACAAGGATTTGTCAAAACCCTGAATGAAATGAAGAGTAACTCAATTGATGCTCATGCTACTAATGTTAATGCCCGAATGCAGATCAATTTACTAATCTGTTTATGCTTGACTAAGTTTCAATTTGTCAAACTCAAGTCAAAACTACACAAGTCAGATTAATAAAGCAGAAATGGTCGACTTCAAAAACTATTGAATGCCATGGTGTTAAATTATGCACCCAATCACAAAATTCAATACACTGAACTGAGCATTTATAGTTAGAATGAGAATTCAGTTCAATAAAAATGTGGATGATTCAATCAAGGCCAAATAGAGGAGTGATATAGAACACAGTAGAAATGTAATGACTGTAAATCTCTAATGCCTCAAATTTCAGAAATGAATATAGAAAAACATCGTAAAAGAAATAAACATGATCATAAAATGGACTAGTACATCCTCAAAATGACAATATAAACTCCTTCAGGCTCTTAGAAATCTACAAGGCTCCAACATTCGATAAATTTTGTTTTCTTAAGATTGTCACTTTCACCTCTAGCAACAAACCATCAAAACCCAGTTTTTCCTCCGTTATACACAGAAAAGAATACCAACCCAAAACAATGCAAACACCAAGTTTCTTGACATATAAAAAATGGAATACCCATGATTTATGTTTTACTAGTGATTCATAAGCATATCAAATACCACTAATTCTAGTGGATAAATACCAGTAAGGTTTTGGGATATCCACCAGAATTACAATGAGCATCATCAATATGTAATGTTTACTAATGAGGCCAAATGATCTATCTCCAGATATTTAGATTGACTAGAAAATGTATTTTGAAATGGTACTGGAATAACAATCTGATATTGCATATTCTGATAATAAAGTAGAAAAAGTTCAACAAATAGCCTTTGATGAATCGAAGTAATGACCTGGTGCCTCCAAGAAACTAGATCGTTACATTGACCACTCCAGTAATGGAGGAAATATAAAATATCCATCGTATAGCAAAAAATAATAGCATTTCAGTGATAGTCACCAAATGAATTATTGTTTTGATGGCATTAGCTATGAAACGCAATTTGTCACTCTCAAAAACTTAATATCCACCTATCTTTTCGCTGTGCACCGACACTAATAAAGCTCTTCATAAGGAACATTTCGGAAAGATTTAACAAAACCACAGTCATGAATCCAGGGAAAGCCTCAAATTAAAGCTTCAGATATGTCGCCTTACAAACCAACCGAACCAAATGAAACAACCGAAAAACAGTAATCAAACCCTAACCGCTGTCGCCGATCAGGAGAAGCTTTATGAGGTAATCGTAGTCCGCCCGAGCCCTAAGAGGAGGAGCCGCCATGGCAAATCAAAACGAGCAGCAAGAATCCACGGGGCCAAAATCCCTAATCTGGTGGCTTGATCAAGGATCGGCCTCTTCAGATCAACAACAAGACAAAATACGAGGATCATAAAGGGAAAACTGAGAAAATTATAAAAGGAGGAAGCATTAGATTGACGGGGACGACATACCAGCTTCTGGCAAGAACACGGATAACAATGATCAAGAGGAACGAGTGGGTTCGGTGGGGGAGAGAAGGGAGAAAGAAAATTTCGTGATCTTTCTATTTCAAATGGCGTAGAGACGATGACGGATCCGTCGCCCTCGACCTCTTCTGGGCGCACGGTACATACACTGAACGGTGTGGGTAACCTCTCTTCCTTCCCCCAAACCCACCGCTTCTGTCGCGGCCCCCGCGTTCTAATTCAGCTTTTACATCCGCTGACCTTCTGGTGCGCTTACCGCCAAATGATGATTGGAGCAATAACCAAAATATCCAAGCGTCAACCACAATCTTTATCGACATTAATTTCACGGCCGACTTGCTTCAATTAAATTGAGAACATTACAGTGTTATTGGATTTTGATGCTTGAAAATAAGCAAATCATAGAAAATAAGCAAATCATAGAATTATTGGATTTTGATGGCCTGGAAGCATCAATGAAAGGGGAGTTATTAATGTTCCGACGTTGACCTCTCATATATCTTATTTGTGGACAAATCATACACGCCATATAGTAAGAAAAAACAAGTTGAATTATTTTAGTGGTAGCAAAGTCCTATGACTCTTCTATTACAAGGTTACTGTATAGCCGTTTTTTTAACTATTGACAACTCTTTTTACGACTCATAATCTCTGTAAAGTTAATAAAATAATATTTTATTATTGACAATCTCACTAATTTTGATTTTATCTTTTTCTTTTTTTATCTTCCTCACAACTCATGTGATGGTCGCTTATGCATCTTACTATCATCGACACTCTCCCAACTCGTTCCTTATTGTTGATCGTCATCTCTAGTGTACACTCTCTATTATCCCCTAGCTCATATTATGTCGTCCATCATCACTTCCTAACTCATGATCCCCATCATTTGTTACCCTCTAGCCCATGCTCTCTGTGTTGATCATCACCCCCTAGCTCATGCTCTGTGCCACTGATGCTCCACGAACCCGCACTCCTTATCATTGATCATCGCCCCATCCTATGCTCTTTATCACCAATGCTCCCCTTGCACTTTTTGTTATTGATCGTCACCCCCTAGCCTACACTCTTTACTGTGTCAACGCTCTCCCATCGCTATTGACTTTGCTAACTACGAATGCTAGTGTTGTCGACCTCCTCTAACACTAATCGTCAACCCCACTTATGCCTCTCTAACACGCAAGATATGACCTCCATGAGTTTACAAACCTCACTAGTCAAATTCTATTGAGATGATTGATTCTAGGAGAAAGGTATGACATAAAATATATATTTTTTGAGCCTTTTTATAATGCCTAAAGTGTTTATATTCAAGACATTATCAAGACCACCAGGAAGATGCATATTCTATGCTTTTTTTAATACTATCTAGTATATACATTTTTTGAGTATTTTTAACACTACATCTTCCTAGTGTTTGTTTGTCATGATAATAAAGTTATTAACATCTCTCATATTATGAATGTGAATATATAATTATGGATCTAGTTATGAGGAGTTTAGATATCATCCTACTACATCTCAGAGGAGACAATGAATGCACGGAGAGTTAGACACAAAGCCAAACTTATTAAAAAGTCATCCATAATATCCCTCAAACTTATTTAGGTGGTTTTGAGGATCCATCAATATTAAAGAGTTTTGGATACATTACTTATGCTATATGGAGAAGTTCAATTATTTTTATTTTAATATTTAATTTTAATCAATTTGTGTAATATATTTACAGGAGCAATTACTAAAATTCTTAAACCATACTCATCAAATATTTGAGTAGTTGCTAAGTATAGATGGATAACCATATTTCCTATATATAGATGGTTGTTGTTCTCGCCCTTTGTCATATGGATTTATCTACTCCCAATATTGTTCTGCCATTTGGATTTATCCATTCCCATTATTGTTCTCTCCATCCATAGTAGAATGGAATTCTAAGTTTTCTTCCTCCGAGTCTAGATTTTTGTAATATTCACAAATCATTGTCTCTTTCCAACTTCTGCAACCAATCCAATTAATACTTCATTGTTTGTGAAGATCTATAAAAGTTAAATCAATAAGTTTTTAAACCTTAAATGTTAGTCTGCTTGTGATGTATCAAACTAATTTATAAAGATTAAGGATTTGAAGCCTCATTCAACATTTTTTACCTGTAGTATATTTCACATAAGCACAATAGTATTTCTTAGCAGTTTGTTTACACTTCAAATATTGATCTGGTGTTGGTATATTAGATCCTCTTATATTGAGAGTTTGAAATTTCATCCAATATATTTTTTTTGCACCCCTTTTAAAACAAAGGTGTTGGTTAGGCAAAATTATGGCCTTTTAATTATGTTATTACTAGTATTATTGATGATTAGATCCATACTATATACATTATAGAATCATTCTATCTAGTTAATGATGATTAGGGTCAATCACATATTTTTAGTATCAATTTAGGGCTAACTAGACATAATTGTAGCTTTTAAAATATATAATTAGTGGCATTAATAATGATTACATCCATATAGCACTGTTCAATCTAATTAATGATGATTAGGGTCTTTCACATGTTTTTAGATACAAATTAGGACTATTAGATATAATCATAACTTTTAAATTTTGTGATTAGTGGTATTAGTGATGATTAGATCTATGTTAGTATTATTATATATAGTTAATTATGATTAGGGTCAACCATATATTTTTAGTGCCAAATTAAGACTAACTAGATATAATCATAACTTTTTGACTATGTGATTAGTGACATTAATAATGATCACATCCATATTAGATCTATACTAGTACGATTCTTTCTAAATGGGTCTTTAGAAATAAGCAAGTTGAATTTAGAATCGTGATTAAAAACAATACTAGATTAGTGGCCAAGGGTTTCAACCAAGAAGAAGGTATCGATTATGAAGAAATATTCACTCTTGTGGCACGATTAGAAGCCATAAGGATACTCCTTGCCTATGCTAGTAGTAAAAATTTGAAGTTTTTTCAAATGGATGTTAAAAGTGCTTTTCTTAATGGCTTTATTTTTGAGAAAGTTTATGTTGATCAACCTCCCTAATCATGTGTTTAAATTAACTAAAGCTCTCTATGGATTAAAACATGAGAGACTTAGCTCATTTCTTATCGAAAATAATTTCTCTAAAGGCAAGGTCGATACTACATTGTTTATCAAAAATTTTGAAAATAATTTTTTTATTATTTAAATTTATATTGATGATATTATTTTTGGTTCCACGAATGAATTTCTATGTGAAGCATTTGCTAAAAGTATGAGTCTTGAATTTGAAATGAGTTTGATGGGAGAATTAACTTTTTTTTTAAGCTTACAAATCAAACAACTAAGTAATGACATTTTTCTTAGTCAAACAAAATATGCTTTAGATTTGCTAAAAAGATTTAATATGAATAGCTCAAAGGCTATCAATACTCCCATGAGTACCTCCATTAAGTTAGATATTGATGAAAGTGGAGAAAGCTTTGATCAAAAAGCTTATAGGGGTATGATAGGAAGTTTACTATACCTCATCGCAATTAGACCAGATATCATGTTTAGTGTAGGTCTTTGTGCTAGGTTTCAATCTAATCCTAAGATATCTCATCTTAAAGCAGTTAAGAAAATTCTTAGATATATTAAAGGTACCACTAATCTAAGATTATGGTATCCAAAATCCAAGAACTTTGAACTAATTGCATATGCTAATACGGATTTTGTTGGATGTAGATTAGATAGAAAATGCACATCCGGAACATGTCAATTTTTAGGACACGCACTTGTTTCTTAGTCTTCCAAGAAACAAAACTCAGTTGCACTATCTACAATAGAAGCTGAGTATATTGCAGCTAGTGTATGTTGTGCACAAGTTGTGTGGATGAAAAACACTTTAGAGGATTATAAGATTCATCTTAAAAATATTCCTATAAAATGTAATAACACAAGTGCAAATGTTTAACAAAAAATCTCATTCAATACTCTAGAACAAAATATATTGATATTAGGCATCACTTTATACGAGATCATGTCAATAATCATGATGTAATCTTAGAGCTTATTGATACAAAATATCAATTAGCCGATATCTCTACAAAACCTTTAAGTAAAGAATAATATAATTTTATTAGAAGAGAATTAGGAATGTTAATTTGTCCAAATGCATGAATTTGATGTATATCTTTTTTTGACTATCTTTATGAATTTCTTGAATGAAACTTTCATGAGTTTATGCCATATCAAGTTTATTCAATATCTTTGCTCTATCACGTAATGATGTTTGATACATGGAATTCATTGACAAATGCATTTCTCACGGATTTTACTCTTATAAATTTTTTAATAAGAAATGGATTTTATGTGATTATTCATGGAATTTTTTTTATCCTTCATATAATGATTCTTTTACTTGAATTCTTTCTTAATGAAGGAAGAATTTTTATAAATTTTTTAGTATGAGATGAACACTTGCAAGAGTGAGGATTTGATTTCACATGAATATCTTGGTCCTTGTGAAAATTGAAGCATGATTTAATAAAACTCTTTTATCGTTTTTGACTTGATTTAAATCATTTCACAAAATTGGTTCTTAATGGATTTCCTCCTTACTTTCCTTCTTCATGCAAAGTTTTGATGAAAAAAGGGGAGAAGTTGATAGAAGCTATCTCTTTAATGTGTATAACTTTTAATGTTGAGAACTTTTGAATGATATCATATCATGAATGTTTGAAATATGATTGGTATCATCATTTACAAATTGAAATGTGGCATGAATTTTTACCATGCTTGCATTGTTGTATTATCCTCCTTTTTGTTGATGACAAAGGGGGAGAAATGATACCAAAATGTGGTAAATTGATGACAATATATGCAATGTATCTTATTGTAAATGCTTATATGCTTGTCATTTGTCATTTCTAGTTAATGATGATTATGGTCATTCACATTTTTTAGATGCAAACTATGGCTAATTAGTTACAGTTATAGTTTTTAATCTACAATTAGTGATATTAATGATGATTAGATCCATATTAGCACCATTCTATCTCGTTAATGATGACTAAGATCAATCATATATTTTTTAGTGCCAAATTAGGCTAATTAGACATAATCATAACTTGTTATTTCAAATTTAAGGGTAATTAGGGCTAATTATAGTTTGTTAATTTGATAAATATTTGTAAGTAAATGTGATCAAAGAAACATACATATGATCAGGATATCTGTCATTCAGACAAACAACAACCATCATTATTGATAGTATATTCATTGTGATCATATTAGTCAGGATGGAGAACTCACTTAGGCCAAACAATATTTAGCTGCCAGGGTATCTTGATGTTACAAAATATATAAACATTTTAATAAAATTCTATACAACATTTTAGAAGAAGTTACAATATACAAAGTTTGATATGTTGTAAAAGAAAACCAACCAAAAGGAAGAATACAAGTGAGCCATGTAGGAACCTGTATATGGTTAATATGAGGGTCGCGATAATGATGTACACCTACATCTTACAGTTGATAACCTACATCTTACAGTTGATATCCATGTATTATTGAGGATGTCAAATCTCAGATTTTGATGATAAAATTAATTGATAAATTGTTTGATCTAATCTATATATTGAGAAAAGTGTACAGGATTAACTACGATAGTGGTAAGACATAAAGCATATGTTAGGCCATAGTCAAGATTGAGACTTCGTTGGGAGTTCAAGAGTTCGTCGAAAGTCCAGACGTTCATCGAAAGTTTTGTCAGAATTGACCAAGAAGTCCAGGAGCTTGCCAAAGAAGCTCGTCGGAACTCGCCAAGAAGATCGTTGGAATTCGCCAAGAAGATCATTATAAAGTCTAGGAGCTTGTCGGGAGTCCGTTGGTGTTGAATCTCGTATTTTGATGATGAAACCAATTGATAGTGTTTATGATTTGATCTATATTTTGAGTGACACAGGAAGCTTTGATCAGGGATAGACAATTAAAAGCAGGAAGAATAATGTTGGGCCAGAGAAAAATACGTTAGAAGATTGGACGTCGAGTTGAAGGATCGGTCGACGTATCGGTAGAAGGCTTTGGTCCATGGGTTCGGGCATCAGGCCAAGAAGAGTGGAAATTGCGCTAAGGAAATCAGAGTTACGGAGGATAACTAGTCGATTGGGCAATAGGCTACAAGAGAGGATGATGCGCCAAAGATTCAGACGAAGCGCCGATGAACCAATGACATGTCAGACAACATTTGATTTGCTTTGTAATAATTATCTAGATCAAAGTAAGTTTAAGTGTGTAAGATTAACTATGATAGTGATCAAGGCATAAAGCAAAATGAAGTCCCAGAGTCAAGAACGAGATTTCGTTAGGAGTTCGAGAGTTCATCGGAAGTTTGGACATTCATTTGAAGGTCTGCTGGAATTTACTGAGAAGTCCAAGAGCTTGCCAAAGAAGCTCATCGGAACTTGCCAAGAAGATCATTATGAAGTCCAGGAGCTTGTTGGGAGTCTACTGAAACATTGTCGAGAGATCGTCGGAAGTTCACCGGAAGATCGCTGGAAGCTCACTGGAAGAAACCTAAACTTACGGACTTATTTAGCTTAGTAAATATCTTTAAATTTGTAGTTAGCATATAATTGGGTTGGAATTGGGCCAACTAAATTAGGAGTCAATTAGGCCCAAGTTTAAGATATGTTGGGCCAAGTGAAAGGCCCAAAAAGTGACCCAACAAGTAAAACCATCGTGGCACAGTCTTCGAGACTATGTCAGGCGGTAGTACTAGTAGTTTAGGCGATGGTACTGCCTAAACATAATCTCCGAGAGACTGTTAGGTGGTGGTACCATCCAGTGGTAGGGTGATATGTGGTGGTACCGCCCAATATCAGTATTAGTGCTGTAGATGGTGGTATCGCCCAACACAAGCGATGGTATCGTCAGTACCTAGAGGACCCGGGATGAGACATTTTTAGGTTCCAAGTTTGAATCCATTTGAGGCCTATAAATATCTCTCTCATCCTTGGTTAACATACATAAGAATTGAGAGCATAAAAGTAAAAAAACGCTATTGTAATCTTATGAGAACTTCTCTCAAATTCTGTGTTAGTGAAGTTTAGGAGAGGAGATTGTGGGGGTATAAAGGTTTTTTTCTGAGCCTATCAAAATGAGAATAGAATTATAAGAAGGAGGTTGGTCTTTGCCTATTGAAGGAAGACTGTTAATGGATGACGGTGGCCTCAACGGAAGAGGAATCGAGAGTGGATTTAGGTCACGACGACTAAACCACTATAAAATCTTGTTTGTATTTTTGCTTTGGTATTTACATTTATTGCAAACTACCATACTTCCTCATTACTTTAGTTGCACGCTCATACAAATATGTTTCAAGTTAACATCTTTCCAAAATTGGTTTTAACCGAACAAAATATTTTCGAACCAACGTAATTTTATCTGCTGCACTAATTCACCCCCCCCTCAGTGATGACTCATTTCTAATAATTAGTATCATAACCATGTTATTTTTTATTTGGTTTAAAATCCAAGAGAAATAGCTCTTTCGACTTTCAAGAGGGCTTTTCTATCGTTCATCCTCCTATGTTTAATAAGATAGACTATATATATTGGAAAACTCGAATGAGAGTTTTCTTGCTTTCTTTGGATTTAAATTTATGGAATATTATCGAAAGTAGTTTTCAAAAGTCTTCTACTCCAATGAACGAATGGAATGATTTGGAGAAGAAAATTTTTTCTTTAAATGCTAGAGTTATGAATGTTCTATTTTATGCCTTAGACAAAAATGAATTTAATCAGGTTTTTATTTACGAAATGACTTTTAATATTTGGCACACTCTTGAAATCACACACGAAGGCATAAGTAGGGTTAAAGAGTCTAAAGTTAATCTTTTGATATGTGATTTTGAATTATTTTGTATGAAACTAAGCGAAATTATTGGAGACATGTGTACCCATTTTACGGATGTCATCAATAGTCTAAAAGCTCTTGGTAAAAGTTTTTTGAATCTTAAACTTGTGAATAAAGTTTTATGATCACTTTCTAAAAATTGGGATTCGAAAGTAACGACAATATAAGAATTAAAGAACTTAAACCATTATCCAATTGAAGAACTTATTGGGTCTTTGATGACCTATGAAATGATATGCAATGCATATGAAGAACTTAAGAACAACCTTCCAAAGAACATGAAGGATTTGACACTTAGAACAAATGAAGACAACTTGAGCAAAGGCTCAAGTGATGATGAACTCGAGCTCCTCACTATAAAATTTAAAAGATTCATTAAATAAGAATTAAAGAATAAAAATGAACTTAAAAGAAGTTGTCAAAGAAAAAGAGAGCACTCAAGGCAGCTTGAAACGAATTAAGTGTTAGGATCAAGAGCGACACTGGGAGGGGGGGTTGAATTAGTGCAGCGGAAAACTTTTTCGATTTCAAAAGTCTTTGTTTTGATTAAAAATGATTCTAACGAAAATGGTTCTGATTTAATCCGTTTCGAAGAGAAATTAAACTTGAAAGCTTTTGTAAAAGTACAAGAGAAGATTAAGGAGATTTACAATAATATAAATTACACAAATGAAAAGCAAACTAGAATTTAGAGTGGTTCGATTAATATGACCTACACCCACTTTCAGATTGCTTCTCCGATGAGGTCACCGACATCCATTAAAGGCCTTCCTTCAATAGGTGAAGACTAACCACCTCTTTACAGTGCTTTTCTTCTTTTCACGGGTTTAGGAGAGAACCCTTACAAGTCTCACACCTCTCTTGAATAATCTCAACACTTAGAAAGGGAGGAGGAGAACTCAAGCACTTTTACAACTCTTTAACACTTCAAAGACTCAAGATTATGCCAATACTTTCATGCCCTTTTATGCAGAAAAGGGTGAGATTTTTATAGGCCCAAGTGGCTTCAAAAGTGGAGCTAAAAAGTGTTTTATCTTGGATTTCTAGGGTATTGGCGGTACCACCACCATTACTAGGCAGTACCACCGCCTAACACTTGACACTAGGCAGTACCACCGCCCAGTCTGGGTGGTACCACCGCTTGACAAAGATAGTACCACCATTGGCAGCATTAATTACCGGTGGTACCACTGCCCAGATAACCTGGGGCATTGCTTTCCAGGTGGTGCCACCACCGACCCTATTTTTAGGGGCTGAATTGGCTATTTGGCCCAATTCAACCCTGTTAAGGGCCCAATTGGTCCCTAATTAAGTTAGTGGGATTACCTCCCAATCCTAACTTAATTTACGCTCTAACTACGATAATTAAGATATGATCACAACACTTCTTATTCTAGTGCGTCAATTGCTCTTCCGACGAGCTTCCAACGTACTTCCAGCGAACATCCGACGAACTCTTGGCAATGCTCCGGTGGACTCTCGGCAAGCTCCTAGATTTTACGATGATCTTCTGGGCAAGTTCCAACAAGCTTTTTTGGCAAGCTCCTGGACTTCTTGGTTGGTTCCGATAGAACTTCTAACGAACGTTCGGACTTCCAACGAACTCTCAAACTCCAAATGAGATCTCGATCTTGACTCCGGTACAACACCTGCTTTATGTCTTACTATTGTCGTAGTTAATCCTGCATACTTTTCTCAATATATAGATTAGATCAAATAATTTATAATTGATTTCATCATCAAAATCTGAGATTCAACAATCTCCCCCTTATGATGACAATCAATTGATGATGGAGTTAACCTTTACTCCCCCTATCTATATGCCATACTTGAGAAAAGACATTCTTGAATTCAAGGCCTTTGAATTCAAGTATCATACTGATAAGTTAAGTTCATTTAAACTTATCAATATGCACATCATGATACTTATCATGATTTTTCAATTCTAAATACGATCCCACGTATTTGTCAAAATAATGTCAAGGCATGACATCCATTTTCAAGTATGATATTTCAAATATGAGAAATGACAAAGATAACAATTCACTTTTTATTGCAATATATCAATTCTAAAATAGCAGGTTAAGCTCTAGATATTTTTTCATGAAAGACATTTATCAATTTGATATGATAAGATATGTTTTTGCCATATTTCAATATGTTTCAAATGATAAGCATGTAAGCATTTATGATAAGATCAATTTACCATATTTTGGTATCATTTTGATACGATAAGATATGTTATTGTCATATTTCAATATGTTTCAAATGACAAGCATATAAGCATTTACAATAAGATACATTGCATATATTGTCATCAATTTACCATATTTTGGTATCATTTCTCCCCCTTTGTCATCAACAAAAAGGAGGATAATACAACAATGCAAGCATGGTAAAAATTCATGGCACATTTCAATTTGTATTTGACAATACCAATCATATTTCAAACATTCATGACATGATATCATTCAAAAGTTCTCAACATTAAAAGTTATACACATTAAAAAGATAGCTTCTATCAACTTCTCTCCTTTTTTCATCAAAACTTTGCATGAAGAAGGAAAGTAAGGAGGAAATCTATTAAGAACCAACTTTGTGAAATGATTTGAATCAAGTCAAAAATGATAAAAGAGTTTTATTAAATTATACTTCAATTTTCACAAGGATCAAGATATTCATGTGAAATCAAATCCTCACTCTTGCAAGTGTTCATCTCATACTAAAAAATTTATAAAAATTCTTCCTTCATTAAGAAAGAATTCAAGTAAAAGAATCATTATATAAAGGATAAAAGAAATTCCATGAATGATCACATAAAATCTATTTCTTATTAAAAAATTTATAAGAGTAAAATCCATGAGAGATGCATTTGTCAATGAATTCCATGTATCAAACATCATTACGTGATAGAGCAAAGATATTGAATAAACTTGATATGACATAAACTCATGAAAGCTTCATTCAAGAAATTCATAAAGATAGTCCAAAAAAGATATACATCAAATTCATGCATTTGGACAAATTAACATTCCTAATTCTCTTCTAATAAAATCATATTATTCTTTACTTAAAGGTTTTGTAAAGATATCGGCTAATTAATATTTCGTATCAATAAGCTCTAAGATTACATCATGATTATTGACATGATCCCATATAAAGTGATGCCTAATATCAATATATTTTGTTCTAGAGTGTTGAATAAGATTTTTTGTTAAACATTTGCACTTGTGTTATCACATTTTATAGGAATATTTTTAAGATGAATCTTATAATCCTCTAAAGTGTTTTTCATCCACACAACTTGTGCACAACATACACTAGTTGCAATATACTCAGCTTCTATTGTAGATAGTGCAACCGAGTTTTGTTTCTTGGAAGACCAAGAAACAAGTGCGTGTCCTAAAAATTGATATGTTCCGGATGTGCTTTTTCTATCTAATCTACATCCAGCAAAATCTGTATTAGCATATGCAATTAATTCAATCTAGGTGTATTAGCAAAATCCACCGAGATTGAGCGGTAGTACCGCCTAGTGTCAGGTGTCAGATAGTGGAACCGCTAGTACCCCAAAAATCTAGGATAAGACACTTTTTGGCTCTATTTTTGAAGTCATTGGGGCTTATAAAATCTCACTCTTTTCTGTATGAAAGGGTACGAAAAGTATTGAAATAATCTTGAGTTATTAGGGTGTAAAAGTGTTGTAAACAAGTGCTAGAGTCCTCTTCCCTTTCTAAGTTTTGAGATCATTCGAGAGAGGTGTGAGACTTGTAAGGGTACTCTCCTAAACCTATAAAAAAGAGAAAGCGCTATAAAAGAGGTGGTTGGTTTTCATCTATTGAAGGAAGGCCTTTAGTGGACACCGGAGACCTCGTTGGAGGATGAATCCGAAAGTGGATGTGGGTCACGTTGACCGAACCACTCTAAATTCTGGTTTGCTTTTTATTTGTGCAAATTTGCTTTACTGCAAACCTCCTTAATCTTCTCTTGCACTTTTATGAAAGCTTTCGAGTTTAACTTCTCTACGAAACAGATTGAATCGAAACCATTTGCATTAGAATCAGTTTTAAGCGAAACGAATAATTTTCTGAAATATCAAAAGTTTTTCACTACACTAATTCACCCCCCCTCTTAGTGCCGCTCTTGATCCTAATATTTGGTATCAGAGTAAGGTTCACTCTCATTTGATTTTAAACCCAAGTGATATGACATTTGTCGGCAACCTAGAGGGCCATTCAATTACACGTCCGCCCATATTCAATGAGACGGATTACACATATTGGAAGACTAGAATGAGAATCTTCCTAATTTCAATAGATTTCAAATTATGGAATATTGTAGAAAATTACTTTCAAAAGTCTTCTCTTCTAATGAATGATTGGAATGAGTTGGAGAAGAAGACTTTTGCTTTAAATGCAAAGGCTATGAATGCCTTGTTTTGTGCCTTGGATAAAAACGAGTTTAATTGTATATCCATTTGTGAAACTGCTTTTGATATTTGGCACACACTCGAAGTGACTCATGAAGGCACTAGTAGAGTGAAGGAGTCAAAAATTAATCTTTTAGTGTATTTTTATGAGTTGTTTCGAATGAAACCGAGTGAGACCATTGGAGACATGTACACTCGATTTACGGATGTCATCAATGGTCTAAAAGGACTTGGTAAAGTTTTCTTGGATTTTGAACTCGTTAATAAGATTTTAAGATCCCTTCCAAAAAGTTGAGATCCTAAAGTAACTGTCCATTCAAGAGGCCAAAGATCTAAATAATTTTCCTCTTGAAAAACTTATTGGGTCATTAATAACCTATGAAATGACATGTAAAACTCATAAAGAGCTTGAGGACACCCTTCCAAAGAACTGAAGGATATAGCACTGAGAACACAAGAAGGACACTTGAAAGAAAGCTCAAGTGATGAGGACCTTGATGAAGACTTGGCACTATTAACAAGAAAATTCAAAAAAATTATAAAAAGAAATAAATTAAAAAATGATACTAAAAATAAATTTGAATCAAAGAAAGAACAAGTGATATGCTATGAATGCAAGAAGCCAGGACATTACAAGAGCGAATGTCCCCTAACTAAGAAGAGATAACCAAAGAAGAAGGCTCTCAAAGCAACATGGGACAACTCAAGAGCATCCGAAGAAGAGGAGCCTACCATCACTAAGCAAGTTGCTCACTATGTGCTAATGGCGATTGGAGATGAGGTAATAAGTTCATTAGATGTAAATTTAACTTTCGATGAGCTTTCAAGTGCTTTTCATGAATTGTTTGATGAATGTAGAATTTTGAGTAAAAAGTACAATTCTTTGAAAAAGGAACATACTTCTCTTATTAGCAATTTTGATAGAGTAAAGATTGAGTATGAAAATAGCTTAGCTCCTTATATAAAATGCTATGATATAGAAACACTTCAAAAGGAAAACTTGCTACTCAAAGATACCTTAAAGAAATTTAAGGTTGGTAGCAAGTCCTTGAACATGATCATTGCCAACAAGGGTCATGTTCATAGAAGAGGTGGAATCAGATTTGTGAGTAGCTCTCACCAAAATCCAACTACCTTTATTAAAGGCCTTACCTTGCGTGTATCACCTCACACCAAATGAAACTTTTGTTGCAAACTTGGACATGTTACGTACAAATGTCCATTCAAGAAATATAGTCCACATAAATTGATTTGGGTTCCAAAAAGAACCTCAAATGACTCAATGCAATATGATAAGCTATGTAGATCGATTTTTGAGGCACCCAAGGTCAAATAGATACCTAAAAATCATCCTTTTTTGTAGAAAAATGTACCATCACAAGCTAGGAGCAAGAGATGGTACCTTGATAGTGGATGCTCAAGGCATATGACCGAAGACCATCCCATTTTTCTAAGCTCACTAGCCTAGACGAAGGATATGTCACCTTCGGAGACAACAACAAGGGTAAAATCATTGGCAAAGGAACCATAGGTAACAAATCCAACCTTCTTATTGAAGATGTATTGTTAGTTGATGATTTAAAGAATAACCTTTTAAGTATTAGTTATTATGTGATAAAGGATATATTGTTAGATTTGAATCTAATGCTTGCTATTCTTGAAAAACCATACAAAAACACATCTATGATTGTACTAAAACAAAATAACGTATACACTATTGACATTGATGATCTTTACAATGAAATGTGTTTTTCGATTTTGAATGACGATGCTTGGCTTTGGCATAGGAGATTAGGTCATGCTAGTATAAAACTAATCTCTCAAATTTCTTCTAAAGAACTCGTAAGAGGAATTCCTCATATCAAGTTCGTCAAAGACAATGTGTGTGATGCATGTCAACTAGGAAAACAAATAAAAGTTAGATTCAAACCTAAGAACCAAATAAGCACCTCTAGACCTTTGCAATTGATCTATATGGATTTATTCGGACCAATTACTATATCAAGCCTAGGAGGTAGCAAATACGCATTTATCATCGTGGATGATTGTAGTAGATATACATGGACTTATTTTTTGGGATACAAAAGTGAATGCTTTAGGTATTTCTCAAAGTTTTGTAAACTTGTTCAAAATAAAAGGGTTTTATGATTTCGTCAATTCGAAGTGATCATAGTGGTAAATTTCAAAACCGTGATTTTCAAGAATTTTGTGAATCTAATGGATACAACCACAACTTCTCTACTCCAAGAAATCCTCAACAAAATGGAGTAGTAGAAAGAAAAAATAGAAACTTGCAAGAAATGACAAGAACTATATTAAACAAACATAGCCTACCCAAATATTTTTGGGTCAAAGCCGTAAATACGACATGCCATGTTATGAATAGGGTTCTAGTAAGACCACTACTTTCCAAGACTCCTTATGAGTTATGGAACAACAAAAAACCCAATGTTTCATACTTTAAAGTTTTTGGATGTAAATATTTTATTTTGAATGAAAAAGATGCCTTAGGTAAATTTGATGCAAAATCCGATGAAGGAATTTTCCTTAGCTATTCTTTTGTTTCTAAAGCATTTCGTATCTTTAACAAAAGAACCTTGATTATAGAAGAATCTATTCATGTTGTCTTTAATGAAGTTTCCGAAGTTAAGAAAAATGATTTTGATGATGATGTTAATTTTGATGCTTTGAATTTAAATGATTCCCCTTCACAATCTAGCAACTTGGATGCATCTTCTTCAGAACCTTCTTTATCGGAGGAATGAAAGTATGTAGATGCTTATCCTAAGGAGCTAATTATATGAGATATATCGAAAGGGGTTCAAACTCGTTCTACTCTTAAAATTTTTTATGCCAACACCGCTTTTCTTTCCCAAATTGAACCTAAAAGCATTGATGAGGCCATGAAAGATGATTCATGAGTCATTGCAATGCAAGAAAAGTTAAATCAATTTGAGAGAAATGAGGTGTGAAAGCTTGTTCCAAGGCCAAATGACCATTTAGTTATTGGTACTAAGTGGGTCTTTAGAAATAAGTAAGATGAATCTGGTATCATTGTTAGAAATAAGGCTTGATTAGTGGCCAAAGGTTTCAACCAAGAAGAAGGTATCGATTATGAAGAGACCTTCACTCTTGTGGCTCAATTAGAAGCCATAAGGATGCTCCTTGTCTATTGTAGTAGTAATAATTTTAAGTTATTTCAAATGGATGTTAAAAGAACTTTTCTTAATGGCTTTATTTCTAAAAAAGTTTATGTTGAACAATCTCCTGGATTTGAGAATGATAATCTCCCTAATCATGTGTTTAAATTGACTAAAGCTCTCTATGGATTGAAATAAACCCCTAGGGCTTGGTATGAGAGACTTAACTCATTTCTTATCGAAAATAATTTCTCTAAAGGCAAGGTCGATACTACATTATTTATCAAAAATTTTGAAAATAATTTTCTTATTATTCAAATTTATGTTGATGACATTATTTTCGGTTCAACGAATAATCTCTATGTGAATCATTTGCTAAAAATATGAGTCTTGAATTTGAAATGAGTTTGATGGGGGAATTAAGTTTCTTTTTAGGCCTACAAATCAAATAACTAAGTAATGACATTTTTCTTAGTCAAACAAAATATACTTTAGATTTGCTAAAAAGGTTTAATATGGATAGCTCAAAGGCAATCAATACTCCTATGAGTACCTCCACTGAGTTAGACATTGATGAAAGTGGAGAAAGCTTGAATCAACAAGCTTATAGGGGTATGATAGAAGTTTACTATATCTCACCGCAACTAGACCGGATATCATGTTTAGTGTAGGTCTTTGTGCAAGGTTTCAATCTAATCCTAAGATATCTCATCTTAAAGCAGTTAAGAGAATTCTTAGATATCTTAAAGGTACCACTAATATAAGATTATGGTATCTAAAATCCGAGAACTTTAAATTAATTACATATGCTGATGCAGATTTTGCTAGATGTGATTAGATAGAAAAACACATCCAGAACATATTAATTCTTAGACACCACTTGTTTCTTGGTCTTCCAACAAACATAACTCGGTTGCACTATCTACAACTGAAGCTGAGTACATTGTAGTAAGTGCATGTTGTGCACAAGTTGCATGGATAAAAAACCTTTAGAGGATTATAAGTTCAAAAACATTCCCATAAAAATAGTGATAACACAAGTGCAATATATTTAACAAAAAGATCCTATTCAACACTCTAGACATAAACATATTGATATTAGGTGCACACTTTATACGAGATCATGTCAATAATAATGATGTAATCTAGAGTTTATTGATACAAAACATTAATTAGCCGATATTTTACAAAACCCTTAAATGAAGAACAATTTGATTTCATTAAAAAGGAACTAGGAATGCTAAATTGTCAAAATGTATGAATTTAATTTTCAGACTTTTTCGATTTTTTATCTTACAAGTTTGCTCACTTGAATCTGAACTTGTATGTATTTTTACGTGTTTTGATACGATGAATTGATATGAATCATGAACTTATGATATGCATTTACGAGTTTTGACGAGTTGATATGAATCATATGTATTTAATTTACGAGTTCTATATGAGGTTTAGATATTAATCATTGTGATGAATCGTTGCATTAATACTAATCGTGAACGTGTGGTATGCATTTATGTGTTGATATGAATCCACTCCCCTTATGTTACATTTTGATATGAATGTGAATGAGTAAATTTTATGAGCAGTGCTCACTGCCTGTAGGCGGTGGCACCTGCCCCAATTGATGGTAGCACTGCCCTAGCTAGAACCTGATGTAGGGCAGTAGCACTACCCAGCAAGTGGTAGCCCCGCCTAGCTGGAACCTATTGTAAGCGGTAGCACCGCCCAGCTTGCGATAGCACCACCCAGCTGGCGGTAGCATCGCCAGCAATCAAGTGTTGTAGGCGGTAGCACCGCCCAGCCAGCGGTGCCACCTGCCCGTAACCTACCCCTTTATAAATCCAAGTTAGTGCCGGTGGTATAACTGACCTCAACTCATTCTCCACTCCCCTAAATAGCTCCAAACCTAAAGTTTAAACACCATTCTCTCCCTCTAGCAGCCCAAAAATCCCTATTTCCTACTAGATCAAGGATCAATCTCCTACATCCTCTTGAAGATCACAACTAAGGTATTCTCTAAATGACATTGATTTCTCTTTTGTATTATCTACTCTTGCTCATTATTATATTCATAATAGCAGTCTTTATGGGTTCTAGAAGATCCTCTAGGAGACAAAGGTAAGAGGAGATTAGAAGAAAATTATGACTCCTTACTTTTCGATTCTAATCAACATGCCCTAAAATTTTCATCCATAGAGTTTAGGCATGTTCATAAGGGGAAATATGTTAATTTAGAGGAATTAAGTGATTTAGAACTCATTCAATAGTTTGCTAATCTAGATATTCTCCCAATCCTTCAAATTAGTGAACCCATTTACCCTAGGCTTGTTAGACTATTTTACAACAATCTACATGTAGATGAAAATGAAAGGGTATCAACCTATCTTTTAGGACATCATATACCTATTATGGATGAGATGATTTGTAACCTTATAGGAATTAGTTGGAACCACTTATGTTGATGCCTTAGGAACAATTTTTGGTAATCCTAACTTATCTATTATTCCAAAAAGCTATGAACATTTACTACCGTTTAGCACTAAAATGCTTCATCATATTTTGATAAGTATCATTCTCCTAAATAATATCATAATGATGAGGTAAGTCAAATAGAATTAGGTACCATATATTGGATTATAAAAGGACACAACAACTGTTTTGGTTACCTAATCCAACAAAACATGATTGAAATATCAAAAAAGGAAATGATGCTTCCATATGTTAGCCTAATCACTAGATTAATTCATGTTTATGAAATAGTTATCCCACCTGACGAATAGGTTATGAAATTAGATAAATTTAGTGTCATAAATAAAAATCTACTTCGACGGTTGAGGTATACATTTGGAAATGAGATAAGGGTTAGACTGCCTAGAAGGACTGATCTCCCGCCACCTAAACCAGAACCTAAAATACCAATCTTTAGGAGTAATCAATCTCCTCCACCTAGTCCCTTTGAGGCAACACTTCCAACAAAGCATCCACCCCCCTCATATATTGACGACATCGGGACTCGTATGGATCGATTTGAACAACGTCAAGATTGACTTGAACAACGCCAAGATCAAATTTTAACTGAGTTGCAACAGATTCATTGGCAACTAAATGCCTTGTTTAGACACTATAACTTTCCACCACCTGAATAGATGTGTATGTCTTTTTGCTGATGACAAAGGGGGAGAAGGATGAAATCCCTCTTGCGTACTTTGATGTTGTATTCTTGTGTTTACATTAGTGTTGTAATCTTATGATTTACATGAAGTTATGATACTAAGCATTACTAATGTGATCTCTTTAAATATGGTACTTTTGTATTTACATTAGTGTTGTAATCTTATGATTTGTATAAAGTTATGATACTAAGCATTACTAATGTGATCTCTTTAAATATGGTGCTTTCATGATGTTGAAATTTTTTATCATACTATAATGCAGCAATATGCACTTAATTCAAATTGTGTATCGAATTTTTTAATATTATCAACCTTTGTATATAGTAAGCATTAATGATGATATTTCATGCAAATAGTGATGAAAAACTATGATGAAATATTTTATCATGCATAAAGTGATTGTGCATTTGATATCTTGATAACATGAAATTTCGATCAAAGCTTGAATTCATGGTTGTGAATTTAAGTTTATGTTTTCTCAAAATATGGCATGTAGATAGGGGGAGTTATGATTAATTCCTTCACCAATTTGTTGTCATAAAAAAATAAGGGAGATTGTTGAATCTCGAATTTGGATGATGAAATCAATTGATAAAATATTTGATCTAATCCTTTGCTGAGATATGTGTGCAGGATTAACTATGATTTCAATAAGACGTAAAGCAGGTGTTGTGTCAGAGTCAAGATCGAGATCTCATTAGAAGTTCGAGAGTTCGCCGAAGTCCAGACGTTTGTCGGAAGTTCTGCTGGAACCAACCGAGAAGTCCAAGACAAAGAAACTCACCGAAGCTCGCCAAGAAGATCATCGTAAAGTCCGGGAGCTTGCTTGAAGTCCACCGGAGCATTGCCGGGAGTTTGTCGGATGTTCGTCGAAGTACGTCGGAAGCTCGCCGAAAGAGCAATTGATGCATTGGAGCAAGAAGAGTTGTGATCATGTCTTAGTTATTGTAGTTAGAATTTAAATTAAGTTAGGACTAGGAGGTAATCCCACTAACTTAATTAGGGGCCAATTAGGCCCTTAATAGGGTTGAATTGGGCTGAATTGAGTAGCTCATTCAGCTCCTGAAAACATGGCCGGCGATGACACCGCCCAGAAGACCCAGTCTCCCAAATGGTCTGGGCAGTGGTACCGTCGACAGTTATTGCTGCCAGCGATGGTACTGCCAGTACCTCAAAATCCGGGATAAGACACTTTTTTCTCCATTTTTGAAGCCATTGGGGCCTATAAAAACCTCACCCTTTTCTACATGCAAGAGGCACAAAAGTATTGAGATAATCTTGAGTTATTGGGGTGTAAAATTGTTGTAAACAAGTGTTAGAGTCCTCCTCCTCCCTTTCTAAGTTTTGAGATCATTCAAGAGAGGTGTGAGACTTGTAAGGGTTCTCTCCTAAACCCGTTAAAAGGAGAAAGCATTGTAAAAGAGGTGATTGGTCTTCACCTATTGAAGGAAGGCCTTTAGTGGATGCTGGAGACCTCGTTGGAGGAGGAATCCGAAAGTGGATGTAGGTCACGTTGACCGAACCACTCTAAATTCTGGTTTGCTTTTCATTTGTGCAAATTTACTTTATTACAAACCTCCTTAATCTTCTCTTGCACTTTTATGAAAGTTTTCAAGTTCAACTTCTCTCTGAAACAGATTGAATCGAAACCATTTGCGTCGAAATCGGTTTTAAGCGAAACAAACAATTTTTTGAAATATCAAAAATTTTCCACTACACTAATTCACCTCCTCTCTTATTGTCACTCTTGATCCTGACACCTTCTACTGGTAAGTTCACCCACTGTATTAGCACTTCAGTAGTGGGTCATCGTCATCGAATCACGATCCGTCGATCAATAATAGCACTTGGCTGGGTCTAGAGTTCTCCTTGGGTAGTCATATTTCATGGATGGCTTTGGGCTGTCTCGTTTTGTCCTAACTTGAGCTTTAAACATAACATATGGGAGACTGGATGGATTCGGGGGCTGGCAGGTAAGTCCAATCTGTATACTAAAGCTCTGATGAGCTCCAAAATTTAGTAGGGTCCATAGAACCGAGGTGAAAGCTTCATAGATGCTCTAGTCTAGATTGATGTTTACTTGTATGGCTGGAGCTGTAGGAAGACCCAATCTCCTACTGAAAATTCTTTTTCGCCTTTGTGTTGATCATATTATTGTTTCATCCTTGCTTGAGCTATAGTGAGATTATCTTTTAGAAACTTTAGCATTTTGTCTCTGTCTTAGTAGTTCCCTATCTACTTGTTCCACTTTAGAGATGCCCAACATATATTTTGGGATCATACGGGGAGGTCGATCATATAAAGCCTCGTAGGGAGTATATTTTGTGGATGAATGATAAGTTGTATTATATCACCATTTGGCCCAGGAAAGCCACTTTGTCTACTCTTTTGGTCGATCGTTGGTGAAGCATCTGAGGTATGTCTCCAAGCACCTGTTCACCACTTTATTCTAGCCATTAGTTTATGAGTGATATATCGTACTCCTTTTTAATTTGGTACATTGCATTTGGAATAACTCTGTCCAAAATTTGCTCGTGAAGATGCAAGTAGAATTTGGCACAAGCACAATGCGTCCCTTATAGTACAATTCTTTTGAGTCCTAATTGTAATGAGCCATGAAGCTTGGTGCTTCCTCCAATTTTTTTATGATCTTACTAGTCTCCAGATCTTCCTTCCATTCCCTCTTAATATCCTCAGGGAAGTTGGTGGTCGAAAGTGAAATGGCCAAAAATTCAGATTGCTTAGGTAGCCATGAAAGCACATCTACAACAACATTATCTTCCTTTTTTGTAAGTTAATTCATAATCATATCCAAGAAGCTTTATTACCCATTTTTGCTACTCGAGGGATGATATTTTTTGCTCAAAAAAGTATTTGAGGCTTCTATGGTCGATTTTAATTTGAAATCGTCGATCGATTAAGTAGGGTCTCCACCTCGTTACTACGAGCACAATGGCGAGCATCTCCTTATCATATATTGACATATTTTGATGGGAGGGAGATAATGTCTTGTTGGTGTATGCAAATAGTCAACCAACTTGCATGAGAATGGCTCCAATTCTGACTTTAGATGCGTCGGCCTCAATGATGAAGGGTCAACTGATATCTTATAGCGCTAGCACCGGCATCACTGTCATGCCTACCTTAAGTTTGTCGAAGGCAGCAGAGGCTTTGTCTGACCATTGGAAGGCATCTTTTTTTAGTAGAGAAGTGAGGGGTGTGCTGATCTTCCTATAGTCCTGAACAATTTTGGTAGTATCCTGTTAGTCTAAGGAATCCCGTAGTAATTTCACGTTTGTAGGTTTCGGACCAGCCTTGCATTGCTTCAATTTTTGTTGGGTCTACCGCCACTCCTTCTTCTGATATTATGTGCCTAAGGTACTCTACTTTTTGCTAGAGAAAACTACATTTTGGCTGCTTAACAAAAATAGTATTTTCCTGAAGGATCATCAAAATAACCTATAAATGCTGAAAATGAGTCTCAAGAGAGGGCTGTAAATGAGAATATCATTGAAAAATACCAACACAAATTTACGAAGAAAAGCTCTAATAAATATCGTTCATGAGACTTTGGAAGGTTGAAGGAGTATTAGTGAGTCCAAAAGGTATTACCAAGAATTCATAATGGCTGTTATGTGTGCGGAATGCTGGTTTTTGGAATGTTGTCTTCACATACCCGAATTTGGTGGTAATCGGATCGGAGGTCCAACTTCATGAAGACTCGAGCTCCTTTTAACTCATCAAGAAGTTCATCCACTACTAATATTGGGTACTTATCCTTGATGGTGATGCCATTTAAAGCTCTGTAGTCGATGCACATCCGTCAAGTTCCGTCCTTCTTGCATACAAGTAGCACCGGTGAGGAATAGGGGTTGCAACTTGGCTGAATCACCCCTATTTCAAGCATCTCCTTTATGATCTTTTCAATTTCATCCTTCTGGAGGTAAGGATATTGGTATGGCCAAGTGTTCACTGGTGGCTTGCCCGGAAGGATTGGAATTCGATGGTCATGTTGCCGAGTAGGAGGAAGACCGCACGGCTCAGTAAAAATGTTAGCAAATTCAGCAAGCAATTGGACAAGATTTTGATCTTCAATTTCTATTTTCTTCCCCTCTAGTTGCTATTAGAGATGCATAAAAAAGCCACCATTTACCTTGTGAAAAACTTTCTCCATTCATTGGGTCGAAATGGTGGTTACGTTACTTTCGCGCTTACCGCATGGATGATCTGTTTGCCTTTGCAGTAGAACTTCATAATTAATTTGGAGAAGTTCAAAGAGACATCACCTAGTGTCATCAGCCATTCTATGCCAAGCATGGCCTTATAGTTATCAATTAGTAGGAGGAAGAAGTCGGTGCTAATTTCTTGGTCTTGCAGTAATAGTTTCACCTGCGGACATCTTTGGTCGCACTTTAGGATTCTTCGGTCGGCGACCTTTACGTCAAACTTGCTGCAACCTTCAATGTGGAGTGCCATCCGAGTAGCAATCTAATTGTTTAGGAAGTTATTAGTGCTACCCGTGTCGATGAGAACAGTAATCAGTTGTTGTTTGAGAATGCCTCCAGCTTTCATCGTTTGCGGGTTTGAGTAGCCGGCTAGTGCATGTACCGTAATGTCAATCGATTGCGGCTATTTTTCTACATATTCTTTTTCATGATCAAGGCTCTCTTTTGGATGTTCAATGACCTCTTCTTTTACTGGTTCAATCATACAAAGTTTCCCTTTTCTACAGCAATGCTTATGGCTCCACGGCTCATCGTAGTGCCAATATAACCCCTTCATAGATCGCTCCTGAAGCTCTTCTCTTGTGAACCTTTTTGGTGCAGGGACTCAGTTGATAGTAGGGGAGGTTGAGGGGTTCAGTATTGTTGTTTTGGGAATGATCCTAGTCCTTCGAGTTTCATGGTTCAATCGCTCCTCTTGAAGTCATGCGAAAGAGATGGCTGCCATAAGCATGTATGGTTGTCACGCTTTAACTTCTCCCTAGATCTCCGACTTCAAGCCCTCAATGAAGGTCCCCAATAGCTGTTATTCAGACCAATCATGAGTTTGATTAGATAACCTTTCAAACCTGGTTTGGTACTCCTGAATGATGGAGGTTTGTCGGATCTTTGCTAGTTGTCCATCAATGTTCTCGTAATCAGTTGGTCCGAAGTGGATTAGCAGTCCTTCTTTGAATTGTCACCATGAGAGGACTCCATGAGTGTGTTCAAACTAGTTAAACCACTGTATGGCATCCCCTTCAGGATGTATAGCTATAATTTCCACTATTGATGCGTTCATGGTTTTGTTGTACCGAAAATATCGCTTCGCATGTGAGATCCAACAAATTGGGTCTCCTTCCCATCTAGGGAAGTCCACCCTCATACATGGATAGTTGGGATCGGTTATAGAGCCTCCCCTCTCTTGGAAGTCATCTCTTCGGGGTAAGTGTGATTGGTTAGAGCCCTCTCCTTGATGTGATTTTTTCAGGCTTGGTGGTCAGCCCAAACTAAGTTCGGTAAAGAGAGTATGAATCTTATCCTCTATTTGTACCTCAAAGGCTTCAAATTTAGCATTGATTGCCTCATCTGATGCCATTGTATATGCCTCCAAATTTGTGATATTAAAATCTCTCTTTTGTTGTCGGGTTAAAGGCATATATAGGTTAAGAGAAGTGATGGTCGAAAGGGTTGATGGATTGGTGGATGTAGGCTGCGGTTTAGGCTTGTTTTGTGACTATTTGGAGTGCAGTTTGAGGGTGTGGTTTGGTGAAATTTTAGGGCTATGATGGTAGTGGATGAAGGTTAGGGAAAAAAAGTCTTAGATATATGGTAGATGGCAGCAAAGGTTTGATAGAAATCAGTGGAAGTTGCTACAGATATGTATTGTCTTGTAAGAGCAGAATTATCGTCGAAGAAACAATGGTCTCTCGACAAAATTTCTAGCAAAAATAGAGAGATTTAAGGAGGTAATTTGACAGCAAAATCTTGGTTTAGATTTAGCAATGATGACCAATTTAATCAAGAAAATTTTGGTAGTATAAT
The DNA here is from genome assembly GCA_004837865.1 of Musa balbisiana. Lineage (NCBI taxonomy): Eukaryota > Viridiplantae > Streptophyta > Magnoliopsida > Zingiberales > Musaceae > Musa > Musa balbisiana. The sequence goes on along the minus strand of CM017195.1, from coordinate 14,787,919 downwards.
AGTAAGGAAATTGGTGCAAGTTGTGATAGTAGAATTCTCGTCGAAAAATTTCAACTGTTTGCGATGAAAATTTGTAGCAACATAAGAATATTTTTAGAGATGAATTCCTCAATAGATCAATCTTAGATGGAAGCCAAGATGATCTATGAAGTATATAAAAAATTTCATTCAAATAAGGTTGCAAATAGATTAGTTAAAAGTAACAATATGCAGTTGAAATTTTCTACAGTAATCCTTCATTCACAAAGATGATAACTTTTGTGATGAAAGGAGTTTGCAACAATATAGGAATGAATTTTTTTGGATTTTTGAATAAGGATAACTAAATTACAGTGGCAATAAGGTATGAAACCAAAACCTATTGCAATTCATGGGGAGATTAAAGGATGATCCACGGTAGTGGAGATAATGGCGGAATTCG